>OZ022334.1:25088386-25605886 GCA_963989225.1 Dromius quadrimaculatus | reverse complement strand
GGATCATACTACGTCATGAAAACAAAGAATGAGCCTAACAGTAAGATAAACTACTGTCTAAAAATTCCATCAGGTAAGTTAGATGAAAGATGTGACATTTTTATGATTTCGTACAGCTTTATATTATATCGATTACAGTAGTGATTTGCATTGGTATCAAGTGATCAATTACTCACTTATACTGAAAGACTAGAAAATAGATACGTCTATAATTTCATTGAATGTTGTTTTCTGATGAATTTCATTTGTTTCTCAGTTTTGCTGCTACTGTATAAATAATTAAACTTGCTAGCTACTTGAGTAGTATTTTCTGGGCCAGGACAAAAAAGTGAAAGTTTGTAAAAAAAAAAAGTCAAATACATTATAAATTCCAAGTGTTCGGAAGTTTTGAATGACCTCGGCTTCATCTCAGCTATTAAAATAGCACTCATACCGAAAAGTATACTTTCGCAAATGTGAATAACTATATTTTCGCCTGATATCAAATAACCGAATATTAAATGAATTTAAAATATTGTTTTTACAGAGATCCAAAAGTTTTTCAGTTTGTGTGACATATTCATTATAATGCCAAGTCTTATTTTCATTCCATTCTTCAAAAATCATGTGATACTGAGTTATATTCGCCCAAGCGAACATGAATCATTCAAATACGGATACTTTTATATTATAATGTTGCCCAGTTTATAGCTGAGTATAAACTTTTTGAAATGTTAGCACCTGACAATAATTTAATAAAATTGTAATAAAATAAATATTCTTCACAAGATACGAGTATGGCACACACAATTTATATCACATTTGTACATTGATAATAAAATTATATCAGAATCATTATATATACATATCCAATTAACAGCAACGTTGTAAAATCATGTAAATAAAAATGGAGAAAATATTCAGAAATTTTATTCATATTTCACATTCAAAAATAATTTCAACCCTAGTGAATAAACTTGGTTTTAACTGATCTGCAATTGAGCTAAGATTGTACAACCGGGCCTTAAGGTCAGTTGCATCACAAATTCTTGAATATTAGAGTATTCCTTGAATTGACAGAATCAGAGCAAAACAACAGGTGGTGTCACAAGCTCTGTTTTTGACTATATTTTAGAGTGTTGTCTTTAGTAGATCTATAAGGCCATATGAATATACCAAGCAATTTCAATTGAAAATTTCCAATTTAATTCTGTAGACATATGTATTTTCTGTAATTTGTACCTAAAGATGGTTTTCTAAAGTATTTAAAAAATATTCAGTTGCTCAGAAACACTTCTTGATACAACGCTACTAGTACAATCAAAAATAGAGCTTGTGATATCAGCCAGTATGTCCAATAATATCAGAATTGATGAAAGCTGTTTGAAATTGACCGATAACCAAAACATAGTTTCAATGTAAACATGAAAATATTCAAAATAGTTTTTTGAGCTCATAATTAAAGGCAAAGAGGCTTATTATTCAGTGATTGGTATCACGAGCTCGACTTTTGGCTGTACTAGTAGCGTTGTGCCAAGTAGTGTTCCAAGGAAATTCAAGTTTTCCCAAATACTTTAAAGTATGATCTCAAGGTACAAGTTACAAAAAATACTTTTGTCTACATTCTTCATTCAAATATTTTCCAATAAAATTATTGTGATATTCATATTGCCTTGAAACCCTGCATATATAATACTTTCACGGCTAGTTGCACCGCTGTCCCTCGAATTTCAATTGTCGCTTAATTGAACAATATCGTATCAAGACTCAAAAGTCAAATGTGATATAAACATTGCTGTCATTATCTCGATTCGATACTTTTTGCTTGAATGAAATTTGAAATTTAAGCTAGAGCGGTGCAACTGGCCATTAGTTTATTTGAAAACCAAGCTTGTGGTACCAGCCAGTAATTTTATTTAAGCAAAGCAATTTTCGTCATGTTATGACATTAAATGCAAACACATGAATTGCGCAGATTTCAAAATGAATGGATAAAATATTACCAAAAACAGTTTCAGGCTTCAAACTAAGCGGGCGATCGCCGATACAATGCAGGGAGCTGCTTGATCAAAGTTTGACATTCTGCAAGGGATGGTCAAGATTTCTCGATAAGATGGTGATAAAAGCATTCACGAATAATTCTTTATTCAGGAGTCTTCCAAGTTCTTCTTATAATCTCAACATCTAAAGAAAAAAAAAAAAAAATCACATACTTATAGTAATATTTACATATGTAACATGCAGTTTAATAATATTGACATTCTGATGAAATAAAACTCAAGATAAATTTCATGACAAAAATTGATGAGAATAGAACGAAGGTTTTCAATTTAACATTTAACAATACGGGATCTGTCAACTCTATTTCTCACAAATAGGGCTTGAGTAATTATGAATCACAAGAACCAAGATTGACGTGATAAGAAATAGATAAAAATATCAAAATTCAAATAAATATATATTACACACCTGCATCTGATGGTAAACGATCGATGTTTCTATTAAGTGATGGTATGTGAGGTGCATTTGAATATGAAATATTTATTTCACAGGGTAACTCAGCTGCTGGTAGATCTATCCTTGTGGACAAGTTATCGTGAATTAACGATTCTCGTAGATTCAGATCTGGAAATCAACATATACTATAACTGATGTGGACACCACATGCCTGTTCCGCACATTTAATAAATTATTCAATTCTCTTGTAGCAATGTTATTAAACATCTAACTTGCCAGAAAATTGTCAAAATAGAATCAGAGATGATCAAAACCAATATATCCGTTAAAATTAGAAAATGTTATTCTTTCGCGATTACAATATTTCTAATACTTCGTACAAGGAAGTGAAAATAGATGAAAACTATGATACTTTATTCCAAGCATCATAGATTATTATTGATTTCAAAATGGAGCACGTGAGAATATACGTAACAAATTAGAGTAAACAAAATTCAAATGAATAGATAAAATGATATAATAACATCAATCACGACTTTTACCCGATACGGATATGGTCGACACTATTTCAGAGCACATTATACAGTGAAAATCGTACTAACTTATTGTACGGAGCTGAATTCGATCTTACGACATTAGGATCACAAAGCCAACATAGTTCCATCAAACTACATATACTCTACAAATAAAATAAATATTTTTACAAACCTGCATCCAACAAAAAATTTTTGGGATTATCAATTGATTCTGATCGTTCCTGATACATCACAATTATCTGTTTTTGTTGTCTCTGTTTGGTGAATGGATGAAACTGTTGTAGATAGCTCAGCTTCAATTAACGATTTTTGTATATTCAGATCTAGTGTTTCATCAAGACAAGATTTCTTGTCTTGATGACCATTTCTTGTCTTGTCTTGATTTTCAAGACAAGAAAATAAAAATTCTCTGTCTTGCCCATTTCTTGACGACGCATTTCTTGTCTTGTCTCAAGAATTCTTGATATTTCTTGATCTTGATATTTAGGGGGGATCCCCTTTCTTCATTGTTTTATTCAATCTGAACACCCAGTTTGGCGTTAGTGTCCACCCTTTATCCTTCCTGTCAGTTATGTTATGAATCGCTTCTAGCAACGTTTTCCAAGATTGTCATCAATAGAAATAAATGAAAAGTCTTTCATTTTCATGTTTTGATCAGTATTTGCAATTATTATTATTATATGATATAGCAATGTTGCTAAGAATTAACAACTTTCTTAGAGCATTGAAGATTCTACCAATACAACTCTCTACTACATAAACGATTTAATCACCGGAAACTGACGACTTATGCTTTCGATATGTATCAAATATTTGTTTTGAAAATCATGGTCACCGATACTTTTTACTTCCCCGAATAGGTTTAAATTTGTAAATGAGCTTTTTCAACTAGAAGATTTAGAAAAAGACTCTTCATTTCCAGAAATACCTATATTGTAAGCCGGCATCTGTCCCCATAACAATAACAGCTGTTATGTAGACAATGACAACCGTCACTTCGACAATGACAGCTGTCACTTTGAAAATGACGCTGTCACTTTGAAAATTACGCTGTCACTTTTACAATGACGCTGTCACTTTGAACTGTCAGTTTGACAATGACAAATGTCACTTCGAAAGTTGGTATGATACTCCTTAATTCATGTAACAGTGATGAAACTGGCCATGAAATTTATTGTCGGGAGAAAACTATGATGACCACAGCAGATTTAGATATTTCAATAATAGAATAATAAATATGAAGATTTGAATAATTAATTGTCAAGATATGAAGATTTCTTGACAAGAAGTCTTGATTCTTGATAGTACGTTCTTGTCTTGTCTTGGAAAATAGAAAACACTTCTTGTCCTGGTCTTGTATTGATTTCAAGACAAGATCAAGACAAGATCAAGACAAGATCAAGACTATTTCTTGATTCTTGTGAAACACTTTTCAGATCTGGAAATCAACATATTCTTCTATATTATCACTGACATATCAATATTACACAAAATGCAATGTCAAACATCCAATCTCCTAGAAGACTTGATAAGAATTGGGGTACTTTCAGAAAATAAATTCTCGAAAATCTCCATAACAAAATCAATCCATATTCAATTCTATTATAGATTACGACTCAAAGTATCATGAAAGAAAAAATTATTTAAATAAATATGTTTTATTGGGTATAAGCTCTGTAATTTATTAGAAACACAACGTTTCAACAGCAAAGTGCTGCCTTTTTCAAGTGAAAAGAAATATAAATATGAAGATTTGAATCTTCATATTTATATTTCTTTTCACTTGAGGAAGGCAGCACTTTGCTGTTGAAACGTTGTGTCTCTAATAAATTACAGAACTTATACCCAATAAAACATATTTATTCAAAAATGAGTTCTGAAAAGTTTTTTCCTTCATTAAAAAATTATTTCATTATTATATACTCAATACATAGGCAGCGATTGGATCCCCTTTGAATTTTTCACATTCCGCAATGAAACAAATACAATACAGGTGAGAAAAAATCTGATAAGGACATCACATGACTTGTACACCTACTGATTGAAAAATTGACAATTGACGACGACATCAATATTCGGGAGAATTATAATTGCAACGAAAATTTAATCTAAAAGCTACAATATTCCCAAAAACAAAACAATAGTACTCTACGACTGAACGTTTTTGATCTATGCCGAAAATCAAAAACCTTCTAAATGCCCTTTTCGCGCAATCAATTTCTACCAGACTGCGAGATGCGTAACAAGATGTTACAGCATTATTGAATACAAAAATTTAACATTCTACGATTAGTTATACAAAAAAACTCTAGAAAACTATCAAAAGTAGGTACTGCACTTTTGACTCAGTCAGTTACTATCAAAATGAAAGGTGATTATTAAGATACTACAAAAGTCTCTAATATGAAATTTTAACATTCTACTTCTACGCGTTATGAATAAATGCGGAAAAATCCAAAAAACTATCAAGTGAAGTGCACTTCCGTACAAGTGAATGAAAATCAGAATATAATTACCCTCTATTCCAGTGGCTCCCAAACATTTTTTCCTGTTAGACCACTTTAAGAACTTCACTGATATCAGTGGTATTGGTGAGCCTCAAATCTCTTTCCATGGACCCCCACTTACAGCTTGTGAGCCCTAAATTTTTCTTCCTGCCGGCGTGGACCTCCGACGAATCTCCTGTGGACTCCAGAAGGTCCACTTGGATCACTTGGGAATCACACTATTCCGATTATTTTTAGCAATTATAATCTCTCTCTTAGATCATCTGGGGACTTGAATAGCAGAGTATTTTCATTTGTTCAACTGTAAATTAATTTAAAAAAATATAATTATGAATAAATTATACTTCATTCAAGTTACTAACATGGATAGCAGAGTATTTTCATTTGTTCAACTTTTATTAAATTTGAAAAAATATAATTATAAATAAACTATAGTTCATTCCAGTTACTAACAGTTCAAGAGTTCTCATATTCTCATGACACTACAATTTGAGCTTTTTTATCTCATTGGCTAAGCACAAAAATCGTACTTGGCTTTCTGTCAGTTGCATAATTTGTCAGTCGTTCAATTATTTATGAATACATCTATGCAGACCGAAGATTCTAATTTGTATTCATTGGATTATGTGAATATATCTGTTGAATTTATTTTCAGACAGCTTGTTTTATATTCTGCATCTCAGGAAATTGTGGAGATAGTGATTGGAACAAAATACTTACGTGTTATAATAGATATTAAATTGAAATTTGAATCTCATATAAATTATATATGTATGAAAATAGCAAAGAAAATGAGGGTTTTGTATGAAGTAGGTTGTTATTCATCTATTAAAACAAAAAAAATTATCTACAATTCGATAATTCTGCTACATTTTATATACGCATCTACAGATTTGTACATGGCAAATAAAACTGATATAGATTGACTGCAAAAGTTGCAAAATAGAGCGATGCGAGTAATATTCCAGTATAAAAAATCAAGAAGCATTGATTCGATGTTGAAGCAATTGAATTATTTGAATGTAGGACAATTACTGAAAAGACAAGTTCTTATATTTATACACAAAATTAAAGTGAAAAAGGCTTCCATATATACAGAAAATAAGTTTCAAATGTTCAGTGAGATTCACACCTATGAAACTAGATTCAAAGATAATTTCATTCTACCTTAAGTGTATGAGGTAGCGACCAAAAAGTCATTATTACATTTAGGATTACAAGAGTATAATAATTCACTAAATGATATGAGAAATGAGACCAGTATTGAATATTTCGGAAAGAAAGTGAATATATTCTTCAAGAGTGTTATTGATACAACACCGATCAGTTAGTTTTGCTATTCTTCATTAGATTCGGCATATTATTAGTATCATTATAAATGTATTTTTGCTACGTTTTCATACTTCTTATGTAATGTTGCTAGCTTCAAATGAATTAACGAATTTATCATCATTATCTACTATAAGTAAATCGTGTTCGCATTTCGGCCAATCAAAAGACTCAAATCGTAGTAAAATAAACTGTGGAGATCGTAGAAATAAAGGATGGGCCAAACAGTAGTACACGGACGAAACTATGGTTTGCCATGAATCTGACAGGATCCTTCATTTAAACTTGTACGTGTGTAATATGAATATGAAAAGAGAGAATACCACATCTAGCTTGGTTGGAAAAGATGAAGCCCACCCTCGAGCTGGGCGCAAAGCACCGCCGGTGAAAACGTCAAAATATAGTATTATTATTCAGATGATTCTACCCGTCAGATTCGTCGGAGACTTCAGTTTTGTCTGTATATTACGATTTGACTCAAGAATGAACCACAGAAATCATGAATGGTTTGTGGTACACGACTGCCGTTACCGATCAGCGCTTTTAAATCTCGCCATTTTAGAGAAAAATATAATTTTCGTGTCTTTTTTTCATGATAAAATGATACGAATACATTTCTACATAAATATACAATTATTATATATTCAGCAATTTGAACGGAAGACAAAAAGCTTCTATTCTTGAATATGGACTGTAACATATTTGGAGAAAGCATTTGGAAAATACAAGACTTCAACTTAATAAATTGTCAACAAAATGAAGAAGTAACCATGTATATTATGTCAAAAAGTCAGGAGGAATTGTCAATTTCCTACAAAAAAGAAAACACCGTTTTGGTACCACTGACAAAATTTCATGGCACTAGACTAGAGAATTGCTAGGTATCGCCATCTCATGAACTGTTTGAATTAAGGTCGATTCATACTATACGGAACGGCAACGTCTCGTTAAAATATTTTCCAATTTTTATAAATATTTACATTCACATCATCATGAACATAACGGAACGTCAAAAACCATTTAAAAACAATTGGAAGCTGTTTTGACGTGACATTAACGTGCCGTGACAGTTGATGTTCCGTATATAGTGTGAATCGACCTTTACTATGAGATGGTTACCGAAAATTTATGTGTAATTTTCATTGAAATGGATTATTTTATACTCACTTTTCAGATCCAGAGATAGCCAAGGATAGGATTTTGCAGCATACTTAACATTACAATAATTATTATCGTAGGAAAAACTCACGAAAACAACACAAATTCTACACGAAGTTTACACTTCGAAACATTTCTTGGGAATGCCACGCCTCAAAGAGCAGCTGGCAGCTGGCACCTGGTAAAAGAATTTTGGCTATTTCCTCCCACAGCACCTCACCGACTTCACCACAATCATGAGAGAGAAAAAAGTATAGTTGGCAACAGTAACAAGTGCAGGTGTATAAAATCTCAGCGAATTTAAAAACCTCTCAAATCTTGATAACCATCCAATTTAATTAACCGGAAAACGTAGTGACTAGTGCTTAAGAGTGCCGCCACAATAAAAAAACAGCAGTGTACTCAGTGCAAGCACCACCAGAGACAAATAAGTTTAAAAATAAAGTAACTCAGCGAGTGCTTAGCGCGAGCGGCGCGCGAGCTACAGCGCGCAAACTGGCTAAAACCAATCAGTGTTGCCAACGATAGTAAAAACTAAATCTTCGAAAAAAATAAATACAATGTCAGAGACAAGTGGTGGATCTAACTTGATTACTAACACAGTAACAAACGTAACAACAACCATAGCTAATACTTTCTACTCTACTCAAGCTATTATGACTTCAACTCAGACAACACCAATAAGCAGTAGCACAAGTAACCCAATATATAACTATACTTGGCCAACACCAACATCACCAATGGACTCTACAATACTATCCTGGCAAAAGGTAACTGAGAGAAATCCTACGAAAAGACCCAGAGAAACGGAAACAGACCTAACCAACAATGTGACAACCAAAAAAAGCAGCAACACCAATATTCCGACTGAATCATGATCTTACACTTCAAACAGGTTCTCTGCACTAAGTGAAGAACCCAGCACCATAGAAGCGCAACCCAAAGAAAACCCAAAACCTTCACCAGTATTTGTTCAGGACGTAACAAATTTCCAATTAATGTTGGAAACATTAACTACAGTTCTACAAAAAACAGAGTTTGTATGCAAAACTCACGAAAATAGTGGTGTCAAAATACAAACAAATTCGATAGATGCATACAGAAAACTGATAAGACTGCTAAATACAAATGAAAGGGCGTATCACACCTACCAACCACGACAAGAAAGGGCGTACAGGGTAGTCATTGAAAATATTCACCCCTCAGTCTCGACAGATGAGATAAAAGAGGCTCTGGAAGAAGAAGGATTTACTATAAGGAACGTATCCAATATAAAAAATTGGGAAAGTAAAGAACCCCTACCAATGTACTTCGTCGACCAGGAGCCAAATGCGGATAACAAGAAGATCTACGAACTGAAACATATACTTGGTACTAAAATTAACGTCGAAGCACCAAGGAAAAAAACTGGAATACCCCAATGTATGCGCTGCCAGCAATACGGCCACACAAAGCGATACTGTCAAAAACCGCACTATTGTGTAAAATGTGGAGAAAATCACCCATCGAACGAATGTAAAAAGGACAAAGTGACTGCAGCAACATGCGCTCTCTGTTCCGTACCTCACCCAGCAAACTACAAGGGCTGCAATGTTTACCGGAACTTACCAAAACTCAGGAATAAAACCACCCAAATTAAGGCACAGCCACAAGCAAACCATTTCTATTCCCAAAAGAGAGAAAACATAAGCTACGCAGAAGCAGCAAATAACAGCGCATCACAAAACAACATCACCAACCAATCTCAGCAACAATACCACTACGAAAATAATAGCGACATATCAAACCTCTTAAAAAATTTCGAAAAAATGTTTAGCCAACTCATGCATCAGAATACACTGATCATAAACTTACTCACAAGCCTTATAAACAAAAAATGACTGACTCAACCAGATTAGCAATATGGAATGCGAACAGCTTATCCCAGCACCACAACGAAGTAGAAATCTTTCTTAAACAACAGAAAATAGACATAATGCTAATCAGCGAAACACATTTCACCCAAAGATCTCACTTCAAAATCCACGGATACAATATACTCCACACAAATCACCCTGATGAAACAGCGCACGGAGGCACAGCAATAATAATAAGTGAAAAAATAAATCACTGTGAACTCGCAAAATTTGAAAAAGAGCACCTACAAACAACTAATGTCAAAATTCTAGATATACACGGCTCTCTAATCATCTCTGCAGTTTATTGTCCACCAAAACACAGTATGAAGAAAAACGACTTCAAAGAGTATTTTAAAACATTGGGGAACAGATTCATCTCGGGAGGGGACTACAACTTCAAACACCCCCACTGGGGCTCGAGAACAGTAAACCCAGAAGGAACTGAATCACGAAAAGAAATGCTAGCCAAAGGACACACTCACCTGAGCTCAGGAAAACCCACCTACTGGCCCACAGATACGAGAAAACGACCAGACCTATTGGATTTCTCCATTGTCAAAAATATTACTCAAACCAACACCTATATCAAATCCTGCTACGACTTATCATCAGACCACTCGACGGTTATCCTAACGGTAGGCTCAACGCCGACAATCAAGGAGAAAAAACCCAGATTGCACAACAAAAATACCAATTGGATAGCGTTCCAGAACCACTTAAGCGAAAATATAAATCAGCTGATGACATAGACAAAGCAACCAAATATTTCACAACCTGCATTCAGAGAGCTTCGTGGTACTCTATGCCGGAAGATGTAAACAAAAACGAAAAAAACATCAACTTACCAAAGCAACTCCGAGATATAATCGCAGAAAAAAGAAAAATAAGGCGGAAATGGCAGCAAACAAGACACCCTCAAGACAAAAATGAGCTGAACCACTTATCAAAAAAGATAAAAAACTTGATACAAAAAATTAAGAACGACTCATTTCACGAATATGTCAGCAACCTATCCGCTCACCCAGAAAAAGAATACTCTCTATGGAGAGCAACAAAAAAATTCAAAAGACCAACAGCACACATATCACCAATCATGAAAGAAGACGGAGCTTGGGCTAGAGAAAACGAGGAAAAAACTGAAGTACTAGCAAAATACTTATACGAAGTATTCCAACCTCACTCGAATCAACGAAGAAAATCTACTAGAAGAATACCTAACATCACCCGTACAACTCTCCCCACCAATCAAATTCTTCTCACCTAATGAAATAAAAAATGAAATAAAATACTTCAACAACAAAAAATGTCCAGGATATGACCTCATCACTGCACAAACCCTAAAACATTTACCTAGGAAAGCCATTGTCCTAATAACTCAAATATACAACGCAATCCTAAGATTACTATATTTCCCAGTGCAGTGGAAGCTTGCCCAAATAATTCCGATCCAGAAACCCGGAAAACCAGCTCACGAAGCCTCCTCATATAGACCAATATCTCTGCTACCACTACCATCAAAACTATTCGAAAAAATGTCCTTAAAAAGACTAAAAGCTACAATAGACATTGAAAACCTTATTCCACCGCACCAGTTTGGATTTAGAGAAAACCACTCCACCATCCAACAAGTGAACAGAATAACAAATGAAATAGAAAGCAGTCTGCAGAACGGTGAAATATGTGCTGGAGCCTTCATAGACATAAGCCAGGCATTTGATAGAGTCTGGCACACGGGCCTACTCTACAAAATTAAAAATACTTCACCATACCAATACTTCTTCTCCACCAAATCCTATCTAGAAGACCGATACTTCCAAATAATAAGCGAAGGATGCACATCCCAGTTATACAGAACACGAGCCGGAGTACCACAAGGTAGCGTTCTTGGACCAGTACTCAAACAAATCTTCACAGCTGACTTGCCTTGCGCACAAAACGTCTTAACTGCAACATATGCTGATGACACCGCGATTATCGCCAGACACGAAGATCCTGTCGAAATTTCATCACTATTACAAAAATCTTTAGATGAAATCCAAAATTGGGCAAGACCGTGGAGAATAAAAATAAACGAAAACAAATCCGCACACGCAGTCTTCACAAACAAAAAAGTAACATGTCCACAAATCCGAATAAATAACAAGCAACTCCATACAAAGCAGGAAGTTAACTACTCAGGAATGACCCTAGATAAAGGACTGGTATGGAACAAACATCTGAAAAATAAAAGAAAACAACTAGATTTGACCATAAGAAATATGTACTGGCTTCTAGGATACAAATCGCAACTATCAATTGATAATAAAATTCTAATCTACAAATCTGGACATATGGAATCCAGCTATGGGGATGCGCCAAGAAATCCAACATTAACATAATTCAGAGATTCCAAAACAAGACCCTTCGCATGATCCTGAACGCTCCCTGGTACGTCAGTAACCATAGAATCCACAAAGATTTAAAAATCAAATACGTTCATGAGCAAATAAACACATTCGCAGTCAAATATGAGAATAAGTTATACGACCACCCGAACAAGCTTGCATTGAACCTCCTAAACAACGAGGACAATCCCAGACGCATAAAGAGGACAAAACCCTTAGATCTAAAATACCTATAACTTCTAACTATGTAAATTAGAAGGGGAATCTCCACTGGGAGTTAACCTCACACATGACGATGTATATATCATCAAATTTGCTGGTTGGCCAACAAAAGGCCAGTTGTAAATATATTTACCAATAAAAAAAAAAAAATCATGAGAGAACATATGCGACGTTGCAACATGATTCATTAAGTTTGACCTATTCCCAGCAACACCGCAAAATTCGAATTTATAATTGTTCCATACTTTAACTAGTTTTGATCCTTGTCTTTCGTGAAAATATCAGTTTTACTCACTCATAACTTTGCAAAACTTCTTATTGTCTTGAAATGAACCAGATATTGGACATAATTGATATTGCTATGTAGAGTACGCTCCATTTTGTACACGGTTTTAGTATTATCCAATCCTATATTGACCCTCAAAACTTATAATTAATATTCATAAACTAAACCTCGTTTTATTCAAGCGATCGAAATTCGAATAGCTGGCGGAAGTTGCTTTTAGGATAATTATATTCAGCGGTTAATGTCATTCAGGAAGCTCAAACCTTAGTTTTCTGATCGTAAATTTATCAAATAGTTGCTTATAGTAATTAATCTATTGGATATCCATGAAAAATTAAAGTTTCTGTAATATTTGAGGAAACTTCAACTACCCATCAAACTAATATTTATTTTATTCTCCCAGATACATTTCAAATGACATTTATTGAATATCACTTGCTCACAATATAGTTCAAATGGATTTGACAGATATTTTTCAAAGACATCAGTTTTACTTACGCATAACTTTGCAAAATTCCATACTGTTTTGTATACAAATGGAATACATATTGGATATAATTGGTATTGTCATGCAAAATTCGCTATATTTTGTACACGGTTTGAGTATTATCATATCCCATATTTACCCCAAAAACTCACAATTAATGTTAATATTAGTGAACCTCATATTATTCAAGCGCGTGAAATTTGAATAGCTGGCAATCTTTTTTTTCTCGTCTTGATGATCATTTCTTGTCTTGTCTTGATTTTCAAGATAAAAAAATGAAAACTTCTTGTCTTGTTTCAAGAACACTTGATATTTCTTGATCCTGACATTTTGGGGGAGTCCTGTTTCTCTATCGCTTTATCCAATCCGAGCGCTCAGTTAAGCGTTAGTGTCTACCCTCTGCCCTCCCTGACAGTTATGTTATGAAACGATTCTAGCAAAGTTTGCCAAGATTGCCACCAATAAAATCTTATATTTCAATCAGTATTTGCAATTATTATTTGTTATAGGATATGGAAATGCTGCTAGGAATTTGCAACTTTCTCAGTGTATATGATAGAGAAAGTACTGAAATCGTGATTCTTTGACAGCTCGAGATTCTGATGAATTTCCACATTTCAGACTCTACTGAACCCAAAAAACATAGTCTCAGATGGAATCGATCGATCTGTATGTCTGAAAGTGTAATAATTTGAGAGCCCGTACGAATTCTAGACAGAAATTTCATATTTGAGTTTCTTTATTGAAAGGCTAGGTTTAAATTTGTGAATGAGATTTTTCAACTGGAATATCTATGAGAAGACTCTTCATTTCTAGAATACTTATATTGTAAGAACTGAAATATAGCCGCCATCTGTCACCATAACAATGACAGCTGTCATTTTGAAAATGACGCTGTCATTTTGATAATGGCAACTGTCAGTTTGGCAATGACAAAGGTCACTTTCACTGTTGACAGTTGGTGTGACACTCTAAATCCAAGAAACAGTGATTAAACTTGCCATCAAATTTATTGTCTAGGTAAAACAGTGATGGCCACAGCAGACTTTATTATTTGAATAATAGATCAATGAATATGCAGATTTGAAAAATTTATTGTCAAGTTATCAAGATTTCTGACAAAAAGTCTTGATTCTCAATAGTACTTTCTTGTCTTGACTTGAGAATTGAAAATTTTTCTTGTCTTGGTCTGGTCTTATTTCGTGATTCTTGTGAAACACCAATTTTCCATGAACATCAGATTCGCTCATAGTTTTGCTACACTTTTTACTGTTTTGTAAGCAAATGGAATAGATATGCGACAAAATTGATATTGCTATGTGAAGTTTGCTTCATTTTGTACACGGATTTAGTATTATCAAATCCTATATCGGCCCTAAAAACTTAAAATTAATTTTCATATAGTGGACCTTAATTTATTTAAGCGCGCAAAACTCAAATAGTTGACGGGGATTTTCTATAGAATAATGATATTCGGCGTTTGATGACATATTGAAAGCTCAGGAACAAAGTTTTCCGATCGTAAATTCATCAAAAAGTTGCTTATTGTGATTGTTTTATTGAATATATAAGAAAAATTTGACATCATGCCTTCCAAAACAATACATTCTAGGTAGACTCAAAAATGAAATCGAATATTTGGGTGAATTTTAACAACTTACCAAATCAATAATTATTCTTCTAGATACATTTGAAATGGTATTTATTAAATATCACTCGCTCACAGACTGGTTCAAATGAATTCGATACATATTTTTTATAAATATCAGTTTAACTCACTCATAATTTTGCAAAACTTTTTACTGTCTTGTGAACAAATGGAACAGATATCGAACAAAATTGATATCGCTATGTATAGTTTGCTCCATTTTGTACACGGATTAAGTATTTTCAAATTCTATATTTGCCCTCAAAACTTGAAATTAATTTTCATATAGTGAACCTCATTCTATTCAAGCGCGCGGAATTTGAATAGCTGGCGAAATTTGCTCATGGGATAATAGTATACAGCGTTTGATGTCATACTGGAAGTTCGAAGACAAGGTTTTCTGATCGTAAATCTATCAAATAGTCGTTCATAGTCATTATTCTATTGGATATCCATTAAAAATTCAACCTAATGTCTTGCTAATATAATACATTCCAAGTAGTCTCAAAAAACCAAATCTGATATTTGGAGTAATCTCAACAAGCCCCCAAATTATGAATTATTTTTCTAGGTACATTTCAAATGACATTCATCAATTATCACTCGATCACAGAATAATTCGAATGAATTTCAAAGACATCAGTTACACTTACGAATAACTTTGCAAAATTTTTTACGGTTTTGTAAGCAAATGGAACAGATATTGAGCAGAATTTCCAAGCCTCAAATATGCCCTCAATACTTTTAAATACGGATGACCGAATTACTAGCCTACCAGATTCTAGATGAAATAGCGGAAGATTTTACTAGTCCTTAGAGTAAAACTAGTTGAGGAACATTGTTCTAGAAAATCTAGATGCTTATCTTATTTTATCGATCGAGCGTTACCCAGAGATCACCCAAGAAGTATTTTTTTGTTCACAGGAAGTAATATACAATTTGATAACCTTTTTTGGAGACTCAGTTGTTTCTAGAATATCACTTATAAATATATTGAGGATTCTTGTATTTTATAGTGATTTTAATAACTGTTTTACTTATTCATTATGATTTATTTTGAGAACTATAGAAATTTTCAAGCTTCATCCAACATTTAACTAATATGTAAACTGCACCAGAATCTTTTCATTCAAAATACACACACACGCTTCACCTTCTTTCATTACTCATCCATACAAGTTTATTCCTAAGCCTTCCACCTATTATATCAAGTACAATACCCTCATCGTACTTGTTATCCCTTTTAATCAAAATGCATCCCTTTTGTGCCATTCACATCCAAGATTATATCCATAGAAGTACGGAATCCTCATCGTACTTATAACAGAGACTTGATAATTTAGAATATTCTGTATTCGGAACTCTTATTTCTCCTTGTCACAGCAGGTCACATTTGTGAGAGCTCCCGAGTCCCCCCTCCCTAGTGTAATATTACATACTTTGCAATTTTACACTCAAGAAAACAGATAGAGCAGGAAATATTTTTAAGTTTTTTGTTAATAGATCAAATTGCGTGTATCAATACTTAGATATATCAGATTTTGGAATGTGACGTCGCGAAATTTGGGATCCTCTCTACTTCATGTCATACAATGTCAAAATTCATCGATCCCCTCCCTCTTCCCTAATATGGAACGTGATGTTTAAATGACTTCAAACCTTTTTGTACGAAACCATCATTGTTTGATGCAGAACGCTTTCACGTCATCATCTTGATACGGAGCTTGATTCCGTCCAAAGCCCTCAATTTTGAAACGTAGTCCTTGTATGTTGTCATCTTAGTCCGGAACCTTCATCGGACTTATCACAGAGCTCCACAATGTAACCAACTTTGTACGAAACACTTACAGCCTGATGCGGTACGAACTCTTGCTTGCTACTATCTTTATATGGAGCCCTCATTGCAAGATACGGAATGCTTTTACGCCGTCAGCTTGACACCCGGCACGAAATCCTACGATGTTTATTGCGTAAAAAACCCTTATGTTGTCATCCTAGTTTTCTCCTCACGTATTCTCTCCCACCTTTCTTTTGAGGAGTGAGAATGAGATGACATACCTCTCTACATTTGGTGTATATACTCTGGGATATTCTAGCAAAAAAATAATATCCTTCTCAACGGTCTATAAAAACTTGACACCTGTAAATAATTTGAGCCTTCTGCAACCTTCCTCCATATGAACTTCAGGTATGCCAAATCTCACATTCCTTCGAGCGCGCAATATGCCTGAAAAGATGCTCATAGTTTTCTCTTAAAACATTTCCCTACCCTCCTTCCTGCTCCTTGAAGAGTGAGAATAAGATGTCAGATATTTCATTTTTCTTGAGATATTCCAGTAAAAAATAGTATCGTTTTCGTTGGTAAATTGAAATGGGTCTATAATATTTGCTTTCTACATCTCTTCACCGTATGAACTTTGAATATGCCAAATCTCACATTTCTTCGTGCTAGCAATATGCAAAAAAGGATGAAGAGTTTTCTCTCAAAATGTGACATCCTGTATATAATTTTAGCTTGCCGCACTTCTTTTGCATATAAACTTCAGATATGCCAAATCTCATATTCCTTCGTGCATGCAATGTGCTCGAAAAGGGGTGAAAAGTTTTCTTTTAAAATAGGACAGCCTGTATATGACTTTTATTTTCTGCATTCTTTATGCATATAAACTTTACATAAGTATGCCAAATCTCACATTTCTTCGTGCATGCAATGTGCCTCGGAAGGAATGGCAAGTTTTCTCTTAAGAAATTAATATATAGGTAATATGTAAAGATAAGTACTTATATTCTTGCGACATATAAAGGATAATTTATTACCTATTTCTGCTAGAAATCGAATGCTACGCCACTGGCACATTTGCTTTGGTGCCATCTTGAGAATTGAATTCGGAACAAAATTGATATTGTTGAAATGAATGCGTGGAGACATCTTTGATTTTGAATGATAACTAGTCACGTAGGTAAGAATAACCAGAGTATTCGAATGGATGCGAAGAGACATCTCTAGTGGTGAATGGTAGTTGTATAAGTTCACTTTATTGCCGTCATCACCCTATGAGGAAATTTGAGGCCCACTGATTTTTTGGTTTTTGAAGGCTTATACTCAGTTTTTCAAGAATAAAAACATGATTTTAGACAGTTTTTATCACTCCTTCATATGTACAAATCAAATTCATGTTCAATAACTCTCTAGATTTGTGTTTCGCGATTGGAAGTTTCAGACCCGGCTGAAACTGCCTCTCGGATCTAGGACCTCTTCCAAATGGTACGTCTCGGGACTCAGACTGTCGCGGGGACAAACATATATATATATATATATATATATATATATATATATATATATATATATATATATATATATATATATATATATATATATATATATATATATATATATATATATATATATATATATATATATATATATATATATATATATATATATATATATATATATATATATATATATATATATATATATATATATATATATATATATATATATATATATATATATATATATCATTATAACTATCAGACATAACATTATTAATGCTTTTTATATTAGACATTATATCATATTGAAGAGGAATAAAAAGCTTATAAAATCACCCTGAACAGTGGATCACTTGGTTCGCAGATCGATGAAGAATGCAGCTAATTGCGCGTCAACTTGTGGACTGCAGGACACATGAACATTGATATTTCGATCGCACATTGCCGTCTTGGAATAACTATTGCCAGACCACGCCTGACTGAGGGTCGTGTTCTATTTGAACTAGACTGATTGTTTTTCATAATGAGGAATAATCGTTCCTAGAGTTATTTAGTACAAAATATATATGAATAATCCTTACTAATATTATAAATGCGATAGTCACTCTGTCTGTCTCTCTGTAACGCTTTCACGCCTAAACCACTCAACCGTTTTTGATAAAATTTGGTACAGAGATAAAATAGAGCTCAAGAAAGGACATAGGCCACCTCTTATTGCAAGAGGGTTGATATAGGGGATGATAGTATGTATGGAAGTTGGTCATCCTCGAAGATAATGAGTGGACAAACATTTCTTTCAGCGTTTTTGTGATTGGGATGAAATAGGAGATGAAAGTTCGCATTGAAATCCAAGCGCCTGCGCAGCGCGGCGTGGTGAGAGAAATATCACTGAATGTCGCTACCCGAAGGGTCAGTCACGTTAGGGCAGGCGAATGCGAATATTAAAAATTTATGAGTTGTTTCGTAATCCATAGTTCTTTTAACTTTCTGCTTTGATTAAATTTATAAGTAAAATAAATTGTGAATAGTAATAGCGGTCTTATTGATTTGGTTCAATAATAGTATATTATGCTACAAGGACCGAACGACTGTCATTTTGTCCAGGATTTATTTGGTTGCACTCGGCGAAGACGAGGGCAAAGCTCGAGGTAAAAGGCGAGGGCGAGATACAGGGCGAAGGCAAGGGCGAGATACAGGGCGAAGGGCAAGGGCGAAGCACGAGGAGAAGATGAGGGCGAAGCCCAAGGCTTAGCTTCGTGAAATCAAATTTGTCCGTGATAATGATGACAGTCGTTCAGTGTCCGTGTTGCATATCATACTTTTTGTAACAAGTGCAACGGAGTACTTCCATAACTGAGCTCTTCAAAAAAATTTGGATGCAATGAAAATATCTTATCGATTTGAAAAACAGATTTTTGCAAATGCAATCACATTACAGTAAACTAATACACTGGAACATAACTCATATGATTTATTTCATTGATTTATATTTGTCACATTCTCTGTGCTATCCCGTTCACAATAAATGCACATACTATGACAAACACATTCTATAATACTTTCTTTCAAATATCAATTTGACATATATCCTGACATATATCAATGAAATAAAGAAATCCAATGGCATCCATGATCCATAATCTACAATTTCATTTTTTCTGGCAGATATTAATTCCCAGTCAACAGAGAATTGATGGCAGTTGTTATCATGGTTTGGAATTGAGAACTCTCGAAGCAGAAGTCAGCTTAGTAATAGCGTACTTTCGGTCAACGTGTTACAAAATAGTATATTGTACAACAAGTATAGAAAATTACCTATTTCACACGAGGTGTGTAATTTTCAGCACGAGAGGGAGTCGAGTGCTGGAATCACACAAGTGTGAAATAGGTGATTCTATACGTGTTGTACACTATACTTTTTCTACGATCACAATTTTTAATGAAATATGTAGG
Source organism: Dromius quadrimaculatus (assembly GCA_963989225.1). Classification (NCBI taxonomy): domain Eukaryota; kingdom Metazoa; phylum Arthropoda; class Insecta; order Coleoptera; family Carabidae; genus Dromius; species Dromius quadrimaculatus. The sequence continues at coordinate 25,585,766 of OZ022334.1, read as the reverse complement.
TAAATCATTCGTATAACTGAATCTATTTTCACAAATATAAAATAATTTAGGCATTTTAATTGTTTGCTCTGCTTATTTATTGTGATATTAATTTTAGTTATGATTTGGATCATTATTGATATATTTTCTATCAGTTGATTGACATTTCATTGTTGTGTGATCTAATTGTTGCAAACTACGGAGAGATTGTATCTGATTGGCTCACTCTCACCAAGCGACCTTCTGATTGGTTCATTAGTTAGAGTTTTCTGTGATCTGGGGTAGCGTGTTTTCTAAATCTTCGTCACTAACCATTTTCCAACTGCAGTAATGATATTTGTGGATATCTAATTTTGGTTATGATACAATAATTACATACATAATTTCTCGATTTCAACAGAATGTGATGGAACGTGTTTTGTCTGCTTCAATTTGACAGTTGTGATTCGTAGTGTTGCCAACCTTGGGAATATATATTACAAGAATAAGAAAATAATTCCAACAGAACTTAGTGCAATTTTGTTATTTAAATGTGGCTTATAAAAGAGCAAACAGAGATTTATATCAAGTCCGTGATATTTATCAATAATCTTGCTAAATAAATCACATATGTCACCTAAAGAATATTCAAAATGAATTATTAATACATAAGTTGGTCAAACTGGTGTGAGAAATGATTTCTCACGACTTTTCGCACAGTTGTGTGAAATTGTAAGTTTTCTAGTTGTGTTTTGTATGAGAAATATGTTGTTTTCTATAGTGATCGTAGAAAAAAATAGTTTTACAATTGAAGTAAGAACATTTTCGATTCGTATAGGTCAAGTAGAAGATTTCCTTTTGTTTTATTACGTTATTCTTCTAGATTTTGATATGCCTAAATGCTGCCCAAAATAATTATTACACGCGGACAAAGTCGCGGGAAAAAGCTAGTTTCATATATTTTGTATTGTGCTCTCAAATATGTTAATAGTGTCACTGGTAAAGTATTGTTATAATATTATGTTATTCATTATATTTTATCAATAATACTAAATCGTACACGTTAATGGGAAATAAATCATATTCTTCTACCAATATAATAATAGTATATTTAAGAACAGAATTATATTGATTAATTCGTTAATGCATATATATATATATATATATATATATATATATATATATATATATATATATATATATATATATATATTTATATATATATATATATATATATATATATATATAAATATATAGATGAAAATGGCAAAAATTGCAGTTTAACGGTGTAACGGTTGTGATTGGGCACAATTTCAATAAATTTTGAAACTTGTAGTGGTAGTAATTTAATTCAAACTCCAATATTTCGTGTACAATTTTGACACTTCTTCAGGGAAAGCTACAAATGGCGCTTATTAATATCACAAAGTCAATTTGGAAAAAATATACAATTTTTTACTCACCATTGGTATACTGGTATTAAGCATAACAACGTTTGTGAAACAGAAAAAATCATCATGAATTTCTGACAGGTGAATGTGTAGACCGAGACATAGTCCAAGATTAAAATATTATTTTGAGAAAGTTTAAGAGTAAAAATTTCTTCAGATGTTCGATCACATTTTTACTTGATTGCACTGGCAAACAGAATACCACAGCCCAGCTGCGAACGACATATCGACATGCGCGTGAGGCATTCACGAGACCAGAACCAGCGGGAAATTTGAATTTATTAATATTATTTTTTAGATTGTAAAAGCCACGAGTAAATTGTGCTCAGGTTTAGCGTATCTGTTTTAGCATTAATTGCTGTGTCAGAATACTTCTTGATATAGTACATTTCTGAAAAAAGCCGTTTGTTATAATTACTTTCGCGGCCAAGAATAACTGTGTTATCGTAGTCTACAAGATGTTTAGTTTTTTTGACATGGGTTGCAAGAGCGCCTTTTTTCAAATTCGATTTCTCGTCGCTTCTGTGCTGTGTTATTCTATTTCTCAGTTTCTGTGAGGTCTGTCCTATGTATACCTTAGCACAACCACCGCAAGGAATTTTGTAAATTATATTTGATAGTTGAAAAATATCTAGTTTGTCTTTAAGTTTCGAAAAGACAGAGTTGACAGTTTTCAGATTTCTTTTAGCAAAAATTAGATGTTCTTCGTCGCTAAAAATGTTTGTCAGTCTATTTGTAAGTTCGCTAATGTTAGGAATTGAAATATATACTTTTTTTTGACCTACACTGTTGTTTTCATTCACGTTAATATTGTTATGTTCGTCGTTAGTCTCGATGGGAGTTCGTGAACTAAAAAGTAGTGTTCGTAATAATTTTATTGGATATGAGTTTTGTACCAGTACCTTTTCCAACCTTTTCAATGCTTGTAGCCGTAGAGTAGGGTGACATATTTTTTCTATTCTATTTTTCATTCCCAGGACTAGATTGATTTTCACTTTCGTTGTGTGATAAGAGAAGTAATGAATGTATCTACCAGAGTTCGATGGCTTTTGATACCAGTCCAAAATAATTGTTTGGTTAGGTGTTCTGATAACTTTTGTATCCAGAAAGGGCACGCTGTTATTTTGCTCTGTTTCGATGGTAAATTGTATATTTTCGTTGTAAGCGTTGAATACATTCAGAATCTCCACTTGTTTGTCACTGGGGATTGCTGTGATTAAGTCATCCACATATTTTTTGATGAAAGGTAGCTCAAATGAAAGGCTGGAAATGCACTGATCCAACACCCAGTCCATTACTAATCGTGCTAGAGCAGGGCTCACGATACTACCCATCGGGCTACCGAAAATTTGTCTATAATATTGTTTGTTATAGCAGAAGGTATTATTATTGAAAATGAATTGAATAATATGTGAAAACTCCTCTCTTGGTATGAGAGTATGTTGCGAGATGTCATCCCACTTTTCATTTAATACTTGTATTACTAATTCTAGTGGAATGTTTGTAAACAGGCTTACTACATCTAGACTGACAAGCATGTAGCCTTCAGGAAGTTGGAAGTTTTGTATGAAGTCTGAAAACTGAAAACTATCCTTGACGAAATATATATTGTCATCGTCACTCGAAAGAGATAGAATTCTAGCCACTAAACCACATAAAGAAGAAGTTGGTGAGCCAACGGATGAAATGATTGGCCTGAGTGCCAGTTCAGGTTTATGAATTTTAGGTAGGCCGTAAAATTGAGCAGAGACACAATTATAAGTTGTAAATATTTTTGCTTGATCATCCGGTATATATTTATCAGTTTTTAATTTCTCTATGATATTGTTACTTTTTGTTTGAATAGTATTTGACGGATCAGTTTTAATTTTTATATAATACTTCTCATCATCAAGAGCAGACAGACATAAATCATCATAATGTGTTTTGTTCATTGCTACAGTAACATTCTCTTTGTCAGATCTGAGAATACAGATTTCATTGTTATTTTTTAAAAATTCTTTGCTTCTATCAAATAATTCGTGACATAAATTATGTTTGATATTATCTTTGTTAATATAATTAGTTATTACATTAGTGGCCTTCGCTCTCAAGATGTTGTGATCTGAATTACAACCCTTGATAGCGGATTCCACATCAGCTATAATTTCTTCAGGTTTAATGTCAGCTTTAGATGGTTCGATACTAGATTTTGGTCCTAGAGACAGTAATTTCTCTACGTCTTCCGGAATGTTTGTATTTGACAAATTTTTGAACCATTTTTCTTGTGTTTTCAATTGATTTTCTTTTTCTAAGTTAAGTAAATTATTAAATTTGGTTCGATTTTCTGATTTGATCTTATTGAAAACAACATTATAACTTTTTGTCTGCCTTCTCTTAAATTCATCAAAAATATGAATAGAAAAATTATTGTTAGTTAGTAAATCAAAAGTGATAGAATCTAAATCATTCTCGAGCGTGCGTATGACGTCATTAGTTATTTTTATTTCTAATTTAAGAATTTTATCTTTCAACCTTTTATTGAAATTAAGCAGTTGATTTCCTGGTCTTGTTGTTTCCGATGTTAGCAAGGAGTGTATGCCTTTCACACTTCCTGTGATGTGCTTCGGTATAATGTCTTGTCTTTTGCATTGGAGAAGGAATATTCTTCTGTTTCTGAACGATGCCAGCTTGATGTTGGTGGAAGCCCATTTTTTAAAAGATCTTGAGCAAGAATGACCCCATTCTTGTGTGATGCGTTGGTAAAAACCCATACCTGGAAGATTATAGTAGAACGGTAGTAACAACCGACTAGTTGAAACATAAAAATTGCAAAAATTGCAGTTTAACGGTGTAACGGTTGTGATTGGGCACAATTTCAATAAATTTTGAAACTTGTAGTGGTAGTAATTTAATTCAAATTCCAATATTTCGTGTACAGTTTTGACACTTCTTCAGGGAAAGCTACAAAATGGCGCTTATTAATATCACAAAGTCAATTTGGAAAAAATATACAATTTTTTACTTACAATTGGTATACTGATATTAAGCATAACAACGTTTTTGAAACAGAAAGAATCTTCATGAATTTCTGACAAGTAAATGTGTAGACCGAGACATAGTCCAAGATTAAAATATTATTTTAAGAAAGTTTAAGAGTAAGAATTTTTCAGATGTTCGATCACATTTTTACTTGATTGCACTGGCAAACAGAATACCACAGCCCAGCTGCGAACGACATATCGACATGCGCGTGAGGCATTCACGAGACTAGAACCAGCGGGAAATTTGAATTTAATAATATTATTTTTTAGATTGTAAAAGCCACGAGTAAATTGTGCTCAGGTTTTGCGTATCTGTTTTAGCATTAATTGCTGTGTCAGAATACTTCTTGATATAGTACATTTCTAGAAAAAGCCGTTTGTTATAATTACTTTCGCGGCCAAGAATAACTGTGTTATCGTAGTCTACAAGATGTTTAGTTTTTTTGACATGGGTTGCAAGAGCGCATTTTTTCAAATTCGATTTCTCGTCGCTTCTGTGTTGTGTTATTCTATTTCTCAGTTTCTGTAAGGTCTGTCCTATGTATACCTTAGCACAACCACCGCAAGGAATTTTGTAAATTATATTTGATAGTTGAAAAATATCTAGTTTGTCTTTAAGTTCCGAAAAGACAGAGTTGACAGTTTTCAGATTTCTTTCAGCAAAAATTAGATGTTCTTCGTCGCTAAAAATGTTTGTCAGTCTATTTGTAAGTTCGCTAATGTTAGGAGTTGAAATATATACTTTTTTTTCAACTACACTGTTGTTTTCATTTACGTTAATATTGTTATGTTCGTCGTTAGTCTCGATGGGAGTTCGTGAACTAAAAAGTAGTGTTCGTAATAATTTCATTGGATATGAGTTTTGTACCAGTACCTTTTCCAACCTTTTCAATGCTTGTAGCCGTAGAGTAGGGTGACATATTTTTTCTATTTTATTTTTCATTCCCAGGACTAGATTGATTTTCACTTTCGTTGTGTGATAAGAGAAGTAATGAATGTATCTACCAGAGTTCGATGGCTTTTGATACCAGTCCAAAATAATTGTTTGGTTAGGTGTTCTGATAACTTTCGTATCCAGAAAGGGCACGCTGTTATTTTGCTCTGTTTCGATGGTAAATTGTATATTTTCGTTGTAAGCGTTGAATACATTCAGAATCTCCACTTGTTTGTCACTGGGGATTGCTGTGATTAAGTCATCCACATATTTTTTGATGAATGGTAGCTCAAATGAAAGGCTGGAAATGCACTGATCCAACACCCAGTCCATAACTAATCGTGCTAGAGCAGGGCTCACGATACTACCCATCGGGCCACCGAAAATTTGTCTATAATATTGTTTGTTATAGCAGAAGGTATTATCATTGAAAATGAATTGAATAATATGTAAAAACTCCTCTCTTGGTATGAGAGTATGTTGCGAGATGTCATCCCACTTTTCATTTAATACTTGTATTACTAATTCTAGTGGAATGTTTGTAAACAGGCTTACTACATCTAGACTGACAAGCATGTAGCCTTCAGGAAGTTGGAAGTTTTGTATGAAGTCTGAAAACTGAAAACTATCCTTGACGAAATATATATTGTCATCGTCACTCGAAAGAGATAAAATTCTAGCCACTAAACCACATAAAGAAGAAGTTGGTGAGCCAACGGATGAAATGATTGGCCTGAGTGCCAGTTCAGTTTTATGAATTTTAGGTAGGCCGTAAAATTGAGCAGAGACACAATTATAAGTTGTAAATATTTTTGCTTGATCATCTGGTATATATTTATCAGTTTTTAATTTTTTTATGATATTGTTACTTTTTGTTTGAATAGTATTTGACGGATCAGTTTTAATTTTTATATAATACTTCTCATCATCAAGAGCAGACAGACATAAATCATCATAATGTGTTTTGTTCATTGCTACAGTAACATTCCCTTTGTCAGATCTGAGAATACAGATTTCATTGTTATTTTTTAAAAATTCTTTGCTTCTATCAAATAATTCGTGACATAAATTATGTTTGATATTATCTTTGTTAATATAATTAGTTATTACATTAGTGGCCTTCGCTCTCAAGATGTTGTGATCTGAATTACAACCCTTGATAGCGGATTCCACATCAGCTATAATTTCTTCAGGTTTAATGTCAGCTTTAGATGGTTCGATACTAGATTTTGGTCCTAGAGACAGTAATTTCTCTACGTCTTCCGGAATGTTTGTATTTGACAAATTTTTGAACCATTTTTCTTGTGTTTTCAATTGATTTTCTTTTTCTAAGTTAAGTAAATTATTAAATTTGGTTCGATTTTCTGATTTGATCTTATTGAAAACAACATTATAACTTTTTGTCTGCCTTCTCTTAAATTCATCAAAAATATGAATAGAAAAATTATTGTTAGTTAGTAAATCAAAAGTGATAGAATCTAAATCATTCTCGAGCGTGCGTATGACGTCATTAGTTATTTTTATTTCTAATTTAAGAATTTTATCTTTCAACCTTTTATTGAAATTAAGCAGTTGATTTCCTGGTCTTGTTGTTTCCGATGTTAGCAAGGAGTCTTGAGAGCGAAGGCCACTAATGTAATAACTAATTATATTAACAAAGATAATATCAAACATAATTTATGTCACGAATTATTTGATAGAAGCAAAGAATTTTTAAAAAATAACAATGAAATCTGTATACGCTTGGCTAATCTTGACAGCTCGGAACACGCGTGCCATCTAGCGGCGAGTAGAATAAACTCTTAGGTAAGAGCAGGGGTAAGAGATATGATAACGAAAATGAAATGTTAGTTTTGATTTGAAAACATCGAGTGTATAATAGAAGAAAAATGTTGATATTAATCTGTTGATTTGAAGAAGTTAAATTTGATTGCTCACGCCAAAGGAGTTTGCCCAAAAGGAATTATTTGTGTTCAAAATCGATCGCCTGGAGATTCCAAATTGTACGTATGTTCTTTGATAAACTTTTCGTCTTGTTATCCTATTATTAAATACTACCATGGAAAAATTAATTCAAAAGAAATAAATTGGTTTATAGTTTTCATGTTGGTAATTTCGAAGACATAATTTGCGATGCATGTGGAAAAATCATTGGAGTTGTATTACGCGAAACTCCAGGCGTTTACATTGGAAAGAACAAACCAGAAAACGTACAATTCAGTTGCGAATATACATACTTTTTTCAATAGTATTGTGAATAATAGCAGAAACTCATTTTTTGTTGTGTTGAATTGTATAACTCGATTTATGGAATTTCTTATTGTTTTTTGGATAATTTATCGTATGGATTAATGAAGATCGAATAATTAAAATTGCCAATTGTAACTGTGAGATAGAAAAAGGATATTGCAAGCACGCTGCAGCAATTTGTATCTATGTGGACATAGAAAATACGTGCTCTAAAGCGGATACACCGATAATATGGAATCGTCCCCCTCAAAAGCAACTTGCTAATGCGGTATGCAAAGGCTGCAAAGTTAATAATCGTTTTCCAATTGCAAAACGAGACACTGTCTCTAAAACAAGAAAGAAATTATAATGACAAGTATAACTTGAATGTTGTTACAAAAAGTACCTAAATTAAATCAAAATTTATATGAAAAACATGAAAGAATATACATTATACCAATAATTATATATATTTATGTCATCAACAATTGAATATTTCAATACTTAATCAACTCGATGAACCGAAATAGCCCATATTTTTTGTGATCTTTTTTTCCATTTTCCATTTGGACAAGAGTAAAAAATCAAGTCACGATTTTCATTTTGGGTGTTTTGACAACCAGGTACGCAACAATTACGACTTATCCTTTATTTTTTCCACTTATGGTTTATCAACACACTTGAAACAATTAAATTATTTAATAAAATACATCTACTTTCGCCAGCTTGCAGCGTGACAGCGAATACGTCAAACTTCGTTTATAACCTACGAGTTTCTAAAATCTGCCGCATCGAGGCGCTACTTACTACATTAGCCAAGCGTATTCTCAGATCTGACAAAGGGAATGTTACTGTAGCAATGAACAAAACACATTATGATGATTTATGTCTGTCTGCTCTTGATGATGAGAAGTATTATATAAAAATTAAAACTGATCCGTCAAATACTATCCAAACAAAAAGTAACAATATCATAAAGAAATTAAAAACTGATAAATATATACCGGATGATCAAGCAAAAATATTTACAACTTATAATTGTGTCTCTGCTCAATTTTACGGCCTACCTAAAATTCATAAACCTGAACATGCACTCAGGCCAATCATTTCATCCGTTGGCTCACCAACTTCTTCTTTATGTGGTTTAGTGGCTAGAATTTTATCTCTTTCGAGTGACGATGACAATATATATTTCGTCAAGGATAGTTTTCAGTTTTCAGACTTCATACAAAACTTCCAACTTCCTGAAGGCTACATGCTTGTCAGTCTAGATGTAGTAAGCCTGTTTACAAACATTCCACTAGAATTAGTAATACAAGTATTAAATGAAAAGTGGGATGACATCTCGCAACATACTCTCATACCAAGAGAGGAGTTTTTACATATTATTCAATTCATTTTCAATAATAATACCTTCTGCTATAACAAACAATATTATAGACAAATTTTCGGTAGCCCGATGGGTAGTATCGTGAGCCCTGCTTCAGCACGATTAGTTATGGACTGGGTGTTGGATCAGTGCATTTCCAGCCTTTCATTTGAGCTACCTTTCATCAAAAAATATGTGGATGACTTAATCACAGCAATCCCCAGTAACAAACAAGTGGAGATTCTGAGTGTATCCAACGCTTACAACGAAAATATACAATTTACCATCGAAACAGAGCAAAATAACAGCGTGCCCTTTCTGGATACGAAAGTTATCAGAACACCTAACCAAACAATTATTTTGGACTGGTATCAAAAGCCATCGAACTCTGGTAGATACATTCATTACTTCTCTTATCACACAACGAAAGTGAAAATCAATCTAGTCCTGGGAATGAAAAATAAAATAGAAAAAATATGTCACCCTACTCTACGGCTACAAGCATTGAAAAGGTTGGAAAAGGTACTGGTACAAAACTCATATCCAATGAAATTATTACGAACACTACTTTTTAGTTCACGAACTCCCATCGAGACTAACGACGAACATAACAATATTAACGTAAATGAAAACAACAGTGTAGTTGAAAAAAAAGTATATATTTCAATTCCTAACATTAGCGAACTTACAAATAGACTGACAAACATTTTTAGCGACGAAGAACATCTAATTTTTGCTGAAAGAAATCTGAAAACTGTCAACTCTGTCTTTTCGAAACTTAAAGACAAACTAGATATTTTTCAACTATCAAATATAATTTACAAAATTCCTTGCGGTGGTTGTGCTAAGGTATACATAGGACAGACCTCACAGAAACTGAGAAATAGAATAACACAACACAGAAGCGACGAGAAATCGAATTTGGAAAAATGCGCTCTTGCAACCCATGTCAAAAAAACTAAACATCTTGTAGACTACGATAACACAGTTATTCTTGGCCGCGAAAGTAATTATAACAAACGGCTTTTTCTAGAAATGTACTATATCAAGAAGTATTCTGACACAGCAATTAATGCTAAAACAGATACGCAAAACCTGAGCACAATTTACTCGTGGCTTTTACAATCTAAAAAATAATATTAATAAATTCAAATTTCCCGCTGGTTCTAGTCTCGTGAATGCCTCACGCGCATGTCGATATGTCGTTCGCAGCTGGGCTGTGGTATTCTGTTTGCCAGTGCAATCAAGTAAAAATGTGATCGAACATCTGAAAAATTTTTACTCTTAAACTTTCTTAAAATAATATTTTAATCTTGGACTATGTCTTGGTCTACACATTTACTTGTCAGAAATTCATGAAGATTCTTTCTGTTTCAAAAACGTTGTTATGCTTAATATCAGTATACCAATTGTAAGTAAAAAATTGTATATTTTTTCCAAATTGACTTTGTGATATTAATAAGCGCCATTTTGTAGCTTTCCCTGAAGAAGTGTCAAAACTGTACACGAAATATTGGAATTTGAATTAAATTACTACCACTACAAGTTTCAAAATTTATTGAAATTGTGCCCAATCACAACCGTTACACCGTTAAACTGCAATTTTTGCAATTTTTATCTATATATATATATATATATATATATATATATATATATATATATATATATATATATATTGCAAGGACCATGAGATCCTCAACTGAAAATTGAAACGTGCACCACTGCTATTAGTGGTACATTTCACGACTAAATTTCAATAACCCGTAGATAAGACCCTTGTAAGAATAGACATATACGAACAAGATTGTAGAACCAAATTAATTCATCTACTTACATACAGGCTTGTCAAATTGTTGAATATTAACGAGATTCATGGCTTTTTGGATATTCTTTGCCTCAAATTGTACAATTTTATTAAACGTCAACAAAATATATCTTTGTATTTAGAAACTACAAATACAATAAAATGGTAGATGACGTGAACGAAGATAAAACGAAATACGAATTATTGGTTAGAACTTCCAATTTAATGATAATCGGTAATATCGATGAGAAAAATCATATATGGGATTGAAAAAAATAAATTTCTCAAGAAATGTAGGAGACACATGATATGGATAGATTCAGTGCTTTATTCTCAGATTATACATATTCAAGAAAGGGTTTGTGCGGAAAATTTTGATAGATGATACGGGTTGCTGCAAGTAAAAATTTACTGTTGTAATCAGCTGATTTTAATGAATGTCATTGGAACAATCAACACAGACATCCAGGGAGTACCGGGAGAGAGCACTCAATGTTAAAAATTTTGCACATGAAAATAGTTGCGCCCCTTGCCACATGAGGTCTCTGATAGCTATGTTACCATGGTTTCCAGTCTAAATTAGTATTTTGAGGTTAGATCTATCGATAGAAAGGAATCACAAAACTTTTTCAACAAAAATACATGTATTATAAATGTCTGAACATGTAAATCAATCTCAACGACAAAATATATGTACAAATATCAGGTTTTGAGTTAAAATATGAAGTTACTTTATCCATGAAGTATGATCTAATTGTAGTCAATAAATCCGCAGTTGTAAAGTATAAAATTTGTATTAAAAACGTTATGAATCAATGACTTTGAATAATTTTTTTTTGTATAACGCCTTCTCTAACTGTGGATCATACCTTATAGTCCAAGATCCCAGACCCGCCAGACCTTACTTATTTTCTGAGGAACAAAATTTGTGGATTAGAATAGTGTTAGTCAGTACTTTGATCATACATATATTTACTAGGTTGTGCCGACGGCCAATTTATAGATACGAGGTGTTGTAGATACATCAAGACAATACTCACTTTTCTTGAAATCTGAGTTCTGATTTTTATGTATGTTCTAGAGAATATTGTTGAAAATTGATAATCAATACTGCCAGACACTTCTCATCGGCAGTAATACCTGCTAAACGCTTTAAAGCTCGCAAAAAAATATCGTTATCTTACTTATAGTCTGAGTCCCAATTTCTATATATAATACTCAGTGAGCAATTCAAAGACTTTTTATGAATAGCCAGACCAAGGAAGAGTTGGATGCTCATAGATACTTCACTTACTATCAAGTCTACAAATAGTGACCTCTCGCTTTTAGTCACAGCGATATTTTAGATGTGTCTGGGGGATGTTTAGCCCTACGATTAATCTAGCTGTTAACAAAAAGTATTGAAATTGTACTCTGAGTGTCATATATAAAAATTAGCACTCAAACTATAAGCCAGATCATGTTATTCTTCGTAAGCTTCAAAGAGTCTAGCAGGAATTACCACCGATAAAAAGTGTCTAGCAGTGTTTATTATCAATTTTTAACAATATTCTCTGAAACATACCTCAAAATTAGCACTCAAGACCTTAAGAAAAGTGAGTAATGTCTTAACGTACCGCTAGCACCTCGTATCTGTAAATTGGCCGTTGCCACAAACTAGCTAGTATGCGTATGATCAAAGTACATACTAGCACTACACTATTCCACACATTTCGTTTCTCAGAAAATAAGTAAGGTCTGGCGGGCCTGGGATCTTACTCTATTAGAATAAAACTACTTTCCATAGTATTGCAATACATTGAGTAGCTTACAAACTCAAAATTTAATGAAGTCATTTCATGCATTAATTTTGATTCAACTTTGTAGTTATTGAATAAATTAGTGATTTGAGCTAAAACGTCATAATAGGTCAATTACTTTGAAGTATCTATCCTCAAAAAATGTTTTTTCAATTGTGGGTCATACTTTCTGTTGAAATTACTTTTCACAGTATTCCAAGTTCATTGTGAACAAGACTAGAGAAACATTGAATACAAACGGTCAAACAATTCGAAATTATTCTATTAAAGTATGAAATTTTATAGCCATATTCTCAAAAGAGCTCATACTAACCCACAATTTCATATTAGTGAATTCTCTTCTAATTTAGGTTTTTCAAATACAATCTTAAATCACTTTATGATAAATGAGCAGTAGATATGAACTAGAATAGGTTTTAATAACAAAACTGAAAAATATAGGACAGGAAAATCACTAATCCAAGACTGTAGACTAGTTCAAATTATTTTGAGACGTGTAATTAATTGAGAAAATGAATAAAAGAAAAATATCATTATTTCGAAGTATTTTATAACATAATTACTAAATTTTTTCAATTTACTTTGACCTAAAGTGACGTTCTGCATTGTTTTCACATTATCTGAACATAAATTAAACTGAATCAATTTTACTGAATTTAAGATTTTCTTCCCACAAATATTACTTTTCTTCTTGATTCTACTTCCTTTATATTGACTGGCAAGTCTTAGCATTTCCGTGAGGCATGAACTTATTGCGAGTATGAATTTATTGATATTTCTTCAGCTGCCTGAATTCCAAAGTAACATCAAGACTGAAGAGTATTACTCTTTCTTGGTTGTATATGATATAGATAATAATAGGAGCATCTTCCGTTACAAATAATTTTCAGTTCTAGCACCATTCAAATATTGCAGCTGGAAAATTCTCATCCATCCCAAATGCTTCTTATATGTTCACTGTTCGAAATTCCAAGTATTTGTGAAGTCCAAAAAATTATTTAGTTCAATATCTGTCATTGTGGTAGATCTAAATCTTGTGTGTAATAATGCTATAGCACTTATAGAAAACTGCAGGCCGCAGATTGGAACTAGTGGATGTACGCCTAGAATAATTATGACTTATAATAAATGAATAAAAAAATATTGAGCAGACTTACAATTTACTTGTTGTATTCACTTTTTAATAACTTCTTGTAGCATTTAACTACTAAAATCAGTAGAAAATCTCAACTAAAAAATAATATTTGCATTGACAAACATTTTTTCGATCTAAATCAACATTTGTTCAATTTTTTTTCAACGGTAACTAAGATTCAAGATTCAAATAAAATTGAAAAATAGGTGCGCCCCTTCCCGCTAGGTGGTAGTAGCTAAGCGCTAAATCCTCTCATTTGAGTGATCTCTCCCGGTACTCCCTGCAGACATCTATTCTAACAGTTGGTGACATTGTTAGGTGTGACGTTGACGCTCGGGTGCGCGCGCGCAAGTGCGTGCTTGAGAAAGAGTGGATAGAAATATTCTGTAAGAGTCAGATATTATTTATCTTCTAGTGTTTGTTCATAATATCTGTTATTGAAATATATTGTAATTGTGAAGAACAAGAGTTTTTTGTTGGATATTGAGGAATCGGATGACGAGTAGTCAGATGATACAACAGCTGTCAACATTTTCATTGCTACATTCATCAATTTCATTATTTTGATCAAATCCTTAATATTGTATTCTATTAAATAGGCACTTTGAACAACTGATATTGATTTAATGAATAATTTTACTGTTCTCATCAACAAGACTGCAACAGCAATTTCTTTGTTATAATCAACAAGCTATTATTTTCATCAACATTGGTATTGTTATAATCAGTAGTTTGGACGTTTTGGTTACCTTATACTGTTGTTTTAAGGCTACGACCAAATTGTATACTCAAATCCACAATTTTATTGTTGGAATAAATGATTTGATTGTTGTATTCAATAATATTTTCATTATAATCACATGACTCTTTCAAACTAGTATTGTTATTGTAGTGGTTATCATGATCTTATAATCAACAATAATTCCTGAGTAGAAATCATCGATTGTAGATTATCACGGGCAACAATCATTCGTTGTGATCAATTCAATTTTGACTTTAATCGTGAAGTTATTGTTAATTAATGAGATAAACGATAAAAACTTACTGAAATTTATTGTTGTCATTTACTCAATTCCAATTGTGATCTATGGTTGATTGTTGCAATCGATGGACTGACTATTTAATGGATATCGTACTATTGGTATAATCAACAAAAAATGCTATGTACAAGTCATTATCAACAATTTATAATTAGGATCACCTTCTCTTCCATTGCTTTCGACAAAATATTGTTTTAATCAGTCCATCTTTTGTTGTGATCAACCAGCAATGATTTATTGATGAGGGTGAGCAAAATATTGTTGCAATCCATTGCAAACTGATAGCTGTGATCATTCAATGATCACTGAAGTGAAATAAACTGTTGGCATCAATATCAATTTAAAAATACAAAGCGTAGATGATTTTATTCAGCAATCCAGGGTTGTTTTCTGATTTATTTCCGTTGTGGTCAAAAAAAAAACCGATTGGTTCTATATTCGAGCAATTTATTATCGATCTTCGAATGCTGTCTTAGATGTGAAATATGAGTCAGCATAACAACTAAGACGTTAATCATATTTACCAGTTTTTCTGAATGAATAAATTAAAGCTACTAAATTGGGTCCTAGCTTTGATTTGATATTAAACAAAATCGCTTTGAATTCAAAATATCCTTGAAAATAACTTTGAAGCCAATTTGCTTCTTGTAATAAAATTTCGCACACATATATTAGGTTTTTCCACAGCTGTGAGTAAATTAGGCATTTCGCGCATCGCAAACAATGCGAATACATTCAAGGCATTATTGAATTATTCCAACGATTCTACGTACATCTAATTATATTTTACTCTCGTACATATTCCGCTATTCTATATGATCTTTTGATTTGCAAGAAAGTGAGTCACTATCTCAAAACTGCAGGAAGAGTACCCGAAACATTTGACATGAAAGTGAGGAACATAGCGTTTATGCTTGTGTGGAAATATACATCCCGAGAAAAATTTGAATTCTCAAAATTACATTAAAAATAGGAAAAGGTCCTAATTCTTTGTTCAGACCTGGAAGAGAGGTTTCATATTCAACTAGATCATTGTGTCACACCGTATATCCTGATTATTTTACAACGGTCAAAATTGATGAGAAAATTAACTTATTGAATGGCTTATAAATCAGGTGTAGAAGACAATGGAGAAGAAATGTGTTTTATTGTGATGACTACTCAATATTTTTTTCCGCTATTGGTATGCAACTCCATTTGAAATTTAAATTAAAATCAACCACTGAGATGCATCAACATAAAAGTATGGGGACAGTTGCCGCTTCCAATGAATCTCTACGTTTTAGACCCTACTAAACTCAAAAAAACATAATTTAAAATAAAGTCAGTCGTTGTGTTTGTCTATTTCTGAAAGCACGATGACTTCAGAAAGCCTAGAAATCTTTTACTGAAATTTCATATTCAAGTTTTTTTTATCAAAAAAATAAGTTCATATTCATAAATAAGGTATTTTTAATCTGTGGTACCAAAACTTATGCGATAGAACTTTTGAGTTCTTTGCGTTTATTTTATGAACGGTAGTACTTATCCCACAATATGATGGTATATTGTGCAACAAGTGCGATGAGTTGTCGATTGCCCACGAGAGCGAAGTGGGCTATCGACAACACCGCACGAGTTGCAAATACTATTTTTCATTACGAATGCGGGATAAGTACTAACTTGCGCTTATTTATCCGAGCGATAAACGGTTTCTGTGCGACAAGTTTACTTTATACTTGGCGCACTCAAAAGTCAAAGAACCATTTACCGCCCAGAAAAACGTGCGCAAAATAGTACTTATCCTGCATGAGTAATAAATAATAACTTAGATTGATCCCTGAATGAATTGGCACAGCATTTACCTGGAACATTTCCCAGAATTATTAGCAGTCTTAGGCAAAACATGCTGCAAATTAGAAGGAATAACATGAATATATAAGAAAAAAATTATGTTCGGTAACTCTTTCATTGTTGCAATCTTAATACGTGAAGTAAAGTATTTTTACAGCGGTATTAGCAATTTGTAAAGCTTTTGCAGTTTTCGATGCAAAAAACGAGCATGTTAATCCACGCATCACGGTCTTATATACAGGTCTTAACCCTAGCATCCCACTACCGTTGGTAAGTGGTTGACTCTTATTCAAGTATTTTGTTATTATCAGTTCCTCAAGATGTGAGAAGCTGTAATATATTGTAGTTGATGATTATAAATCTACTTATGATAATAGTTCAAGGGAGATTATTATTATGGAATATTTGATATTCTATTGCTATTTGATGGCAATATTTTAAATATTATTGATATTGAGTGCTATATATCAATGAATTTTGGGATATAAAATTAAATATTCAATCCAGACTTGAATGATTCGAATCGCTGTTTCTTGTCTTTCTGATGCACACTTTCTTTTTCTCGCGCACACCTATTCTGTCGATCGTAAGGCCGTCTGTAGTAGTTCAAATAACTAATGAGCTGCTTTAATAATGAATACCCTCACTGGTAAATATCAAGACCAGTGTATAATATTGGAAATTGTGCGGCAAGAGTGGTTCTTTTGAAAAGATAGTTCTACTAGAGAAACAATCTTGCCATCTCGTCGCTAATCCTTACAGAGAATGAAATCGATGATTTTCTCAAGGATTCATACATAAATATGATTGGAAACTGTCAATAAATAAAATCACGGGCAGAGAAAAGTGTAGTAATATAATATGAAGCAGGAGAATTACGTGAGCTCAATTCACATCCGGGATTGGTCTTGTCAAAGAAAAATTCTTGTCAGAGAGGCGGTACATATTTGGCGCTGCGACGCCTAGAGTCTCTGTAAATCGTGAAGGAGTTGAGATCAATGATTTTCCTCCAGATAAACACATGAAATAACATTAGAAATTGTCTATAAAAAAGAGTGAAATCACGTATAGGGAAAAATTCAGAGATATAATATGGAGCAGGAGAATTCTGTAGGCTGAAATTATAATTGGAACTAATCTTATCAAGAAATTATTTTTGCCGGAGGCGGTTCACATATGGAGCTGCGAAGCCTAGCGCTTAGACCTGCGAAGCAGGTCGAAACGCTAGTATCACTCTAATAGCAGCAGCAAGTGTTTGCTCACATGAAAAACATAGAACTGTGGCTAAGAATTTGTATAACTTCTGTTATTACGGTAAAGTGTTATTTGATTCCCTATTTCTATAGAAAAGAAGAAGATATGTCGTACTAGGACGTTGATCGGGTTTGCAAAAGCTTAGACTAGCGCATATTGTATACTTTATAACGGAGCTGGATCGAATTGATGTCGCCAAGCCCATATTTATTTTTATTCATAAAAAAAAAATCAAAATAATATCCGTACATTGACTGGTCTAGCAAAAATACGAAAATTTTCAGAACTTTGCTATAAAAAAACTAACTGTCAATAGAATACGAATGGAAAAATTGCGTTTGGAAAACTAGGATGAATTTTTTGTTTTCTGTTCCCAATCATAATGTACCATTGACACTCACACAATTTTATAAGAATACAAACATTATAATAGTAGTAATTGCTTATTCTTTCTGCAAATCTCAAAGATTTTTAATTAGTGTCTCCGTTATCTGATTGCATTTGGTAATCCGTAGTTTTCCACCAAAATCTTGACGAAATAGAATTCTTTTGCCTCTTTCACCATTCACAGCAAATGTCCCTCTGATCTGCTTGAAACTAATTTGCGATTCCTTCAATCATACTAGCAGACAAACCACTATTATTTATGTTATTATTTGTATTCTCCATATTTGTATAACCAATATTTCCATTTTTGTCATTTGTTTCCAATAGTACAAAGAGTTCAGCTGATAAATACCTTATAACAATTGATTACATTTGTAGATAAGTAATATATTTCATCGAAATTGTATCCGATCTCAACTCATCATGAGATATATCAATTTCTGCATGATCTACTAGTTTTTAGGATGCTAGAACATCGTTTATTGCCTTATGTGCGCCTTCCAAATAATTTGTTTTTGAATATTCCTCTGCTAATGCAGATTGTTTGGAACCTAATTCAGCTGATTTCCGTCCGGATAACTTTCTTTCAAACAAGGGCAATGTATCGCAAAAACCACAAACAGAATTCTGAAACTCATATAATAATTTTATCTGTTCCATCAGTTTTATAATTAATGGAGCATCAAATCTCAAACAATTATGTGCTATCAAGATAACTCCTAGTTTTGCTGTTTGGAGGGAGGATAAAAATCCATCTGCAGCCAACTTAGTAGACCAGTGCCAACTTGAGTAAAATGGGGGTATTCCTCTTGTTGGTAGAATGTAAACATTATATTCTGAGTCATTGTATTTTGCCGCAATCTGGATTATTTCACAGGTTCTTCCAAGAACTGTGGACTGCAAGTCTAAGAGCACAACAATAGCAGTTGAACTTGTTGGAGCTGGTTGATCAACAAGTTGAATCCCAGTATCTAATCTACTCTGTGACTCTTTTCAAATTATCTTTTTGTTGCAGAAATTTTATTGAATGTTTGGTAGATGGCGAGTATTCCATTTCTTGATTTACATCTTGAAGAAAAGTAAGATCCTTATTTTTCTCTCATATAGCTGCAACAGCTCTGAAATAATTCGATTCTGATATCCACCATTATGTCGAGTCTTGGGAGCTTTGGTGTCAATCTTCATATCCGTGCATTCGTTAGCTTGACTTGAGCCACTGGGTGCTGATTGCTCTGGATTATTAGCAAAATTAGTGAATATGGTATGTAGGAAGAATTATAAATTATCGCTAGATAAACTCTTATCGCCGAGAAACAGCTCATGGACATATGTCTCGGATTTTATTTTGGAATCACACCATCCCTTACAATTGCTATGATCATCAAATGCGTGTGGTATGATATTGAGTAGAGCTTGTCTACTTGTTTCAACGTTTTCTTTATTGCTTCTTAAAGTGCATTGGAAACAGTATTTCAAATATTGAATAACTCGTGTGGTTGAAGTTTTTGGAGTGTATCAAAGATTATTCAATCCAGATGTAGCATGACTCAAATCAGACCATTTCATAATTTGATGACCAGCTTCTCTTCGTAATCTAGTATTGGGACTTGAATCGTCATCTCCAATCAATACTTCAATTCTTACAGGTTCAGCTGTGTACTCGTTATTGTGTAGAAGCATCTCGACAGCCATATCTGACTCCATGGCCTTTGAACTCCCACTGAAATTTTCATGGCAGCTATGATCATCGTTATCATGTCCCCTTTCACATCTCATACATCGCTTATTCCCCGTACTATATGCAACGATCAAACCAAACAAAATGATCAATAGCTGTAGAGTGACCTGAAAAAAAAAATCTTAGTCTCGAATATTTATTACCAGTCAAACTTTTATATGTTCTTGTTGAACAAAATTCGTAACATTATTACAAGTTTGTTTGTGAGTTCCACTCAAAATAGTGGCATTCTTTTGTAAGTTACTTATCATGATCACCGACAGAGTAGTAGCTATTTTTGTTTCATTATAAAATGGTAATTCTTTTTGTATTCCAAAAATATGTGTGAAAATAAAGGAGAGTTAGTAAAGTGTGGAATCTAAAAAGCAAAGCCTCATATTATCATAAGCTATGAGCCCAGGAAGCTCTGATAAAAAAAAGGGAAGTAGTTTCGTAAAATCAAGGAAAGTTCAGTGATTGAACATAAATATACAATGGCTACCGCAAGTAACTTTTCGAATTTCCTCAATTGAAAACTGATATTTTCCAGAATTTGTTGTTCCGTGTTGGATGTATTTTAGATGAAAGACAAGTGAAAGAAGTAATTGAACGAGATGTTGATGAGCAAGATTTGACTCAAAACTAAATATCAAAGTTGAGAATTGAAGATGTTGTGGCGAAATCAATTATTGTACAATGTTTGAGCAACAAGCATTTGAATGTTATGAAAGACGGTAAGACGGCAAGAGGAATGATTAATACCTTATAGAAAATATTTCAGAGAAGAAGTGTCTTATCAAAATTGCACTCAAGAAGAGAACTACTCACCATAAAAATGTCAGAAAATGAAAAACTAGAGCAATTATCATAGATTTGATTACATAATAAGAGAATTAGAATGTACGGATACAATAATAGATCAAACTGGCAGAGTATGTTATTCAATGATTGGACTAACAAGTGAATATAATATAGTAATTACGGCTATAGAAATCATACAAGATTATTGCACACAAGATTCTCTGAAAACGCGATTGTTACATGAAGAATTAAAGCTGTCTCAAAGT
This sequence comes from Dromius quadrimaculatus, assembly GCA_963989225.1. Classification (NCBI taxonomy): domain Eukaryota; kingdom Metazoa; phylum Arthropoda; class Insecta; order Coleoptera; family Carabidae; genus Dromius; species Dromius quadrimaculatus. Next base: position 25,564,766 of record OZ022334.1, on the reverse strand, counting down.
ACAGCGAAGGAAAATTAAAATGGGGTAGCATTCGGTAGTATGACCTATTATAAATGTAAAAACAATGGTCAAATGGCATATTGATGTACAAATGAAATAATTAATTATGTTACAGGAAGAGGTTCAGCACGTGGTGGAAGAAGTAGAGAGAACCAGAGGTCCTATGCGTGGGAGACACCACTCACTAGCATCAGCTTCAGCTCATTATAGTGAATCAGAGCAATTGCTATTCTTTGTTCTCAGTGCAGAAACAGAAATTGAATTAGAGGGCTTTATATTAGATAGTGGGGCCACTGATCATTATGTAGAAGAAGATCTATTACCATATATTACAAAAGTGGATGAGAACAACTGAGCTTCGTTCCATCGATTCCATACATCTTCATACATTATTTTCCTACAATAATTATTTGCCACGTGATGAAATATAAGATATATCACGTGAAGAAAGATTAGGGTATAATTTTCTGACAACAGATGGCACCACTATCGCAAATAAAGTCAACATCAGTATCCCTTGTCACTCTCTAATATACTTGACAACGCTGTCGGGTTTGATTGCAGCAGAAAAGGTAAGCGTCCCCTAGTTGTACGTATTTGAATATTAAAAATGTGTTTTCTCCCGATCCAGAGTAAACTGTCAGTTTATATGTTTGACAATTGACACGTACTAAACTACTTTATTCCCTAGAGAATAAATTGAAGGAATGAAGTAACTTTATTTCCTCATAGTCACTTTGATTATTTCATTTATTAATGACAATATTTACATTCGATGAATTTGAAGTATTTATACTATAATGACATTCGTCTGTTGTCTTCAATTGTTCATTACATGAAATGATGCTTGTTAAAGGTGAGTTTTCTTATCCCTGTAAAGTTTCTTGCGCTGTCAGTATTTTGTTCTTCTCGGAAGTTTCTATACAGCCCTCCGCAGCAGTATTGGACCTCCATCCCTTGTGTCTTTTAACACTAAGAATATCAGCCCCGCTATCCGCTAGAAAATTTACGGAGGTGCAAATCAAACAGTGGCCTGTATATAATCCGGAATCAGCTAATTTTAGGGAATTTTTTCCTTTGGGTTGAGTCGAGCATTTTCCATTTTCATAGTGTAACGTGCGAGAGTGTGGAGGCTCGTAAAAGTACTTGATGGGCGGAGCATTTTATCCTAGTTGTTTCGCGCCGTACCGCACCGCATTGCATCGCCGATGGAGGCTACTAGCAATATTCCAGAAATGTGGTAGAGCATTCTAGAAATGGATATTCCTATATTTAAACGCAAGCAAACTATCAGTGAGTAGTGTAATGGTGAAGCTAGAGCAGTGAATATCAAACAGTGAAGTAGTCAGTGGATATAAATAGTTAAATATAAATATCTGTGACTTTGTTCAAGTTAGTATTAAGTAATAAATAAATAATATGGTGTTGCTAGTGATATTCAGAAGATTATAACTTTTATTCCATTTTAAATTATCAAATAGTGATTTTCATTCCAATTATAAGCAACTTTGAAGCAATGAACATTACAGTGGTGTCGAGTGTGGGGTTGTTATAAACAATTCAGTATTTCAATAAATATGTTTCATTTGAAAAATTCTGTATATAAAAGTGATTAGAAACACAACATTCCGACAGCAAAGTGCTGCCCTTTTCCAGTGTGAAGAAATATTGGTATAAATGAACAAAATTGTTAAGACAACAAAAATAAAAGTGCTGGATTAGTTTAAAATCTTAACTCCTAGGATCGTGGAGCACTGCCTGTGATTGATGATTCACTAACCACAGGTCTTCAAGAGATAATAATAAAAGTCTAAATGGGGAAACTGTCGGCTTCTTGTGGTTCTAAGTCAATCTGGCTCTACTCTTTTTGGTTTGGCGCATAGCTGAACCATCCACAGATCTTCAGGAGATGGTGATAAAGTGATATTTGTTACGTTGCCTCACGAAGCTAATATGACGGATAAAATTGGGAAGCTTTTACATAAATATGACATAAAAACTTTATACACTTCCTGTTTAAAAATTCGAAATCTTATTGGTAATGTTGAAGACGGATTTCCTCTACAGTATCCAGGTATATACAAGATTCCTTGTCAATGTGGCAAAGTATATATTGGACAAATCAAGAGGACTGTAGAAACTAGATTAAAAGAGCATTCTCGTCATATAAGATTGAACCATCCAGAAAAAGCTGCTGTGACCGAGCATGCTATTCAAGAATTACATGGCATTGACTTCAAGAATACGAAGCTTCTGGCTAGAGAGAGCAATTGGTTCAAGAGGCTTATAAGAGAAGCAATTGAAATTAAAAAATCACCGAATGATTTGAATTTGAACCAAAAAGTGTAGAGCCAGATTGACCTTGAGCCACAAGGAGTTGACAGTTGCCCATTTCAGACCTTCATTATTATCTCCTAAAGACCTGAGCAAATTGAATCATCAATCACTGGCAGAGCTCTACAATCCTAGGTGTTACGATTCCAAACTAATCTAGTTACGATTTGTACTTTTATTTTTGTTGTCTTGACAATTTCGCTTATTTATCTTCATATTTTTTTGAACTTGAAAAAGGCAGCACTTTGCTGTCAGAATTTTGTGTTTCTAATCACTTCTATATACAGAACTTTCCCAAATAAAACATATTTATTGAAAATGAGTTCTGAAAAGTTTTTTTCTCCATTAATTTAGTATTATATTTATTGCCGCTTTGTGAATTTGGAAAATGTCGTCTGAGAAGGTGTTGGATGATTTGAAGGTCGAAGAGTTGGAATATCAATTGGAATAGCGGGATTTGGTAGCCAATGGCCGCAGACAAGTTTGAATAGAACGACTGCGAGACGCTTTGACTGAAGACGGTGAGGATCCTAATACATATTTGTTTAAGGTTCAACTTTCTTTAACCGATTTGGCAAAAAATTAAAGATCAAAATTAAAAGAAGATTCCACAAACTCAAAAGAATACTTGGAATCAAAATTGAAATAGAATTTTACAAGTTTGAAAGAGGATTCAGAATAAAAATTGAAAGAAAACTTTACAAGTTAAGAAGAAGATTTAGAATCAAAATTAAAAAAAAAATATGCAAGTTTGGGAGAGAATTCGGAATTAGAATTGAAAGAAAACTCTACGAATTTAAAAGAAGATTTATTAAAAGAATTATTAGACAATTCGAGAAACTTGAGAGAAGAACTGAATGGAAAGATGAAGGAAAATACAGAGAAAGTTGAAAATCAACTGGAAAATGCAGAGAAAATTCAAAGATATGGAAGGAAGTATTTGAAGATAATTGTAAAATGTTGAAAGAAGAATTGGATGCAAAATTAGATTCGAAATTGGATGAAAGAATGAAGATTTCTCAGGAAAAACTCAAATTTGGTGTCTTATCTACGGAAAAAGCTTCAAAAGCTTGAATAATTAAATTATCCACACCAAATCTTGAATCAATTACAAAAATGCGTGTCAAACCTCCAACCTCTGATGGTAAAACATCTTGGAATAATTACCATTAACAATTAGAAGCCGCTGCCAAGGCTAATGGCTGAAATGATACTGAGAAAGTTTCAGCGCTTACAGTTGCTCTCCGAGGAGATACGATAAATATTTTACAGGCTATTTCAACGGAAGAAGACAACAATTACGAAGAATTGGTCAAGCGACTGGAGTTGTTATACAACCATGCACACTTGGAGGAAGTATATCACACGCAGTTCAAGAACCGATACCAACGTCCAAGCGAGAGTATACAGGAATTCGAAGCTGATGTGGCACGCCTGGTTCGACTTGCATATCCAACTGGCCCGGATGATTTATTGGAAGGCTGGACTGTGAGAATATTTGTGGACGGCATCAGACACCATGAAACGCGACAAGTGTCTGGCGTGGCCAAAGAAGTTTGTGGAAGCATTGTCACATGCACTGGAATACGAAGCGACAAAGCAGCCGTCCAGAAGCAGTGCTCGAGTGCGAGAGGATAACTGGGACTCCGATGCCACGGAAAGCTTGGAAGCCCAGGCTCAGCAGTTGGTCCAGAAAGCAGTTGAAGATCTCAAGAATTCCAGACAACTTTGGTGTTGGAACTGTGGAGAACTAGGTCAATCAAAAAGTCGATGCAAGAAGCCTTTAAAGATGCTACCCAAAGATAACTGCAGACATGGAAAAGAACGCCTCGCAAGAATAAAAACCACCAAACAAGACACAAAGATAGAGCCTAACTGCGATAAACTGTCGAAGGAATTAACAATCCTATTACTTTCCAAGGGTAAACAATTAAATGACCAGCAATACGCAGAGACTGAAGATCTGATATACCGATTCCAAGAGGTGTTTGAAACCAGTTAGGGGCGAAAGGGAAGAACGAATATTGTCAATTACAAATTGATACCGGTGACGCACGACCAATTCGACAAGCACCACGACGACTTGCGATTGCGAAGAGAAAGGACGCTAAAGCTATCATTCAAGACATGAAGCAAGACGGCATTATTGAACCCTTGAACCGTCCAAACCACTGACCAGACTAACGGAAAATGATCGCAGATACAGCTGGGATGAAGACTGCCAGATCGCCTACGAGTGACTGAAACTACTCCTAATCCAAGCACAGAGTCTGAGTTACCCGAAGACGGAAGGACGTCTTGTTTTGGACACAGATGCCAGCGACATCGGTATTGGGGGAGTCCTGTCCCAATTGCAGGAGGGTCAAGATAGAATCATCGGATATTTCAATAAGGTTTTGTCAAAGCCAGAAAGAAACTACTGTGTCACAAGACGGGAATTGCCAACAGTAGTGAAGTCCATCGAGCATTACTACAAATATTTGTATAGCAGGAAGTTCCTGTTAAGGAGCTGACCACGCTGCTCTGAGATGGTAACAACAATTCAAGAATCATGAAGGTCAGGTCGCTCGATGGAACGAAAGAAATACGACTTTGCCATAGAGCATCGAGCCGGTACGGCACATAAGAATGCTGATGCTTCATCAAGACGACCATGTCCAAAAGATTGTCATCATTGCTCTCATGCCTGTATTACACGATTCATTTATTGATGAAGATATTCATGAAGTTGTCTTTGAATTTCTTCGTGAATTTATTGTCAAGCAAACAAATGTAGGTTTGTTCTTATACACATGAAGATTTCCATCAATTTATTGTGAAGAATTTAATAGTATCAACCCAAATACCAGTAGTAATTTTATTGTTGTTAATTTTTGTATTGTGTTTCTTGCAAGTTTCTGTAGAATTAGAAGTACAATGATATAAGAATTTTTACAGTATCTCTTGTGTAATTGTCTACCATTTGATAATATGAAAACCACGACAAGCTCAAGAACAAACACACTTCAGAATCAAACAAACCTAGGCCCAGTTGTACAGTCTAAACTTATCCAAAGTATAGTAAGACCAGGTTTAATTTCTATGGATACAATTATTTCAGCAATTGTTACCACAAAAATTTCTAGGTTTTACTAAACTCTGAATAAGCTTAGACTGCACAACTGGGCCTTGACCGCAAAAAAGGTTGGAGGTAAGCAAAGACAATGTCAAATTCAAAGATTGGCAACGACAAAATGTGGAGAAAAAGGTCTAGAATTCCCTAGAAAGTTGTCGAAAAATAGAAAACGTTCTAATTCGTCAATAAATTGATGAATTTCTATATAAATGAAAAATTCACGAAGTGTTCACTCTCTCTCTCACGATCCAATAAATTCAAAATAAAGCTTCATGAACTTATTGATGAAAAAATTGAACCGTGTAATACAGGCATAAGGTTGAAGCAAAGGCATTCAGGACAACTGTAATTGACGATGCTTGGCAACCACAAGAGATAGAAAAAGACGTAGATGGCGACTTAGAGTTGCGAATTATCCAAGAATGGAGGAAGGGAGGAACAAGACTGACATGGCAAGCATCCATAATCCTGGATGATGGCGTTTTGAAGCGTGTCCTGAAAGATCTGGATGAAATCTAGAGTAGAGAACAGCTGCTCGTTCCTGGAGGTCGGGTTCCGGAGGTCTTGAGACATCTCCATGATGGAGTGAGTGGGGAACACCTTGAGGCAATGAAGACTCCGCAGAGAAAGAATTGGTGTGCTCACATCCAATATGAAATATTCAATCTGATATATCATAAATTGGAAAATAATGAATTGAGAAGTCAATATTATTAGAGAATGTTTTTCCAGATTGTATAACTTTGGAAGAAATATAGAATACTACTTTGGTAAATCAGGTGGAAGAACCAAAAAAATATTTTTCCACAGTCACAATAGAATAATTCTTATTCCGCATGCTTAGAATATCTAAGAAAGCCACGTAATATCTCGGAAAAACTGTTTCATTGTTGGCATAGTTTAATTTTTCTTGTAAATTTTTTATCATCTCTCCTATAAATGGATTCAATTCGAGTGATTTTGAAAACGTCACTTTGACATGTCAGGCTGAAAAATATTATGGTAGATTTCATAAAATCAACTGAGTCTACATGAAATTTAATGATATTTTAGTACATAAAAGTCATGAGCAAGTGTCATCTAATGCATTTTATTTACTGAAAAGTTGTTTTAAATAATTTATATCTCCAACATTTATTAGTTGTTTCGTTCTAATGTGAACGTTGCTTCTGCGACAGCGCCGGATTAGGTCAGCCTGCGTTCTGTAGCAAATTCTATCTAGAGGCCCTACCTTGATTCGGAGAAATACTGTTATGGTCCCGACTCGATCGAGACATTTTTTTTTCACATTCCATCAGGCGCTTGTGCGCGGATATCACAAGCTGTGGAGTCCGTGGCATTTAATATCTTTCCAATGTGGCTGGTCCTGTTGTGATCATTGCGACTTGATGATAATATTCAATTGTTGAAATGACATTTCAACTTTTTGACATTTTGAGATATTGTTGAGAACAAATACATGAGTTTTGAGGATCATTACGGATAAATATCATTCTTACTTGATGAACATAGTGAATAATTGAAGATGGAACAAAAAAAGGTTATTCAAGGGTATGTATACATAATTATTCAACTAAATTTGTATTCCGTACCGTAGAATTGGATGAATTCTTAGAAAAAATCTTGGAGAATAGTGGAATATGAGCATGTTGTTATTGATACACTGGACAGTTTATTTCACATTCACAAATATTGTAGGAAACGTGCATACAATAAATTCAAGAGATTGAAGAAGTGGTACTCTCAGTAATTGATTCGTAATGATATTGTTGGAAGAAACCTAACTGTTCGTAGGCACTGAAGAATAATCATGAGGCTCAAAACGCTTGCTCAAGTGATGTAAATTTTAATTACTGATATTGATTATCTGTCATTCGAAGATCCATCATTTAATTATACTATCTTTTGAATACGATATTTCAATTCACGATGTTTCTCTGTTGTGGATGGAAAAACTATTGAAGATTGAATGAAATTAGTTTGGTAGATACATGTGGTAAATATTCAACAATACACGGATATCTAATTTGATTTTCAATATTGTTCATTGATAGTTTGGTTCATATTAATCTCACACTTCTTTCAGTTGGATAAATTTGAATTTGGATTTTGATAAACCCAGTAAATCAAACATTCTGTCCAAATACAACAATAGAACAAGCAATCAAGAGCTGACTATAATATCCTTTCGCTATCATTGAAGCTAGCACTTTGAAAATTCCAACGAGAGAACAAATAAGAGTTCACATTAATCACAAATTGTAAGAATCATCAGTCTGTATCATAAAACTGAGTCATATTAAGTTATGACATCTGATTACGACAATAGAGTCATCAATCATCATATTTAATTTGTTATAAATTATAAATCACACATCACTCAATGAACTGTACCTACATTATTCTGTATAATAATCCACAAGTACTCAAATATATAACATCCAATATATGGCAAGTGACCAATTCCAATTTGAGTATGAGTATTTTTATAAACTTTGTATTTGAGGTTATGTAATAGATGATTTACTATGGATGTATTTTTTCACTTGGTGTACGAAACTGGATATAAGATAGTTTTCCGATAAGCCTGCTTTCGATCCTGGAAATTTGATCAATATACATAAGCTGAAGATATTCATTTGGAGTTTATTGTTAACTGTCATCCTCTGGACAGGGCAGCATACCCAGTAGTTCTAAAATCTGGATCTAAAGTTTCTGTCATCTAATATTCTGGGCTCTAATTTTTATTCTTTTCATGAGCTAATGTTTTAGTAGGGCGCAGTAGACAATGGGTATTCCACTGTCTTTTTTCATTGTCTTATCCGATTGAACATGAATAAATAAAAGTATTAGTTAAAATGCGATTCAAAAAAATCTCGTAGTACTTGAGAAATACTTTTTTTCAATTTTAAAAATCTTCCGTGGCTTCCAAAAGTCTATTGTGCCACTCAAACGGTAGGTCTTATTCATCATCAAACATTTTGAAAATAATGACGTAAAGTAAAATAGGTGGCGAGAGTGTTCAGCTTATTTAAATCATCTAAATTATTTTTATCATTGTCAGTAAGAACACGAGCTAAATAAATTATACAGTTATCAAATTCACTTATGAAAATCACGTTTCTTTTGATCAAACAATACCAGTAGTTTGAAGCTTGATCTACTCAATGCGCATGCCTGTGAAACTTGGAGGCCTCTCAAAATGTTTTTAAACAGTATTCGAAGAATAGAGATGATACATATTTCAACCATTTCGATACGTTTCCAATAATTTATGAGTACATCAAATTGCAACGCAACAATATTTTTTCATGAATATGAACAAATCTTGTAGGAATTTGTACATCTACGAAGTCCACTGTTTGAGGACCACAATAGACTTTTAGACGTCATCATGACGTCATATAAGTATTAAATCGTCTTTTCATGGAAACGGAGCATTATTCAATATCATTTTCATCACTTATACCTATTATTCATGCCATATTTTCATATTTTCATGAAAACTCCTCAAATTTTGATAGTAGTGGAATACCCTATTTCGAGGTAAACACCAGGTACTAGAGTGTGATTGTTGGAATCAAGAGTTGATTGTTGTACAGAACAAATGGAGAAATATGTACTCGGACAAATATTTTTTCCAAAAGATACTCTTCTTGTAGGAATTTTTAATAATAATATCGTACGTTTTATTCCAATTGAACATTTGAAGAGTGCTCTCCCTACGTGTCAAATCAATGGATTAGTTTTTGATAAGAACATAGACAAATATACTGCAAAGACCATGAAATCAGGAACTAGAAGTTAGGACGCGCATCACTGCCCGTAGTGGCAGATTTTAGAATCAAATTTTTATAACTTTTAGATACGACCCTTGCAGAAATAGACAAAAACGAGCTAGATCTTGAAATCAGATTCAGCTCATCAATTTATATATATAGGTCTGTCATTCTGGTTAATGATGATGAGATTTAAGTCGGGCAGACTTAGCGCAAATACATGCTAAAATCAAGAAAATTGATAATTTGAAATCTATTTTTCTGTATTTGTTAGTTCATAACGTGAAAAATGATATATTCCATTTGTAGGCGGCTACAATGTCAGAAAGGCTGTCAAAAAAAGGTCAGAAACTGCCAAAAACGGTTTTTTGCGTTTGACTAAAAAATCACGCATCTGACGGAAAATAGTGTTCCGCTGAAAAACGTACGCAATAGAAAGACGGATCGAGAAAGTTCTCTTGAATCTTGATTAGTCCAGCTGCTTTTGGGTTGATTGCAAAAATCGTAACTATTTTGCCATTTTTTTCGGAAATTCATAACTTGCATTGTATCTGTTATTGGGACTTAGAATTTTGACAGAATGTGGGTAGAGTAGCTTCTAACATACAAATCAAATTTTTCAGAGGATCGACCCGAACTTTTCAAGAAATGTTGGAAAAACTAAAAAAAGGCCCTGCCGAAAAATGGCCATAAAAAATGGTTAGCCAACAAAGATCAATTTCACAGATTGCATTTCCTTTGTCAAGAGTTGCTCTACAAAGTTACTAGATGGCGTCGGCTCTGAGCGAGTGCGAGTATAGAAAAGATCGATTGCAAAAATCGCATTTCACCAATACAAGGAATATTTTCCGTAGTTTTTTATAAGAAGCAATGTACTACCCATATTTATCATATAACTGGAAGTCAAATGAGTGTAAATGAAGCAAGAGAATATTCTCCAACAAAAAATTATGTAAGATTACGAACTAGAATAAAGTTTGGTATAATATGCTACGATTAATTACGAAAGAGCTGTATTATTACCACGCGTCATTCACTTGTTGTATTGGCTGCTTAGGTAAGAGGTGGAGAGAGGGAGACAACATCCAGCAGCAATATTACAGGCCGTTTGGATAGAGGCAAGAGAAAAAAGAGAGCTGGAGAGCAGCAGTAGCAATCAAGGCTGTTTGGTGAGGGGAGAATCGGTGTCGCTCGAAAATCAGTCAGTCTCCGTAGTTTTACTGCTCATGTGGAGAATCATAACATTGCGATAGAAGCTTTGCTAATAGAAACGCATTTTTGCGCTCTGACCGGTGGCAAGTGGTAGAATGCCGCTACGCTCGAAGGGCCATTTCCAATTCGCGTGGACTGACTACACACAATCTGACTATTGAGAATGTTGTTTAAATGGTTAATGTACGACAACACAATAACGACTCATGAAGCCTTTTCCATAATTGTTGATACTCCAAAAATTGTTATCGCAGAAGTGCGGCTTTTTGCAATTGACTTTCACTTGCTCAAATACAACGCCATTCGAGTACATTGTAGAATATTTCTTGAGAAAATAGAAACTTTTAAAAAATTAGTGTACGTTATCTAACAACTTCTTAATGGCCGTTTTTCGGAAGATCCTTCTGTTAGTTTTCTCCACATATCTCCAAAAGTTCACAGTTGATCTTCTGAAAATTTGATGCATGTGTTAGAATCATTCTTCAGCCACATCTTTTCAGAATTTGAAGTCTAAATATCAGATATAACACAAGTTATGAATTTTCGAGAAAATGGCAAAAAATAAAAATTTTTTGAAGTCAACCCAAAAGCTACTGGACTGATCAAGGTTCAAAAGTATTCGTTTGATCCGTCTTTTCATTGCGCACTTCCTTAACAGAACACTCTAATCCGTCAAATGCAAAGTTTTTTAGTGAAACACAAAAAAACCGTTTTTGGTAGTTCTTGATATTCTTTTTGACAACGTAGCCGCGTACAAATGAGATAAGTTATCCGCCATGTTATGAACTAACAAATAAATAACAAAAACTACTTTTTCCCAAGATATGCTGATTCCATTCGACTATTTATGGATTTTCAATTTCATTTGTCTCAACTTGTACATTTTTATTGAACATAAACATATATTTTTGTTATTATTATATTTATTTATAAAATGAGTTCTAAAAAGTTTTCTGCTTCATATATCTTTGTATCCACAGACTACAAATATGATAAGAAAGTGGATTTCAAATATGGTTTTTGACTGTACAATAATCTATTGTTGATTGACTAAATGAAGCCAGAATAATTGTTTATCTCCATTCCAATAGATGTAGACTAGATATACATCAAAATATTGAAATAGAATCATTGTGAATCAGAATTTAAGATCAAGGTACTGATTATGAGACTCAAAGATTCAAGTCATTTTGAAGGCTTATGCTTCAGGACTGTTTGTGCGGATGTGTCAGTCGTCCATTGCAAATCGACTGCTGCAGAGATATACGTAGTCTAGAAGTGAGATTATCAGAAGCTAATTTTATAGAACTTTTCCATGTGAATAAAAATGTTGTTGATGTATTAGAACGTAAGTTATTTCCCATTTGCATATTCTTTCTGTGGAACATTTTATTGCTGATATAATGATTATTGTGTAAAGGATGACTCATGTTTTGTTTACGGGGTTCATGAGGAATTGTTCCCCTGCGGTAGAGATCCTGAAGCAGAAATTATGAACTTGCGGTAAGACAAGCAGCTGCTGCAGGATTCCATGATCACTAACGTTGTCAAGATAAATATTCGATGTCACTTCTTGATGAATTGAATTCACAAACATTGGATTGACATTCTTCTAGAAATATTCCATTTCAGCTTGGATGAAAATGCCGAAAATTACAAAAACATCGTCTTCAGGAGAAGAAAATTACATATATTCACAGATACCAGAATGCCGTAGCAGAGAAACTGTTCCAAATTGGAAATGAGACATTAATAGATTCTAAAAGATTGTATCATTCTGTATGATAGGTTACAATGTATGAAATAGTACGTTGCAGAAAATGTATAAAGTCCAATGAATAATTGTTAGAAGTTGTCAATAGCATTTTCGCCTATAGTTCATGTGTTTCAAGAACAGTCCAAGAGCTCCCACGGCATTAAGATTCAAGTCTTCTGAATGACTGAGCCGCAAACATGATTCACTCACAATGAATCCAGAGTTCACAACAACTTTGCTGGGATTGAATCCAAGAAATAAAAGCAAGGAGTATACTCACATATTACCTAAATGGATACAAATTTCAATCTTTGAACCAATCTGTTCATGATAATTAATGAGCAACTGACAGACTAAGCGCTATTATTGTGCTATTGTGAAACTAGTTCAATTATAAATCAATCAGAACGCTAGAATCGTAGTCCCATAAAAATATTTGGACAGCTCTTAACCAAAATGACCATTAGAATAATATTGTTCTCATCAAAATATAGTCTATTTCAGTTGAGACCTGCTCAAGGCTCTTATAGGACTCCGATAAGAGATCTCTGATAGGCAGAAATGCGAACCAATTTCACATCAGCACAGAATCGTACTTCGCTAACATCAACTGTTAGTCGTGCATCAAATATTTTTATCAAATGTATGCAGACGGAAGATTCAAATTAAATTTGTTCGAATGGTATATGTATATAACTATTGCTATTATGACTTGATCCAATTTTTAGAGAGTGCGGTCCAAATTATGTATATTTACTGGGAGTGAATCGTGTTTGTATTTTTGCCCGATGGTAGTTTGAATCGAAGTTCCATAAGAGTTCTTGGACTGTTTTTTACTGGCATATCGAATAATTAGTGTATTATTCAGGGTGATCATGAAAGAATTGATGTCAAATCAAATTTATAATAATTTTTATTTCTAATCAAGAAGACATTGGTTGAGAATAAATACTGAAAGTTTTTGTATTTGATGAAGTAGAAGCCCTAGTAGCGTTGTTTTGAAAGTAATGGTGTGCTCACACTCAATATAATTCATTCCGTGAACATATCTTACATTCATTTGTGAAATCATAAATTGTAATATGATGAATTCAGAAGTCAATATTATTAGAGAATATTTTTCCAGATTGTATAACTTTGGGAGAAATATAGAATACTACTTTGGTGAATCAGGTGAAAGAATTGGAAAAATATTTTTATTCACAATCATAATAGTAATATGGCAATTCCTAACCTCTTGGAGGTTGGGGAATATGTAATTTCTAACTGCAATGACTAGCTCACGGGTCGGAAGCGATATTTCCATCTCTTGGGTGGGAAATGTTTATGCAGGGTTGCCTAGCATCAGTCATGAATATTTGTTGTGGTAAAATAATGCGTGCTATCAGAAATACCGATCATATAATCTGATGATCCAAATGAGACAATTAATATTAAGAAGGAGCGGATTTATGTTCCAATTCTGTGTGAATCTATGTCTTATAAATTTGTAAATTATGGACAAAATCGCTATTAACTCACATACGTAGCACTTTCGTTCGATTCTGGATAAGAGTATAGCTCCATTTCACCGTAATAACTTATTGATATCTGCACTTATCACAATTTCAATGGATACACGTATAAATAACTTGATTCATAAATCATAAATCCTACAATTTTTTTTATCAAATTAATCAAATATTTCAATAGAACATTTTTGTTTTCATAAACTACTACATCAATTTACTTTGGTGGAAAAAGAACGAAATTAGATCATTTATTTCTCGAAAAATTAGGGATGATTATGGATAAAATAGTATACATACTTCGGTGAAGATTTCATATCAGCCTCGAGTTATATCTGATCCTCGAGGCTTCGCCTCTCGGTCATATAATAAACTCTCGGCTGTAATGAAATACCTCCCACCTCAGATGTAATATACTATTCTACAGTCACAATAGAAAAATACTCATTCCGCATGCTTAGAAGTTCTTAGGAAAGCCGCGTGGCATCTCGGAAAAACTGTTTCATTGTTAGCATAGTTTAATTTTTCTTGTGAATTTTTCATCATTTCTTCCAAAAATGGAATCAATTCGAGTAATTTCATCAACGTTTGATAAATTTGAAAAAGATTATTGAAGCATAGTTTCTCTCAGAAAACGGTATATTTTAAATATAATAGGTAAATGAATATCAGTCACGCCTTTCACCTGGTAAGAGTGCACCAGGCAATCTGTGAAATTGACTGATATTCTCTGAGAGTACTGTTACCATTCGTCGCAATACGGGTACTCTCAGTTCTTACTCTTGGAGAGTACGCCACAGAGTACATTATAATTCGGTAGAAATTCTACCAACTTCTTCTACGTCAGTAGGATTCGACCCCACGACTTCCAAATCACAAAGCCAGCATACTTACACTGAGACAAAACTATATATTCCATTTCTCTCACACAACAATGTTTAATTTTGTTCGGACATTTAGAAGTTGTCATAACTATGTGCTTCCAACATTCGCAAGAATCATGTGAGAAGTTCTAAAATTTGAATCTCGAGTCCTTAGCATCTTATTATCTAGACCCCAGTATTTATCAATCTCTGGATCTTGAAATTCTACTAATGTTCCAATGCGTAGTTAAGAAAGAGATAAATACTCTGGTGATTGCATTTTATAAGTGTATAACAGTTCAAATTTTCTGACATTTCAAAAAAAAAAAAAATCGTTCAACAGAAATACTTTCAGGCTCTTTTTTGAGGTAGACGTACATTTCAAAGTAATATGGAATATTTCATAGCTTATTCTAACTGAGAACGGTGCAAAGACTTCTATGGGACCACAATTTAAGCTCACTGAATGGCCGAGATATAAACACAATTTATTTACATTAAATGCTCTTTTGAATAAATTCAATAAATGAAATAAATATAATAGAACTATATTTATATTTGTAAGCTAAATTTTCATACTGCACAAATTTATTTATCATGATTAATGAACGGCTATGAGTTAATGCAACTGACGTATAGCCAAAGCCGATGTTTCCGCCTATATAAGATTAATTAGTATATCAGCCAATTAAAATACTGGAATCGTTGTCCTATAATAACTTTGAAATGCCCCTAATTGGAATAGAAAATAGTTAAAATATATCCAAGTGGATTTTATGATAGTCTCTGATGTTATTATTTTTTTTTTATTAGCTATTTTGGAGAGAAAATGTTATTTTTATCGAAGAAGAATTTGAGACACATGTTGAATTGATTTTAATACAAGTATTATCACAATTCCAGAGGAAATTGAATATTGTAGCTATATATAAAGAGTCAAAACATGTAGAGTGGGCCTTTGAATGCCAGAGTAGTGACTGAATGGATAAAAAACATGTCTTTGGAAGGCAAGAGTTTATCAAAGTGTGTGAGCTCCAAAATTGTCATTGGAGGAACGTGGAGCATGCATGTTTCTTTGAATGTTTCTTTGAGTGATTAAGACTCAGAGCAGTGATTTAGGAGAAAATCTATGAGAAAAAGATGTTACTACAGGGAAAATAGTCCTGCTTAATAGGCAGTCTATCAATCTCGCTATTGAGCTCAGGAATCAGATACGCTAATTCATGGAAGGAATCAACTGAATGATTCTCTCGAGAGAAATATTTAGTATAATGGGTGTAAGGGATAAAAACACAAAATTTAAACGGAAGTTCTATTTTACTTTTCCACTTGATATTCTTTGTTCCACATGAAGTAACCATCCTTTTGTATATTTGATGTATATGTATCATTTCAGTCAGCATTATCAACCATATCTATTCAAAATTATATTGAGTGTTGTAAAGGAGGCAGAAAGATTGTGGTTACATACAAATGGACGAGCGGAGCGAATTGTAAGGATGTAAGTATGTAGTCAGAATGAAACAGAAGTATTACATGAGTTTTAATAACTTATACTCCAATTTGTATTCAAACAGTAAAGCAATGACTGAGAATATGCGAAATATGGCACAGACATGTTATCTCGCTGTGAAGTTTTGAATTCAGACTTTGTAATTCATAGAAGAGTTGGAATCAATTTATCCCCTTGATGAAAACATGGAATTATATTGAGAATTGTCAATAAAAAACAGTGAAATCACGAGTGTGGAGAAATGCACAAATATAATATGGAGCAGGAGGATTTTGTGGGCTAAAAATATACTTGGAATCTATCCTATAGAGACAGAATTTTTGCTGGAGGCGGTTCACATATCGAGCTGCGAAGCCTAGGGCTTAGGCCTGCGTAACAGGCCAAGCGCTAGTTACTATATACTAAAAGCCTTAATTCTTTGACTATAGGGTAATCACTTTTTTGCGCTCTTCTACAGGTCGTATTCATTAATAGATTTTTATGAAATTTTTTACATTCGATAGATATTCATTGGGACGAGTGCCTTCCGGGGGTCTCATATTTTCCGTGTATATAGTATTTGCAGGAAAAATTGAAAACGGCGAAAATTTTCGTTGATCAACGAGCCAATATCTTTTTGTCATCTGTTCAACAGAGGTGAACAAAATCACATGTTAGGTTGACATTGTGATGTCGACAATATTTTTATAAATTCTATTAGTGCTCTTACATTTTCGTGAATTTTAACATTAGTTTAATGTTTAATATGCATGAGCAAATGTCCTGTGATGCAATTCAATTGTTAAAGAGGTATTTTAAATAATTTTGATTAAAGATTTCTATAACTCATTTCGTCCTATTGTAAATCCGACTTTTTGCCGTGTCGTTGACACGTCACTGAGACAGATCAAGTTGAGAAATATATTTGTGAATATTATTGAATTTACTGAATCTGAATGATATCAAACAATTATTTAGAGTATAAAACTCATGAGCAAATGTCATGTGATGCATTTCAACGGCTCAAAAGTAGTTTTTAATGATTCATATTTTTAACATCAAAATTTGTTTCGCTCTAGTGTAATTTCAACTCCAGCGATAGTGCCGGATTGAGCCAATGCGCGGTCCCCAGCAAATTCTATTTAGAGACCCTATATTATTTTGATGAGACATTTTCATTGTCACGTCTTAATTTGAACATTTTTCTCTAAAGTTTCGCAGACGTTTCAGCGCATATTGTTCAATGCGCATGGCGCTTAGCATTTGCTTCTTTAGCTATATGGCTGAGCCAGTTCTGATCACTGCGTCTCGATAAAATGACAGTTGGTAAATGTTTAAGTGAATTATATTAGATATACTAAATCTACATGAATTTGTTCAATAGTTTAGTGTAATCGACTGATGAGCAAACGATATGTGATGTATTCTAATGGTTGAGACGATATTCCAATTTTTCCAATTCTCAGATACTTTCCAATGGTAATATTCAAAGAAAATATAATAAATCTGGCAACACTGAACGATTACTATTTCACCAACTTGTGGCATCAATATTTGACTGTCAGTCATTTCTAACCACAAACTGTTGTTGTTTGTTTGATAGTAATCATAGTTTTAAATTGTTGTTTTTGTGCAGTGCTGCTGTTTCTCAGATTTCAAAAATGAATTATGAACTCAGCTGTAGAGTTTCTATCAAAAAACTGGATATAACTTCTCATAGGTGAATTGAATTTATCTATTTTTCAACTATCATTTATCAATAGCATAATTTGAAAGTGCAACAGATTGAGAGATTATATGTTTGACTTCTTTTTAAATATTATGCATTTCTCAGGTTTCTCAAAGATGACACAATAAACAATGAACGCATGAATAAAAGTATGCATTTCAGGGGATTGTGTAGTTAACAAAAATATCTATATCAAGACAATGAGTTCTAATTATTTTACTACGAATGATTCTGGAAGTGGCAATTCTAAGAGAAGAGTAGGCTGACGTGTGCTGCCCAAATGATCGTGTTGTTAATCAAATAATCCTTCAATAACTTGTTTTCTTCAAAATGAGCAAGGGAAGAAATGTCTGAAACTGGATGCCGTACCGCTTATTTCTCTCTTGTATGCGTAAGTAAACAAAATGCCATATTTTCTAATTTCTTGAAAGACCTATATCCAATTGCATTATTAGGGCTCAAATTTTCTAAAGCATAGCGAACGTGAATATATTATAAAGTAATTCTATGATCTGATTCCTGTTTGTTTCTTTAAAATGATTCCAATATATTTATTGTTATGCACAGATTTTTCAGTAGCACACTGTCACAGCTGCTGAAAGATTTGAATAGAATTATTTTATTCAACTCCAGTAATAAAAAGGAAGTGGCAATTAGCTATTCTGATATGAAATAATCGTGCTATGTTGCACCTAACAGTTCCCAATAATGGTACAATGTTCCACGAACTACACACTTTATAATATATCTATAGGACTAAATTATTATCTGCTGTACTTGTACTTTATTTTGAAATTGATTTGCTTCATTTTTATTTTAGTTCTTCCTCTGATTCTGTGGAATAGTAATCAATCACAAATGCCAATATGGCTGATAGTACTTTGCCTGTGATTATACGGGATGTTACAAGGTATAGTGCATTCAATTTCGCCAAAGTTATTTGAATACATTGTTTTGTATTCTGATTTTTTGTTTCAGACATCTCTAATCAATGGATAACTCTGAATTAAATCTGCCACCTGAAACTGATGGGAAAATTAAAATTTTGAGACCTCCTCGAGCTGGAGATTTGCAATATTTCGTTGGAAGTCGAAAGGAATTCTCATGTTCCATCATCCAAATGCCAAACTGTTGGTGAGCGAATTTCAAAGTGAAATAAAATCATGATAACAAGTAAAAATTTTGAGAAAATTGATATTGAGACGTGCATCTTCGTGATTTCTGTTTCTTAATTTGAATAATACAAAGAAAAAATTCATTCTGAAAATTTATTACGTTCTGACGAAGTGACGTTTTGTAGAAATCAATACATATTCTTGTAGAGAATAGAACGATTTCCAAAATAGGTGCGATATGATTTTTCGCTGTCGACTCGTTTGAGAATTATTTGAGGCTAGAGCTTAGCCTAAAATGATGAGCGATGACCAATATATTCTTCAATTATTATCATGAAATAGAGGCTCAAAATACTAAGAAATTATAGGTCATCATGAACCTTAAAGATTGAACTTCAACCTTGAATATTTTTGAAACGAGTCGACTTACCGAAAAATCGTATCAGACCTTTTTTGGAGATTGTTCAATTTCCTGCAAGAATGAGTATTGATTTTTATATTACGCTGATCCGTTTGAACTCAATTAAGTTCCAAATTGTAAGAACTTCCTGTCTCGTGCTATTCAAATGGAAAATCAAAAAACACGGAGAGGCACCTTCTAATATTAATATTATTAGCTCAAACTTACACACAATTTTTATTTCATCATCTTGAATGATATTTCCACGGTAACTTAAGGAGAAACAAATTGTTATTATTCTTGGCCCACCCTAATATATGTATATATATTTGATTTATTTATCCATATATATACAGGGTGTATCAAGATAATGGAACAGTGCAGTTCACTTGTTTATATGAAAAGATACACAAAAAATTGATATAGATATTTTGTAGAAAGGGACACATTTAGGAAAATATCATCATATTGAACACAGTAGTACTCAAACTATGGATCAATATAATATTTTTTTGGATGGAATAATAAATATTTTTTTGAGCCATTGAATAGTGATTTTTTTTCTGAATTCAACTATATAATAATATTGTACCCTATCATTTTGAGAATTTTGATGAAAATTAATTCAAAATGAGTTCTTCATTCTATTATATTTTTCCAAGTAGTTTGTGCGGACATTTAATCATTGAAACAAATAAATTTGATCCTTTCTTTATTATATTCGATATTCGAGTAAGAAAAGATTTTAGCAATAAGTTCATTACATTTGAAATTATTGACTATATTCTTTTGTTTTCCACGCGTTTTTTCCGTAATGTTCCAGAATTTGTTATATTTTTTCTAAGTCTCATGATCACTTCACGATTTGGTCTGGGTTTATTCGTATATTTTTCAGTAAATTAATTGCATACTTGAACTGCATTTTGACGGGTCTCACTGTAGCACATCAATAAATAGAAATAATCAGTAGATATTTATTAAGCTGCCATTATTATTATATTATTAATTATTAGAAAGGAGTTCAAATTACCGTTTTTATGATAATATTAGACAAATGCATAGAAGAATGACAGATTATAACAATAATTCAAGTTTTGCACAGACTACTTCAGAGCTTATGATAAAATGGAATAATAAATTATAAATTGATTTTTGAAGAACTTTTTGCGATGTTAGGATATAATTTTAGTATATGGTTGAATTCAGAAAAAAAAATCTATTTAATAACCTGATATAACATAAGATTATCCTATTTGAAAAATTATTATATTAATCCATAGTTTGAGAGCCACTGGAATGAAAATGATATTTATGTAAGAATGTCTTCATCACTTTTTTTTTATTCATTTCAGGTTTACAGACTACGTGGTCATTCGTACCCTGGTACTTATGTGTTGTGACACTTTTTTTTTTCAAATTACATTTCGGGACTTATATTTTGTTGTATAGTTGAGTTTCTCATCACTTTTTGTGTATCTTTTCATATAAACGAGTAAAACGCATTGTTCCATTATCTTCTTGAGTGACTAACATTACATATGGATGTAATACAACACTCCTCTTAAAATGACTCAAATCGTTTCCATATGTTATTTTATTTTTTGACATTAATAAGTTATTTGAATGCTGTCAATAAAGCACAGAAATTGAGAAGTAGTCATGGCATAGTTGTTATGGTACTCACTATTCCCCGTTAAGATTTATTATTCTCCTCACTCAGTGATTAATGGTGGATATTATTGATTTAAAAAGACCATATTAACAAATCTTTCATGTTACGGTATTGGATGAAATAGATTTATGCTATATGGAAGTGAATCCATTCGATCTTTTATGAAACCAGATATCACAGAATTTCATATTTTTCTTGTTAAATCTACTATTGTACTATGTAATTGCACTATTCTTCATGTGAATGAATTGTATCATGTTTATTAATAAAAAAAAGTTATAACAGATATAATAATGAATGATACTTTATTTAATTTAGATTAATATTGCAAAGTGATCAAATAATATCTATTAGTAAAGATGTTTGAGGATTCGGTGCAATGATTAGGGGAGAGTTCTAAAAGAGGTCCAAAGTGATTATAAATGGTCATTTATTCGAACGTATGAACCATAACGTTTCGAGAAACAGAACTGCTCTTATCATCAGCTCAAAGATACGATATGATTGTTGCTTTTGAATCAATTTAAGGAGATATTCATGTAAAGTGTGTATAGCACAATATGAATATAGGCATTCACAATTTGAATTCAAATATTTCGCGGCTACATTCTTACACAGCAAAACAATGTTGCCACTTGTACCATAATTATTGAATTATAACATGATCAGGTGGTTCTTATTTCGCAGTCCCTAAAAAAAGCAACCAATTTAACAGCATGGTATAGTATATTTGGAGTAGGTATATAAATTTACTATCATACAATGCACATTGTGTATTCAATAAAATTTGAAATCATTATTATGTCAAGTCCTCGTCAAACCAATCTTGATTTGAATATCTTGAAATTGAATAAAAGTGGTAGTGAGAATTTTCCTAGGAAAAAACAAATTTAGAACAATTCTTTCCTTTTTACGTGCAGGTGAAATGCAATCTCCCATTTCAGTATTTCACGTTGTAATGATGTTCAAGTGATCTTTTATTTTCTTGAAAGAAAGGAAGAATTCTCAAACATGTCTTTTATCAAAAGAAAAAATAGATTGTAACATAATTTTTAGTGAAACTCCATAATTTTGGCAACATTGAATGATAGTTACTTCATTGACTTGTGGCATAACTGGAACAAAGACCAGTGGTGGCATTTCCGCGTTTTCTCTCGCACTTTTGTCTTGTGCACACCAGACATCCACTTCCAAAGTTGTTCATTGATTGAAAAGATAGAACCAATCTCACATTAGATTTCATTTAATGTGGAAGCTGACTGGATGAGAGACTTTTTGAACAGTTTCAATAAAATTAAGGTAGGAATATGACAAAATGATTATATATTTTAAATTTTTGGTGGCAATATTGACCTAACCTAAGAGCGTGTTTTTTCAATCATAGTTATCTATGGAACCACTACTAAAATCAATTCTACTTGTAGGTTCTACTACTACTATAGAAGTTTCTGAGCTAAATTCACTAATGAATAGGTTATAAAGTGGGTCGAGTGAGAAAGGCATCAAATAATCACAATTACCTGATCATTTTCGATTGTGAAAATCGTCTATCTTCATTTCTACTTAATTAAAAATAAAACTTTCAATAAGCAATCAAAGTTTCACCTTGAAAAGTTCGCTTCAAAAACCTGAATTCAATTTAGCAAATCATCAATAAGAATTAATGATTCGTTAAAATGCTAACGAAAACTAGGTCAATACACTCAAAAAGAGCACTTGGTTTTCTATATAATCATACTACATATGTGTAACTATTCTAATAGTGGTTGGTTACTTATACGATTGGAAGAGGAAGAAAAATATGATCTTCATTTTATAATAATCTGTGCAAAAATAATGATTTCCAATACTTAATGTAGGAATTTCTTTAGTATTATAAAAGGCAATCACCGTTTGTCTAAATTTATCTGTTATGTGATGCTGTATCTAACTATATAATCTGAGTAGGGCATCATTCTGGAGAGTCCAACAACTTTTTTATCTGCAAAAATTCTGGAAGCTGCTGTATCTCCCACTGAACAGTCGGAAAATACGTAGATTTCATAATTCATTGTAAATTAAAAACATCACTCCCTTACATAGGTCAACTGTAGAATTATATAAGGAGAAACACAAACAATATCTATTCCGACATAAATGTTGATGCATTCGTTTCTATCCCCATCACCAACATGTCGAAATTACAAGTTTTGCTAGACTTCTAACATACAGTCGAATATTTCAACATTATTAATTAAACATTACTGAAGTTGAATTGTGATTTTGTCCGACATAATTTATGCTGCATATTTTCATTTCGACTCCCTGGAAATATCAATTCCACAAGATTGGTTTGCTGACTAACACTCATTAACTTTCGATTTTTTTCGTTTTTAAATGATGCAAAGAACACATTAGTGTGATTGTCCGATAGAATATCTGTTGAATATTCATGAAGAAATTTACGAAGAGTATTTTGGGGATGTCAAAGAGTATGCTAAAGCCGATTTCTAGAGAGAAATACTTTGACCACCTGGTATTGCTCAATATAATATCATAGATAGAACGTAAAATGATCTTCTTCAATTAGTGATAGTCCATTCTCAGCTTTACATACAACGAACAATTGTACGTATACTTTTTTTTCTCCGACTGAAAAAAAGTGAATAATTTTGTAAAATTTGATTTTCATTCTGAAAACTGCCAACATTTTCAATAGTTACTCCGAAGTTGATTGGTTTATCTGCAAGTGAATAGTTAGTTCTCATTTCTGGAAGATTGAATTTCAAAATTTCTAATAGTATTCTAATATTACAACAAGTTTTCCTTTGCATCTCTCTCACATTTCTTCTTTAACATCGTCATTCAAATTTTCCGATTCCCATCAGTATTTTTTCTGTGCAATAATGATATGCTCAAATTGTATGTTTAGTTTTATACTGGGGCTACACTAACGTCTAATGTCAATAATTAAGGCGCTATACAATGATAAACACATTGTCATTACAATATGTCAATAATCACATAACGCCTTACTTGACCACATTAAATGTTGGTGTGGCTCCTGCATTACATGGATATATACCGATAATTTTTTTTTAATGTTGCATCTCTATGTATAATGCGCAATGGAATATTTTTATGATTGAAAAATCGCTATGGACTCAACTATAGAAAAAAAGGCGTGGAATTCTGGGTATTATTATTAATTATTTTAAAATGAGTGTACAATATTTGGTTTAAAATGCAGATTTTATTATATGCGAAGGTAACATAGGAAACGCTGATTTTTCTTCTCTATTTTCGGACTGGCAATACAGCATACCTTTTTTTGTCGGACAATTGCTTATCTTCGGATTCGGACTGGAAACATGCAGAATATGTTCTGCCAGATAAAATCACCATTCAACTTTACTAATGTTTATTCAACAATGCTGGAATATTTGACCAAATATTAATAATCTTACAAAACTTGTTATTTTGACATGTTGGGGATAAAAATCACGCTGAACGCATCAACATTCATGTCGGAAAAAAAGTGATGCTGATAATCTAGAATAAATAATGTAATTGACGTCTTTTCCGCATATTTAGTGATAAATGCAGCAATTTCGCAGATAGTCAAATTGTCGGACAGAATGAAGCCACACACAATGTTTCAAAGGAGTGTCAATAATTTGGATGCAAAGGCTCTGTACCATGAACAAACAGCTTCAGATATTTTACTTTATTTTTGTCTGATGCCTGTATTCTCACTTGTTGAAGAAGCTATTTATTTCAAAATTAAATAAATTTTTCTCATTACATTGTTTCTATTGTAACATAACTTTTTTCTATGTAGAACATAAAGAGTTGCATTATTTGAAAGTAAGAAAATATTCCGTCTTTGTACAGAGGAAGAATAATATATTTTTTTATATCATTGATAAATATGGTTTTCATTCAAGAAAATTAATGAAGGACAAAACTTTTCAGAACTCATTTTTTTGATAAATATTTGAATAAATAGACTTTTTTGGTTTTAATTCTGAATATACAGAATTAGAACCAAAAAAGTCTATTCATTATGATAAAATTCTGAAAGTATGTATAGATCATTGATAAATATTTATCAAAAAATTTGAGTTTTATGTGATATCTGGAAAACCAGGAAACATAAAGAATACTTTTATCATCCAATGTGAAGATGAATTGAAAAGCTACAAATTTTCTTTCTATCAATTACCATTTTGAAGATGAAAATATATTGGATGAAATGGTTGACGCTGACTGGATTTGTAAATAATGTGTGTGATGTATTCTTCGGATTCCAGTCAATTTGATTTTATTTCTTGTCTGCTTCACAGTGCAGCCAAAACTGTAGAGCAGAAGAGAGATAAAATTTAATTGACTGAAATCCCAAGAATACATCACTCACATTATAAAAATATATATTTTTTTCAAATCGCAGAATGTCATATTTCTTCTTATTGTTTTATTTTCATCGTAACATTTCTAGCACGTATCCAAAACAATTATACGTGAAATGTTTGCTGTCAGTATTCAAGACAATTGTACTATTTTGATGCTCATATCCTATTCCCACTGAGATCGACTGAGTCAAAAGTGTACTTCACTTGATATTCTTACAATTTCTTGCATAGATTTTAAATTAAGTATTTCAGTCTGTTGTAGAATCTGAATGATTGCCTACTACTCATATAACAATCGACAGAATCAGAAGTGCACTTCAGTTGAATTTTTCTCTAAATTTTGCTCATAAATTCAGTATCAGAATGATGATCTACTGTTCTCATAGCAACCGACTGTACCGGAAGCGCGCTTCACTACATCTTGAAATAGATTGAATGAACTTTTTCATTCCTTTTGAAAGTGTTTTGCTCTGCTGGCTAATGGCTTTACAGTTGTTTGAAATATATTACAATTTTGCACAACTTGAGAGCGCGACAGAATATTGGACAATTATTGGGATATGAGCTGCCATTATTGATTGGCATTTTCTAGTTGTAAGTTAACCGCGTCGGTAGTCAAATATGTTTAGACAGTACACAAGCAATCTTTGCCGCTCGACTACTAGGTGTTTTGGATTCAATACTCACCCGAGACGGGGATGTTTGTGTATGTCCTTTTGATAATTAAAGATATGTAGAATTGTTTATTGAATATAGAAATATA
Organism: Dromius quadrimaculatus; assembly: GCA_963989225.1. Classification (NCBI taxonomy): domain Eukaryota; kingdom Metazoa; phylum Arthropoda; class Insecta; order Coleoptera; family Carabidae; genus Dromius; species Dromius quadrimaculatus. The sequence continues at coordinate 25,538,637 of OZ022334.1, read as the reverse complement.
TCAAGAATTACCATGATGAACTTTTGAAGAGTGAATTGAGAATTTATCATAGTATCTCAGTTGTTAGACTACATACAGCAAAAGAGACTATAAAAATGACTTAAAATTGGAATAATTCATGAAATTATCCAGAATTTGTTTGCTGTCGAAGCAATGAGCGAAAAAATTAATTTGTCAATAACTAACCCCATTCTGAATTTTCGTTATCTCAGAAAAATATTGAAAAATATTTTCTGAGGTACCGCACTTTTACACAATTCGATGAACAAATCATAAAATGAGGAGAAAAATTGCGAAGAAAATTCAAGTACCAAGAGAATATATTTCACTTTTTCTACGTGATATATAGAGGAATAATAGGAAAAGAATAGTTCTCTGGGAAACATTCAATTATTATCTCTGAAAAAAAGGATACCTCGGGAAACTCTTCATGCTCTATATATAATTTATAAATGATGATCCACTTAATTTTAATATATTTTCACCAAGTACTGACTGCTACAATTTTTATTTATTATTTATAGATTTTGATGCGGAGAATAACAGTTCTTTAACTTGATCCTGTGACTCATTCATATGCGAACCACTCAGGAGAGCTGAGTGAGTCTTTGAATAATTACTATCACCAAATTTATCATCGACTGAGAAAGTCATATATTGGATTGAAAGGTGAGAAATCAATTTACTTGATAAATCAAAATAACTAGAGTATCAGATTCATTATTTTGTTTGGCAATTTTTAAACTAAAATCAATTGAATCAATTTCTTAATTGAGCTCAAAAATGCGCTACAATGCCAACGAAAAATAGGTCAAAACCTTCAAGAAGACAGATAAGATATCGGGAATCTAAAGATTCTGAGATACTTTTACAAAACGATACACAAACTATTACTAATGAAGAAGATATAAATTTGAATAATAACATGAACGTTAATAATAATTTTAGAATGGTACAGGAACTAACAGAACATGACTACAACATTTCACAGGATCCCTCAGGTTATCTGGAAGATAGTCATTTCGACGTATTTTTCACTATGATTCATGCTTTTTCAAACTACAGACCTACAGACATATTATATAGAGGCCCCAAACAGGATCAATGCAATACCAGAAGGTACTAAGCATCTTCAAATTCTACATTTGCGCAATTTTGGTTCAAGAATCGGACATTGGATAACAGCTTATTATGATGGTATATCTGTTGCCATCTATGATAGTTTGAATTCAACAACTCTTCATCAAGACGCAAGCAATTATTCAGATCGCTTATTTCCGTATCATCCTCAGATTAGGTTTGCGAAAGTACAAAGACAAACAAATAGTTTCGATTGTGGTTTATTTGCAATGGCATTCTGTTCAAGTATTTTACTAAATCGAGATCAGGAAAATAAAGTCTACGATATCGCACAGCTTAGAACTCATGCAATCAGTATGTTCAGGACTCGACAAATATCAAAATTCCCTATTAAATTGAGACAGCAAAAATTACACGAGAATTATAGAAAAAGAAAGCAATCGAAAAATCAAGATGAAAAGAATGAACGTTTAAAATTACATGCCAATTATAATTATATCAGTTTAAGTCATGAATCAAGAATTGAACGTGAGAAGAGACTGCAGAAATTGAGAAATAATGAAAGGAAATATATCGAGAGAGAGAATCCAGAAAAACGTAATGATAGATTACGAAATAAAAGAGATGTTTTCAAGAAGTATATTGAAGAAGAAACAGAAAAAGAGGAGCGAGAACGATAAAAAAGAAATAGAGAAGATAAACATAGAATTATCACATCTAAAATTGATGAGCAAAAGCATAGAAGATTAATTCATAATGATGGAATAATAAAGAACAGAAGAAGTATATCTTCTAACATACTAACAGATACTTATGAAATGGCTACAAAAAATCTAGAAGAAAATATTGAACCACATTATATAGGATTGATGAGTACTCTATGTTCTAATTGTCAGTCAAGGAATTTCGCTTGTGAAAAACCATCGCACGGGAAATTTACAACTTGTTGTCGTGAAGGATAATTAGTAGTTGAAATATTTCCGGATTCTCCAGAATATTTGAAAAAACTGATGATAGGTGATAATGCGGATAGCAGAAATTTCAGAGAACATATTAGGAATTATAATATTGCTTTAGCTTTTGCGTCCATGGGAGCGCAGATTGCACTATCTCCAGGAAAAGGACCATATACTTTCAGAATCCATGGTCAAATATATCATAGTACATATGGATCAATTCACCCATCGAATGGCAAAATAAAGAAATATGCACAATTGTACATCATTGATACAATGGATGAGTTGGCAAAAAGGATAGATCAAGATTCTAACAAATTATGCAAACCAGAAATAATGCGGAAGCTAGATGAACTCATACGGGAAGTTAATCCATATGCATCTGCATATATGATGTTGAAAGAAGTTGAACAAATTGAGGTTGAGAAGGCTAGACAAAATAATCAAACATTACCAGAAATCAATCTTTGGATTATTAGCGATCGTACACAAGACAAACGGAGATATAATTTACCAACGAGTAATGAGGTTGCTGTTGTTTTCACTTCAACTGATGGCGAACCACCAATTGATCGAGATATTTGTATACATCCAAGAGGAAAAGGTAGTGTCAGGATTCATCAGTTTAGTGAAAATTGTGATCCAATGACATATCCTTTATTGTTTCCCCGTGGAGAAAAAGGTTGGTAAATGAACATGGAACAAGTAGACGGTGTTAAGAAACAGACCATGCTTCAATTTCATAAAAATCGCTTATCAGATCGTAGTATTTTCAATCCGTGTTTATCAGCTGGTAAACTCACGCAACAGTACATTGTGGACGCTTACGTGAAAGTTGAAGCTGAGCGTTTGAATTTTATTCGACAAAATCAACCAAAGCTGAGAGTGGAGCTATATAGTGGGTTGATGGATCATATCAATAATGAATCAGCCAGCGAAGGTGCAAAACCAGGTACGATGGTAATATTACCCTCAACTTTTCAAGGCGGTCCGCGATTTATGCGAAAAATGTATCAAAACGCCAATGGCAATTGTTCGTGAATTCGGTAAACCTGATCTTTTCATAACTGTTACTTGAGATCCTAAGTGGAAAGAGATTACAGAAAACTTACATGAAGGACAAACTGCTTTGGACCGACCAGATCTTGTCGCACGTGTTTTCCATGGTAAAAACAAATCGATTTTGAATGAGATTATTAAAGAAAGTATTTTTTGGCAAAGTTATTGCTTATAAATATGTAATAGAATTCCAAAAACGCGGACTACCGCATATGCATCTGTTAATTACATTGGACGAAAATGATAAAATACGAAACAAAGATGATATTGATGCAATTGTGAATGCAGAAATACCTGATGAAGATAAGGAACAGGAATTATATCAAGTAATCAGATCGCACTTGATTCATGGGCCTTGTGGTGTTTTAAATAAAAGCTCGCCATGTATGAGTGATAATACATGTTCCAAAAAATATCCGAAGGATTTCCGAAACGAGACTACAGAAAATGTAAATGGATATCCTATTTACGGACGACGTAATGACAATACTAGAATGTTCATCTTTTACAAAAACGGTTCTATCAAATATGAAATAGACAACAGGTGGATTGTTCCGTATAATCCATATTTAAGCAAGAAGTATAGAACTCATATTAATGTAGAAATATGTTCATCAGTTAAGAGTAGAAAATATATATGTGATTATTTATGCAAAGGACATGATTGTGCTACCATCAAATTGGGACCACTGGAGAGCGAAAAAAATTTCGTTTGGGACGGAATTAAAGGCTATGAAAGTACAAGATACATCTGTCCAGTCGAGTGTATTTGGCGACCATATGAATACCAACTATATGATAAATCACATGCAGTTTTTGATTTGGCAGTTCATCTACAATATCAACGAACAGTTGTATTTCATCCAGCACAAATACAAAAAGCAGTAGAACGAGCGAAAACACGTCGTACAACATTGACAGCTTGTTAAATTATATATTTTATATATAAAAGGCATATCTCAGAAAGAATAATAATTATAGAAATCATATTATATGGTTATTTTCTGTTTTTCTTGAGATATGGCGTGGTCAACAGCATATTTGCGGGTGAACGTTCTCAACGTATGACTCTTATGCAAATAATATAAAATAAAAAATCTCATGAGCTCTATTATTATGAACATATATATTACAGGTAATTAACAACCACTTACAACATACCATGTGAGAATATGTCCATTTTAACTTTTTTTTTAATAGTAGAAAATTAAACAATAATACGTTATTTTCACAAAGACGCTGATTTATCTAGCGATGAATTTTATGAAGAGTAAAGTGATATCAAATAAAATATATTTTGGACATTATGACCCGTAAATTTTGGTCAATTGTGTGATCAGTTGTCTGCAATAGATTTTATAGACTGTAAACTCTTATATATTATTAGTCAAATGTGTGACTAGTTGTCAGCAATATTTCATTTCATTTTTTTGTGGATGGTAAACTCTTATAAATTAATATTATGTCATAGATATAGAAAATATTTTAATATATTTTCTTGAACTGTTATTATAAATATATACTTATTTTTATATGAATAAGATATAAAACAGTTTCCTGGTTGATCCTGCCAGTAGTCATATGCTTGTCTCAAAGATTGAGCCAAGCATGTCTAAGTACAAACTATATTAAAGTGAAACCGCGAGAGGCTCATTGAATCAGTTATGGTTCCTTAGATCGTACCACAATTACTTGGATAACTGTCGTAATTCTAGAGCTAATACATGCAAACAGAGCTCTGACCGGAGACGGAAGGAGTGCTTTCATTAGATCAATGTATCTATGCAAAAGGATCAATATATATATATATATATATATATATATATATATATATATATATATATATATATATATATATATATATATATATATATATATATATTGATCCTTTTGCAGGTTCACCTACGGAAAACTTGTTAAGACTTTTACTTCCTCTAAATAATCAAGTTTGGTCACCTTCTCAGTGACATCGATGATGTCGGAACATCACCGCTTACCAGTCCAAAGACCTCACTAAATCATTCAATCGGTAGTAGCGACGAGCGATGTGCACAAAGGGCAGGGACGTCATCAACGCGAGCTCATGACTCGCGCTCACAGGAAATTCTTCGTTCATTCGGAATAATTGCAAGCCCCAGTCCCTAGCACGAAGGAGGTTCAGCGGGTTTCCCGGACCTTTCGGCCAGGGAAGACACGCTGATTCCTTCAGTGTAGCGCGCGTGCGGCCCAGAACATCTAAGGGCATCACAGACCTGTTATTGCTCTATCTCGTGCGGCTAGGAGCCGCCTGTCCCTCTAAGAAGAATTATATGTACGCCAGTAGTAAAAACCACAAACTCCCGCCCACTACACACCAACCAAACACCGAAATGCTGGAGATGTGCAGTAAAGAAACAAGAGATGCTATCCTTCGAAATACTGGTAAGTGAAACATCTATTTAGAGGGCTAGAGTCTCGTTTGTTATCGGAATTAACCAAACAAATCGCTACACCAACTAAGAACGGCCATGCACCACCACCCACTGAATCAAAAAAGAGCTCTCAATCTGTGAATCCATCCAGTGTCTGGGCCTGGTGAGGTTTCCCGTGTTGAGTCAAATTAAGCCGCAGGCTTCACTCCCGGTGGTGCCCTTCAGTCAATTCCTTCAAGTTTCAGCTTTGCAACCATACTTCCTCCGGAGCCCAAAAGCTTTAGTTTCCCGAAAGCTGCCCGCCAAGTCATCGGAGGAACTTTGGTGGATCGCTAGCTGGCATCGTTTATGGTCAGAACTAGGGCGGTATCTGATCACCTCCGTACCTCCGACTTTCGTTCTTGATAAATGAAAACATTCTTGGCCAATGCTTTCGCTTTAGTCCGTCTTGCGACGATCCAAGAATTTCACCTCTTACGTCGTGATACGAATGCCCCCACCTGTCCCTATTAATTATTATATCGGGGTTATAAAAACCAACAAAATAGAACCAAGGTCCTGTTCCATTATTCCATGCACTAATTATTCAGGCATTAATCAGCCTACTTTGAGCACTTCAATTTGTTCAAAGTAAACGTGCAAGCCCGCCTCGACACTCAATTAAAAGCACCGCGACAGGATTTATAAGTCGGATGTGCAAAAGACCGAAATCTCTCACTTACATCAACCGACAGGACGTACCACAATCATGCCAGTTAGCACCGACAGTGCGGGACACAAATTCAACTACGAGCTTTTTAGCCGCAAAAGCTTCAATATACGCTATTGGAGCTGGAATTACCGCGGCGGCTGGCACCAAACATGCCCTCCAATTGGTCCTTGTTAAAAAACTTATAGTGTACCCATTCCGATTACGAGGCCTCGGATGAGTCCCTTATCGTTATTTTTCGTCACTACCTCCCCGTGACGGAAGGGGGTAATTTGCGCGCCTGCTGCCTTTCTTGGATGTGGTAGCCGTTTCTCAGGCTCCCTCTCCGAAATCGAACCCTGATTCTTCGTTACCCGTTACAACCATGGTAGGCGCAGATCCTACCATCGACAGTTGATAAGCCATACATTTGAAAGATGCGTCGCCGGTACAAGACCATGCGATCAGCATAAAGTTATTTAGATTCACCATTTATTGAGCGACGAACGATAACGCCTAATCGCCACCGACGCCGATTGATTTTGATCTAATAAAAGCACTCCTTCCGTCTCCGGTCAGAGCTCTGTTTGCATGTATTAGCTCTAGAATTACGACAGTTATCCAAGTAATTGTGGTACGATCTAAGGAACCATAACTGATTCAATGAGCCTCTCGCGGTTTCACTTTAATATAGTTTGTACTTAGACATGCTTGGCTCAATCTTTGAGACAAGCATATGACTACTGGCAGGATCAACCAGGAAACTGTTTTATATCTTATTCATATAAAAATAAGTATATATTTATAATAACAGTTCAAGAAAATATATTAAAATATTTTCTATATCTATGACATAATATTAATTTATAAGAGTTTACCATCCACAAAAAAATGAAATGAAATATTGCTGACAACTAGTCACACATTTGACTAATAATATATAAGAGTTTACAGTCTATAAAATCTATTGCAGACAACTGATCACACAATTGACCAAAATTTACGGGTCATAATGTCCAAAATATATTTTATTTGATATCACTTTACTCTTCATAAAATTCATCGCTAGATAAATCAGCGTCTTTGTGAAAATAACGTATTATTGTTTAATTTTCTACTATTAAAAAAAAAGTTAAAATGGACATATTCTCACATGGTATGTTGTAAGTGGTTGTTAATTACCTGTAATATATATGTTCATGATAATAGAGCTCATGAGATTTTTTATTTTATATTATTTGCATAAGAGTCATACGTTGAGAACGTTCACCCGCAAATATGCTGTTGACCACGCCATATCTCAAGAAAAACAGAAAATAATCATATAATATGATTTCTATAGATATATATATATATATATATATATATATATATATATATATATATATATATATATATATATATATATATATATATATATATATATATATAAGAAAATTGCTGTTTATCGACTGTAAATATTATATGTTGTGAAGTTTATTGGGTAGTCAGTCTTTAATTATTCAAAAAATTCTCATTTATTTCAATGACCCCAGCTTTCACCAATAATTTTTGGCTTCTTCAGGGGACTAAAGTAATGTAAACAATAAGACAGTAAAATCAAATGAACATGTAAAAGCGGATAAATTTCAATTTACAGAAAAAATAGAGAATTAATTATCATAAACATTCAGAAAACTAACAACAACTGGACAAGAGTAAACCAACCATAAAAAAACCATGAAAAACCATCAAAAACTCTTGAAAAATCAATAAATAAAAAAGGATGGAGGAGTAAAATAACTGACGATGATAAAAATATAAAAATTAAAAATATTAACTTCGCAACATGTGTAGAATTTGATAGATAGATAAATGAATAATCAACAAATGAATAAATTCTTTGAAATTGAAAAAATAAATAAACATGGAGTGTCATGAATATGAACACTTGATTATATTCGAATAATATGAACTTAAATTTTGGGTATCTGTTTTTTTATTAAGAGTGTTGCTATGGAAATTTACATGATACATTTCAAGAAACAGACGTTTGACATAATTATCACTCCTGTCAAGAATTTCAACATTATCAAAATCTGGATGATGCTTGGATTTGCTAGTATGAATTGATAACGCACAACAGTTGACTATTCTAGGATGATTACAATCACTCCTATGAGCTATAATTCTTGACTTCAAAAGCCTACATGTCTGTCCAATATAAATTGAAGTGCAGTCCTTACAACTGATTTTATAAATAACATTACTTTGATCATCAATAGATGCGGAATCTTTAAGTTTAGTGTAAAGACTTCTTATAGTGAGGTAATTCTTAAATGTTATAATGGAATAAATCATTCTTTAGAATTTTTCTAATTTTTTCAGATATAAATTTTTAACATGTATTTCCAATTCTTGCACAAATATGTCGATCTGTGATGAAAATTTATTTATTTTTGGAATCTCACTGGATGTAAGTAAAAAATGTTTTTTAAAATTGTTATCAAAAAAAAAAATTTTGATTGATTACAACTGTTTTATTATGAATTCTAGAGTCCTGAGGATGGTTTTAATTAAAGACCGAGAGCTTGACTAATCTTAAAGAGCGTTTTTTACTTGAGCTCACTCACAACAAAATTTTTGACTGTTTAACCGGCGTTATTTTTGTTTCCTTAAGTATTCGCAACAGTCGCGAGTACTCTTCAACTATATACATATATATATATATATATATATATATATATATATATATATATATATATATATATATATATATATATATATATATATATATATATATATATATATATATATATATATATATATATATATTATGATATTTTATATATTTTAATATATAATCTATATATATATATGATATACATATATATTTAGTTTATATTCAAGGGGGATTTTCGTCTAACAAACAAGACGAATTCCCAAAGTAAGGGCTGAGTTTCAACAGATCGCAGCGTGGCAACTGCTCTACCGAGTACAACACCCCATCCGGTACGTTAGTCGTCTACAGACAATTCCGAGCCCAGACATCAAAATATAAATTGTGTAACCCATGTTTGACTTGTTTTAGGACGGTTAAACAAAATCATATTAAAATCAGATCGCTAACCGATTTCCTATGTCGAGCAAATTGGGCTCGTGCGACTAACGATGCGAACATCGCTAGCCTAATAATGCAAATGAATTTGCAACATTATATTGAGCCTTTTGACTTTCGATGGCTCCAAGAAATATCGTTGCCGAAACTGTGACTAGACGGAATACGGCCTTAGAGGCGTTCAAGCATAATCCCACGCATGGTAGCTTCGCACCAACGCCCGCTCGAGCGAGTGCGTGTACCAAATGTCCAAACCTGCTGCTCCTCTCGTACTGAGCAGGATTACTATCGCAACGACATGTCATCAGTAGGGTGAAACTAACCTGTCTCACGACGGTCTTAATCCAGCTCACGTTCCCCATTGGCGAGTGAACAATCCGACGCTTGGCGAATTCTGCTTTGCAATGATAGGAAGAGCCGACATCGAAGGATCAAAAAGCGACGTCGCTATGAACGCTTGGCCGCCACAAGCCAGTTATCTCTGTGGTAACTTTTCTGACACCTCTTGCTGGAAACTCTTCAAGCCAAAAGAATCGATAAGCCGTGCTTTCGCAGTCTCTGTGCGTACTGAACACCGAGATCAAGCCAGCATTTGCCCTTTTGCTCTACGCGAGATTTCTGTCCTCGCTGAGCTGGCCTTAGGACACCTGCGTTATTCTTTGACAGATGTACCGCCCCAGTCAAACTCCCCGCCTGGCAGTGTCCTCGAATCGGATCATACCGGGATATAAAGCGACAAATCCACAAAAGCTTACCCATACACTACACCTCCACCATATGTTAAAACATATAATAGTATGCAAATGTAATGAAATATAACTTAAGCTCCAATGTCACCCCAAATAATGTTTGAATCAAGAACAACGTAAACATTAGATACCGAAGTATACTAAAGTACGAGGTTCCGCTTTACCGAGTAGGTGAAGAAACTATGAAAGTAGTGGTATTTCACCGGCGATATATACCGAGACATATCTCACACCCATGCTACACCCTTCATGTCTCCTTACAGTGCCAGACTAGAGTCAAGCTCCACATGGTCTTCTTTCCCCGCTAATTTTTCCAAGCCCGTTACCTTGGCAGTGGCTTCGCTAGATAGTAGGTAGGGACAAAGGGAATCTCGTTAATCCATTCATGCGCGTCACTAATTGGATGACGAGGCATTTGGCTATAGTCAAATTTGGATTCCAACAAAGTTGGGATAGAAATATCTCGGCAACGGGCCGTCCGTGATTTGTAGTGCGAGTAAGTCGTGTATATAGAGAATATCCAGCCAAATTGTATAAATAGTTCAGTGCTGTGCCACGAATATTGTGAACAGTCTTTTGCCTCGCCATCTAATACTAAAAAAGACAAACGATACATCGAGACATTCACAGTTCGACAGCTACAGAGATTGATTCCAAGGGCATATAAAATGCCAACCTACCAATATGAGTGTGACAGCATTCAGAAACTTGTTATGTTCAGCTGGTTTGCCTCCAGACTGCGCATAACGGAGTACTAAGCGGGGTACTTAGCCGACACAGGAACTTAAGGCATCAAGAGCCCAATTGCAAGAAGGACCTAGCCAGCCTGTGTTCGTGGACGAATGGAACCTCGTGGAGGTGGTTCACCGCTTGGTATTCAAGAAGATGTTATAATGAATAAACTCAGATGCTCACTGCATCAAAACCATACGTCAAGAGAGGTAGATTAGGATTTATTGTATTTCTTTGACCAAGCTCTGCAAAAGAATGCGGCGTGGATAGTCCACCCGCCTTTCATGATATCGGTTTTAATCTCCTCTTGAGCGACTCGTGATAGATGAATAAGATCCGCTATTGTTTTGTTGAGGGTACACCAGGTCCCTCTAGCACCAATGATGCAGGGAGCAATAGTCACATCTTTGTCTTGACCGTAACTGCTACGTCGTCCTTCAATAAAATTTAATTGGCCATAGTGACCCACCTCATTCTCATACGCTATGCTTAGGGGACGAGGTCCTTCCCAGTGAATTCCGACATCGACGACAACAAGCTGATTATTTTTCACGAGCACTTAGTCGGGCTTCCGCAAGGTGCGATCGCTGCATCTAATTCTTGGCTCGACATCGATCAAGAAGTTATCCTTTTCCGCTGCTATTTGGATCCTTCTGACAATGAAGTCGTGGCGGTTGATCCTTTCCCAATGAGTAGCTGGACATGCCTGTAAGACATGGCATAGGCTCTCATTTCTGTAGCAGCCAGCGCGACAACGACGGAGGTGAGAAGGGTTAGATGGAATTCCCATAGTGGGGAGCATGTTACTTTTCAACTGAACTGCACGAACATAATCGCGACCAGACCAATATGGTGGAGGATTGTACACCCAACTGCTAGCAATGTTGATATTACTTTGGGCGAGGCCGTTGCCTGAGTAGCCTTTATCTAGCTCGAGAGAAAACTGCGATCGTAGTTGTGTTGTAGATGTACAGTCTGGCACCACCTTAGCCAACTTGCCTCTTATCTTCAAAGCCCACATACTGGAGGCTGCAGCCATAGCAAGAGGGTCCGAAGACATCTCCAATTTTGTGAGACGCTTGATTAGGATAAGTGGAATGGATTTTTGTAAGCAGATGAGACCTAGTCCTCAAACCTCGATCTTTGATAAACTGCCCTACAGCGTCCAAAGTTTCTTGCGTCTCAATCACTGAAGGGCCCATTACCACCAAGTCGTCTGCATAGGCAAGCATCGCGATCATAGAACCACCAACTTGCAGACCAACCTCATCATGGTCTGAGGCTAAAAGCTCATCCATGATAATATTTAAAATTGCAGGAGATAATGGGTCGCCTTGCTTGACCCCCCGGGTCATTGGAATTGGAGTAGTCGCATTACCCCCACAGGAGATGGTAGTGTAACAATCCTTATACATATCATCCAGAAGGCGGAGAGTTTTTTCATGGACCCCGACACGACGAAGTGCGCGACGGATGCTATGGGTAGACACCGTATCAAAGGCTTTGCGCAGATCAATAGTAACTAAGTTGTAAGGCTGTGCTCGTTCCCGGCGATCTTTTATAACGCCTGCAGTAACAAGGTGTTCGCAAGACAGCTATCAATTGGTCGGTAGCCTTTCTGGGCACAATTGATAGCGATGGTATTCAACCTTGAGGCAATGATTTTGTTGAAGGACCGCAGAATCAGTGAGGTCACTGTGATAGGTCGCCAGTTGGTAACATCGCTCAGATCACCTTCCTTGGGTATAAGAGTGGTCCGACATGGTTTAAGAGCCGTGGGAATACAACCACTAAATAGAAATAGATTGAATAACACATGTAGTGTAACGGGGTCCATTTTCTTAAGATCGGTCGAATTGATCTTATCGGAGACAGGAGGTTTTGTGCTGTGAAAGACCTTTTTAACTTCGTCCAGAGTAATTGGACGGTACGTTTGGTCTGGACCGTAGTTGACTTGCGTAAACGGGTGCTCATCAGGTGGAGATAAAGCACCGAATACTCTATTATACTCTTCTAAGATGACATCAGTAGTAGGAAGCTTTGACAAAGAGTCAGGCGTATGGGAGTTGATGATATTGCTGGCTAGTGCTTTCCTGTATAATTGAGAGCTCTAGTGTTTGAGATCTTACTACGCTTTTTTCTTTAAGACAGATTGAGATGAATTTTTGGACGAATCATAACGTGGATGAGACGATTTTTTTTGTATCACCCTTATTAGGTAGAACTACTCCAAGGATTCTATCAAGCGGCATTTCACTGGAAGTTCCGCTCAAGGTTTCTAGAATATCCTGGGAGAATTTAGAATAAGCCTCGTGAATGACTAATGTCAATAAGTAGTCTTCTACACAATCGACATTAGAATCGGGGCTTATAAGAGGTGAGTCGGAAAATTCTACGGCTGAATGCCGCTCATCATTTGGAATAACCAAAGAAGTTGATAATATCGATGAAAAAGTGTGATGTTGAACATCCACATCACCAATAGATAGGGGCAATGAAGTACTTCTGGAAAAAATCGAGGTATCAACGACCGGGTCATAAAATTTGTCCTCCGACTTCTCAGAGTCTTGTGAACGCTCTAGAGATTCCAATTGTAAGAGTATTTTTTTGTAAGAGGGATTTTGACGTCTTTTTTTCACTGCTTCGAATTTTTGACCCATTACATTTGCAAATTCAGTGTTTAGGACCCGTGCGTTGGGAAAGGCAGCTCGCAGGTCGATTTCCAGACTAGCAAGCTTTTCTTCCTTGGCTGTAGTCCAAAAACGGCCTGAGGCAGAGAGTTCACCATGATCCTCGTTATCGGAATCTGAATTGGTGGCTGGTATAAAGTTGGACTCTAGAGACGCCAACTCCTCTTTATACGAAAGGCAATTACGTCGTTTCCTAATGACTGCTGTGGTACGGCCCATTTTGGCTGCAATATCATCATTGATGTTGATCGCAAGAGGTCTAGAGCGAGAATTTTGCTCGATTTTTGCTAACTTGCGTTCCTCAGCTCGAGTCCAAGGAAGGCGTGCGCCGCTGGCCTCAGCCTCGTTATCAGCATTGTAATTGATAGGATGAGCTTGTCTACGATGTTGACTGAGGCTTTGAAGTGTGTTATATAGGGCGTCACAGTTAGGGCAAGGTAGAGTAGGGGCCTCCTCTATCAGAGGATCAACTTTGCAGACGTTGCGCCGATGTTTACGTGGACCTTTTATATCAAATAACTCCGTACCGCACAAGCAAGTAGCCATGTTGAATATGGGCACAAATAAGCCGCAGATACGATATGACAATATAAAATTCAAAATAAAATGACATCAAATCTACTAGATTTAGTAACGCGAAGACTCAATACAATATTGAGTGAAAAATAAACAAACGAACAATCAATAATTTTGAAAATTTACTCGCACTAAAAGAGCGAAAGTGGAAATAAGTCTGGAATAGATTCTCAGATCACTGTGTCGTATTCTTATAGAAAAAATAATGGCTTCAATACCACTTTCAAACGCTCTTAAACCGTTTGAGGTTTCGCCAACAGATCGCAATAACATCTAAAACTTGAGAATTATAGTAAAATCAGTAGTGATGTGTGAACACAGAAGATGAGAAAGTTTGTTGCTATAACCAATAGCAGTCATGCGTAAGCCAAATACCAATGTATCACATATAACTTACGAAATACTAGAAGCTAGATTTTGACAAATGAAAAAAAATTTTGGTTGTTTTGCAAAAAAACAGTAGAAATTCTGTTTGGAGATCTACTTTTCACAAACAGAATGAAGAAGGAGCTTGAATTTGAACCAAACAGCTAAGAAAAATTTAGAGAAAACTTCAGAAATTAGCTCATAACTGTCAAAAGTTCAATTCATCCTTCTGAGATAATTGATGGATTTCACTAGCTATTTATCAGTGAAAATGCAGAATAATATCATAAAACGCAATGTTGTATCACCATATACCCAGAAAGTTCAAAAAAGTGAACAAAAGCGGGGTCGCTATCAATTAAGTTGCACTGATTGCCTTAATTGAGATTTTTCACTTTGGATGATAAAAAACAAAAATAAGAGTCAATATCAATAGAACAGATTGCAAGGAATCCAGAAAAGCCAAAATCAATGACATCAGCCCAGTAGTTCGCGATTTATTAGCGATTGAACTAGTCTAAAGAGAGTAGATCACTTTTAACAGAAGCAATGTATAGGCGCAAAAAAGACATTTCCGAATAGATGAGACAAAAAGGAATTGAATGCGATACAAATAATCGCTGTCCGCAGCAAAATAGTGCAATAAAACGTGAAAAACGATGAAAAACAAGATCGACTAATTAGTGAACGAGAGCATCTATCAAGATCAAATTTTTACTAAGCAATGTATAGTACAGATACGTTTTAGACTACAATGCGCCAACAAAATAAAAGAGCCCAGAAGCCCAAAATAAGGTATGAGCTCGAGAACTTTGAAAATCAAAAACCTTACCCCAAAATCATGAAAGTAGTCCCATTTTGTGAAAACTGTGGCATAACTCCACTAGAACTACACTAATTGCACAACACAAACCACAATTTCAGGTCAAACACCACAGAACAACTCTTGATTGTAAGTTCTAAGTCAGGAGCGATGTTACATGCGACTGATCAGCTTGACGGTTGGAGTGGGAGTCATAGTTACTCCCGCGCTTGCTTGAATTCCTTCACGTTGACATTCAGAGCACTGGGCAGTAATCACATTGCGTCAACACCCGTTGGGGTCATCGCAATGCTCTGTTTTAACTAGACCGTCGGATTCCTCTGGTCCGTGCCAGTTCTGAGTTGATCGTTGAATGACGGCCGAAAAGGACACTTCGAACGGCTGATACTTGCGTACCATCGTACTCGCAAGTCTTTGCAGCAAGGAAGTTCCATGGGAGATCAAGGCACGGGACCGAGCTCGGATTATAATAATATAACCGAAAGTATAATAAAATTACCCCGCCCAGGCCCGGCACCTTGACCGAAACCCACTTCGCAACCAAGCCTGACATGTCCAGATCCTCAGAGCCAATCCTCATCCCGAGGTTACGGATCCGATTTGCCGACTTCCCTTACCTACATTATTCTATCGATTAGAGGCTCTTCACCTTGGAGACCTGCTGCGAATATGGGTACGAGCCGGCGCGACACCTCCACGTGACCCTCTCCTGGATTAGAAGGTCCGATGGGACGATCCGGACACAGCCGCAACTGCTGTGCTCTTCGCGTTCCAAACCTTCTCCCTCTGCTAGAGGATTCCAGGGAGCTCGAACGCTTATACAGAAAAAAATACTCTTTCCGGATCTCCCTACGGCGTCTCCAGGCTATTTTGGGTTACCCCGACGAATACTCTTACGAGGGTCCGACAGATTTAACGGTTCCGCTGCCGGGATCTGGAATAAGAACCAGATTCTCTCTCGCCCAATAGGGGTATACATAATGATGAAATATAATGAATAAATAATTAAATCTTTTCTTATATAATCTTTTATCAATTTTTAAAATAAATATAAAAAGTACAAATGTGTTATTGATATAAAAAACACCTTAATACTTCATTAATTT
Organism: Dromius quadrimaculatus; assembly: GCA_963989225.1. Classification (NCBI taxonomy): domain Eukaryota; kingdom Metazoa; phylum Arthropoda; class Insecta; order Coleoptera; family Carabidae; genus Dromius; species Dromius quadrimaculatus. Next base: position 25,522,304 of record OZ022334.1, on the reverse strand, counting down.
TTTTCTGATATAATATATATATATATTTATATATATATATATATATATATATATATATATATATATATATATATATATATATATATATATATATATATATATATATATATATATATATATATATAAATTTATATATATATATATATTGACAGAGTTTATAGTGGGTAAGGCAGTCAATAATTGGGCCAAGAAATTAACAATCTTGTTAATTTGTCAAGCTTTCGATTTCTTATTTAAAATCATCTTCAGGACACTGGAATACATATTGTCAATTTAGATTCGAAAGAATTTTGAAAAAAATATAACAATTACTCACATTAGTTGAGATTAGAATAAAGATTTTCGAACATTCAGAATAAATATAAGTTTTCATTTTTGTGGTTATGTTTTACCACATATTGTTAAAATTTATTTCACTCCAATAAGTCATAATTATATTCAAACAGCAGAAAAGTGTCATAAGTAGACGTCAAATATGCTTTTCAAGAGATCACAGTTCAATTTTTAGTTCACATAGCTTGCACTTAATTGTTTAGTTCACAGGTGACGTATTCAGGCGAGCGTAGACATTTTTGTGTGAAAGCAAGCTAGCGGAAACTGACCGCATTACCCACCAAACACGAGTTGGTAACATTGTTGTCAAAGTGATAAGTCGTCTTCAAAAAGTGTCCTAACTTAAATATAATACAACTGTGAAAAATTTGTTCCTTTTTCCATAAAAAGTGAAACTTGTGCATATACAACTTCCGTTCTTTAGTCAGTATAAAACTTAAGAATCATTTTAGTGATCTTTCATGTGCAAAATATAGTTTAAAACAAGCAAGGTCATATCTGTTAACAAACGTCAACTGAGTAGCTAAGCCGCTGAGACTTTACGCACGCGCAGTTTGTCTGTTTTGCAGAACTCTAGCAGTGTTCCTAACAGTGTAACTTTGAATAAAATTTCTTTGAATATTCTGTAATAATATTATATTTTTATCGCAAAAAAATTATCGTATAATTATAAAGAGTTTATTAAGTACCTAATATAATAATTTGTTACAACTTTATTAATCTATTCAAATTCAAATAATCAACTTTAAATAATGGCTACAATTGACGAAATAAAATTACTATTAGAGCCCTTCAATAACAAAATAGATAATCTTCAAAAATCTATAAATGCGATTACGAACATTATCCGCGCTCAGGAAAATGCATACAACGCTAAATTCATGGAGCTCGAAGAAAAACTAAGAATGAAAGACAAAAAGATTGAAGCTCTGGAAATAAGGTCGAGAGAAAAAAATCTTATTTTCTTCGGATTTAAGGAAAAGGACGGAGAAAATATTAGACAATCTATTCTAGAACTCATAAATCAACAAATGAATTTACCCAGTATAAGCGAAAAAGATATGGAAGGCATACGAAGGATTGGAAGACCTGCTATAAACAAAACAAGACCAATAATTGTTGAATTTTATCCGAAGAAAATTAAAAAAGATATTTTAAATCGCGCGAACCTACTTAAAAAACAAAGAAATGTATATTGAAGAAGATTTTCCTCTGTCTGTAGTACAAGAAAGAAAAATTTTAGAACAGCATTTAGCTCAAGCAAGAAAAAGTGGACACAAGGCCTCGCTATATCAAAATATACTATATATAAATAATGATAAGTACACCGTAAGTGATTTTGAAGATGCAAGCTCAAACGAGAAAGAAGAAATTGGAGTACCAAACGATTTGGTATCTCTTAACGTAAATCAACAGTTAGTAACGAAACCGTCAACTTCATCTTCAGAGAAAGAAACGAAAGCTAAAGATACACCAAAATCAAATAAAACTGCCGTAGCGAAACTTGGTCCCATGGACAAACATGTCCAAACTAGGCTCAGATCTCAATCCGTGTCAAAAAACGGGAGAGCGAAACAACTAGTATAGTCAAACAACATAATAATATTCTCTTATGGAACATTCAAGGCTACAAAAATATATTTAATTTGAGTTATGAAGAAGAAAAAACCTTATTGAATCATGAAATTATATGTTTAACAGAAACTTGGCTAAATTTTGAGTTAAAAGATAACCCTCCATTTCTTAGAGAATATACCTGCCTTGAACAGCCAGCAACTGAAGAGGCCAGCACTGGACGGGCCATTGGAGGCATTGTTATTTTCTTAAAATTCCCATCTGAAAATGTTATGACCATCGATAAAGAATTACATTGGATATTCTTTAAACTGGAAACAACTAACTTTAACCTCATTATAGGGGTTTCATATTTTTCACTCTCATTTGACTACAATGTATTAATAATAATAATAATAATAATATATTTTATTTGCACACTAATAGTATACAAAAAGGTATAACATTCAGCAATGCTGGTTTTCAGTTATACCAATAATAAACTAAACAAGTGTTTATTAGGTACATAACAAAATCGAAACAGACCATAAGTATAATTAGTAACAAGAAAAAAGAAATAAATGAAAAAATAATTAATTAATGATAATAATATATGTACATGATGCCGGTCCAATCTTATCACAGATGATTGAATGCAAAAAATCTAACTAAAATAAACTATAACCTGGAGATCAAAATTAAACCAGCGATGGAAGAGTTGGACCTTGAGATGATCATTAAGACCGGTTACAACGGTAAACATATAAATTTTTAGTACACCAAGAACAAAACTAAAACTGCTAAGATTATTATAGCAACGTAACAAAAAAAAAAAAAAAATAATAATAATAATCATTATTCAACTGAATATTAAAGTAAATATAAAAAGTAAAACATAAGAATAATAGAGAAACAATCTACTATTAGATGAAATGACTTAAGTCAACTGGAAAAGCTTCTCCTGACATTCTCTAAAAAACTCTTGCATGTTATAGTATTCTTTCTGAAGGAAAATTTTCTTCACTGTTGAAATACTCTGTTTCTTATGTAATTGTTTGAGCTCAATTGGTAAACTATTGTAAACTTTAATTCCCATATAGAATGCTGTTCTTTCAAATGATGTTGTCTTATGGTTAGGCAGATTTATAGTATTTTTTGATTGTCTCGTACTGTAGTGTGAATCAGCAGTAGAAAATAAGACGGGACTGCTCAAAACATATTTAGTCAGTTCTAGGAGATATAAACAGGTGATTGTTAAGATATTTAAATTTCTAAAATGACCACGACAGGATTCTCTATAACCTAATCCTAGCATAATTCTTATTGCACGCTTTTGGATGAGGAATATTTCTTCTAGTGTTGAAGTGTTACCCCATACAGTTATACCATAAGACATTGCCGAATGGAAGTAACCATGATAAACTATTTTCAATATTTCATTATTAACTCTAGGTTTAAGAAATCTTAAACAGTAACATGCAGAATTGAGTTTATTATGTAGCATAGCAGTGTTAGTACGCCATTTCAAGTCTCTATCAGTTTGTAAACCTAAACATTTAGATGTGTAGACTTGGGTAATATTGTTGAATTGGATGTTCAGATCCAGCCATGAAGCTCGCGAAAGAGAATACTGAATATAATTAGTTTTAGAATAGTTCAGTCTAAGGTTGTTAAGATTGCACCATTGATCCAATTTCAGAAGAACACACTGAATTTTATCACCAACATTATCAGCACTTTTATCACTTATCAAGAAATATGCATCGTCCGCATATAGAACGCACTTAGCTTCACTTATATACGATGGCATGTCATTGATATACAGCAAGAACAGTAGAGGGCCCAATATTGAACCCTGAGGTACTCCTGAGTCAGTTGTATCCCAATTGGAAAGACAGAAAGTAGACACATCGTTGTCCAAGCTCTGTATTTTTACCGCTTGCTTTCTTTCATACAGATATGATGTAAACCAAGCTAACGCAAGACCACGAACGCCATATTTTTCCAGCTTATCGAGTAGAATGCAGTGATTTACAGAATCAAATGCTTTGGATAAATCGCTTGATATTCCGTAGACATAAAGATTATCATCAAGATCGTCTAAAATACTTTGAATTAAAGCATTGATTGCAGTGGTAGTGGACTTTGATTTCAGAAAGCCATGTTGACAGTTGCTGATAATATTATTTTTTTGTACAAAAGAAATCAGTCGTTCATGCATCACTTTTTCCAATATCTTAGAAATCACTGATAGAAGTGATATGGGTCTGTAGTTGTTGACATCTTTTTTGTTTCCTGATTTAAATATTGGAGTGATCAAGGCTCTTTTATATATATCCGGGAATATGCCTTTCTCAAATGAATGGTTTATTATAAATACAAGTTGAGGTGCAATTAAGCTGCCACATTCCTTGATAATAGCAGATGGAATATTGTCAAAGCCACTGGACCATATACTTTTAAATGATTTCATTATTTTGGTGACCTCTTCTACGTCTGTTGGTCGTATATAGAATGATTTCGCGTAGCTCGAAGAGAGAGTAGAGATCACTTGGTCTGTTTGAGTATTATGACCGGAGTGGACAAAATGATTATTGAATTCATTAGCTATTAGCAAAGGATCTCCAGGAAAACACTGAGTGTTTTCATTGGTTTTTCCAGTTTCGGATTCAATAATTTGCCAAGCTGTTTCAGATTTATTGTCAGATGTCGAAAGACGTTTGTTTAAATCAAATTCTTTCGCTCTTTTTATGACTCTACTTAAAATCAAGCTGTATATCTTGTAGTATTTTTCGCGCTCTTCAGTGTAGCTTCGCTTTAGAAATTGCCTTAATCTGTTTTTAAATTTACAAGAGATTTTGATTCCTTTAGTGATCCATTTATTAGATTTTTTGTTTGATCTCATTTTCTGAAGAGGAAAGCAATTTTCGAAGTGATAATTTAAATTTTCACTGAATTTTGTGAATAGTTCATTTGTGTCAACGGAATTGAGAGATAACCATGAATCATTACGCAGCGCATCTTTGAATATCTCAATGTTATTTTTGGTGTAGGAACGTTTAAGAACATATTTCTTATTATCTAGTTTTGAAGGATACATATTTGGAACTCTGCAATACAAGGCTTCATGATCAGTTATATTAGAACTTAGTATCTGATACTGTATATTTACATCATTTGGCGATATTATATTGTCAATGCAAGTTTTTGTAGTTGAAGTAATACGTGTATAATCTTTGATATTCAACTTTAAATTGAAAGATTTCAGAAGTCCTTTGAATTGGTCTTTTGCCTGACTATCAGTCAGAATATTTAGGTTGAAATCTCCCGCTATTATCAGTTGATGATTGTTCACACACAGATGAGATAGTAAAATCTCGAGATTTTGTAAAAATACTTTATAGTCGCTGTCAGGTGTTCTGTAGATTACTAGGAAATGTATCTTCTGCTTTAAATTGTTAATCACGTTGATGCTAAATTCGAAAACTTTTTCTAGGAGTAAATTATTATAGGATGTTATTGTTTCAAATGACATTGTGGACTTCACAAAAATACATGTACCCCCGCGTTTAAAGTCCGTACGACAAAATGAAGATGCTAGTTTATAACCTGGCAATGCTACTGACTTCATTTCCGCGACTTTTAACCAATGTTCACATATACCTATAATATCTGGGCTATCTTTCAAAATGTTTAGTCCAACTTCAAACTCCAGGTATTTGTTGCAAAGTCCTTGAATATTCAGAAAGTATAAAGTTAGATTTGGATTCTCATTGAGTGGATTATTTCGCACTGTTTTTGCGAAAATTATAGTTTTTGGTATTTTTCATCGGATTCATTGGTTTTGTTACAGGTTTCTCTGGATGTACTATCAGAGTTTGAGTTTGAGAACTGCTGGTTCCAATAGTACTGTTTAGGTCACCAGAATTAGTGTCAAACGAATCGCTTATTTTTTTGCTATGTCCTGAAAACTGATACTGAGAAAGGGTTGAAGTTTGATGTTCGGTATTGATCTTATAGTGATCACAAATCTGGTTAAACGTTAATATTTCATCATTAATTCTTAGGCCTCCTTTGTAGTTGGACACTGAGTGTCCTTTCTTAACTTCATCTTTTTTTGATTTGATATAATATCTTGTTCCTTTCTCGTTCCTCGCGTGTCAGGTCATCAGATATAGCAATTGATGTGTTTTTGAGATTGAAAGCATTTTGTTTTACTTTAATTTTCAAGAAATTACTAATAAATTCTACTAAAACAGGCCTTGTTTTATTAGGACGAAATTGTCCTAATCTTTTAATAAAATTAATCTCGTTGTCTTGAACATTTACTTTCAAAGTATCTGTAAATAAAGATGATAGCTTGGACAGAAGATTCTCTTTATTTTCTTCCTCAATTCCAAATAAGACCTTTTTTCCGAAAGCTTACAAAATCTAACATCCTCATTCCCCAACCACTCATTTATTCTCTACGGAGATTTTAATGCACGCATAGGACAACTAAACCAATTTGAAGACGAACTTCTGTTTAACAACAATTGGAGTGCTACAAGGGTTGCATCAGATGTAGTTGTAAATAAAAAAGGTAAAGATCTCGTTGCAGTTTTTGAAAATGAAAAATTCGTAGTACTTAATGGAAGATCAAAAAGCGATTACCCTGCCAATTATACCTACATAGAAAAAAACGGAAAGAGCACAATCGATTTGGTATGGGTTAATCCAAATACATTACATATCATTGATGACTTCATGGTCATTGATGACATAATTATATCAGACCATCTTATATGCTCTGTCAAAATTACAAAATTACTGCACAATACAGATCTCCATAATAAAAGTTTTACCGTCACAACTAAAACGAAATGGGACAATCAAAAAGCAGCTTTGTACCAACAAAAACTTGATGAAAAATCTCTGAACATCGATTCCATGAATTCAGCAGAAATTTATAATTCTGTAAGCTTAGAAATTATTAAAACCTCTACTGATATTGGGATTATTAATGAAATTAGAATTAATGATAGTAAAATTCTTAACACGAAACATAAAAATTGGTTCACACAAAGATGCAAAGTTCTCAAGAAATCTGTTAGATTTTCCTTAAAAGAATGTAAGAAACATGGCTTCTCACCAGAAAATCTTGAAGTTTACTCAAAAGCGAAGGAAGATTACAAACTAAGTATAAATGAAGGAAAAAATAATTATAAATCAAATATCAAATCAAAATTACGAAATGTATCAGACCAGAAACAATTTTGGTCCACAATTAAAGCGCTGCGATCAACACCCTATAACACTAACCCAATTGATTTACAAAAATGGACAGAATTTTTTCAAAACTGGTATCAACAGAGGATTATTAACGACTATACATTTTTTGACGTTCATCACCCTTACCTAGACGGCGAAATTACATATTTTGAAGTTAATTTTGCATTAGGAAAAATGAAGGCAAATAAAGCTTCTGGTTCTGACAACATCATCCACGAACAACTCCAAAATTTGCCCTCTAAGTGGAAGTATTATATCAAGAGCATGCTAAACAAATTCCTTGACGAAGAAAACTTACCAAAAGAATTAAAAACTATAAAACTATCACTTCTACACAAGAAAGGAGACCGAACAGAATTAAACACCTACAGAGGAATCGCACTAATTAACGCTGTCACCAAACTTTTCACTTTCATTTTAAATCACAGGATGCAAATTTGGGTTGAAAGTAATAATTTGCTACCTGAAGCGCAGGCTGGTTTTAGAAAAAGAAGATCCTGTGCTGACAATATCTTTGTCCTCAACTTAGTGATACAGTCAACATTTCTAACAAGTAAAAAGGGCGTATACGGCATATTTATAGATTTTCAAGAAGCGTTTGATTCTGTACCTCATACAATTCTTTGGGACAAGATTTATCATCTCGGCATAAGCGGAAAAACAACCAGACTTTTAAAAAATATATACGAGGAAGCAACACTAAAAATTGGTGTAAATAATGAAGTTTCAGATGAAATACAAGTTAGCAAAGGGGTACTGCAGGGCGAGTGCACCAGCCCTCTTTTATTTGCACTGTATATCTCCGACCTTGAACATTTCTTTAGAGAAAGGAACTTGGAAGGTTATTTTATTAATAACAAGACGGATATATTGTCATTACAGTACGCGGACGACATTGTTCTTTTTGCGCACTCTCCACCCGATATACAGCGAAAACTGAATGCACTCTCTGATTATTGCAACACAAACCAACTCCAAGTAAATGCAAGCAAAACAAATATAGTACATTTTCACCTAGGAAGACCGCCCAAACGACACATGAAGCATACTTGCCAGAATAAAGAAATAAAATTTGTGAAAAAATATACTTATCTTGGAATAACTTTCACGACCTCAGGCAAATTTGGCGAAAACACTAAAGAACTTGTGAACAAAGCCTATCGAACTTCAGGCGCTATAAGATCCACCTTTCTAAAGGCACACATGTTCTGCTACGAAACTAACCATAAATTGTATAGATCGGTGCTGATGCCAACGTTGCTGTATGGTGCGGAAATTTGGGGAATGACGCAATATGAACACATAGAAAAAGGGTCATTACAATTTTTCAAATCCATCTTCAGTTGGCAAGTCACAACTCCAGGGTACATTATAAGAAGAGAGACAGGCGTAGAGAAACTAGAAGTATCAATAGTAAAACAAGTACTTAATTTTTGGCATAAAATCTTACTTTTACCGGAAGAAAGATATATAAAAATTTGCTACAGTAGACTTCTAGAATTAAGTAAGAAACCATCAAATATTATCTCCCAGGCAAAGCAAATCAACTATAACTGGATCATACAGCTTGAGACCTATTTTGGATGGATTTGGGAAAAACAAAACTGTGTAGCATTAAAGCCAGAGATTGAAAACATAGTAATAAGCTACAACGAATTACTATACCAAGAAGATACTAGAAGAATAATCCAGTCATCCTATAATCCGTGTTATCAAGCCTATCAAACAACTTTCAACTATCTGTCAATCGATATCCCTTTTAATATCTTAAAGTTGTACAGTCAGCTCAGGACATGTAATTCGACGAGATTTCATTATTATCAGGATGGATACTGTCATAAATTTAATGATGAGGAGAACTGCAGTATTTGCAACCTACAAGAAGCAAACAACTTATCACATTTTCTACTCAATTGTCCTTTATTTAGTCCTCTCCGTACCAGATATATCAGCAAACATATCACTCCATGCTCTGTTTCAGAAAATCAAATCAGTCTCCTGTTATCAAATCCAACTACCTCAATCATGATGGATATAGTTGATTATTTCAAATCCGCTATAAAACTAAGAGCTTTTGCATTGAATTTATAATGTTTATAATGTTTTTGTTATATCGTCATATATTTTATTGTATTGTATTTTATATAAAATGTTGATGTTACCTATCTATTTGTATGGAGATATATCTCTCTTGGCAAATAAAATTATTATTATTATTATATTATTATTATTATTACCCACCAAACACAAAAATAGTCAGGAGTACCAGGTTGAAGTCCCTAGACTCAGTCAACTTAAATTACTCTATCATTAAGTTGACTGAGTCTAGGGACTTTAACCTGGTACTCCTGACTACTTTTGTGTTTGGTGGGTAATGCGGTCAGTTTCCGCCTGCTTGCTTTCACACAAAAATGTCTACGCTCGCCTGAATACGTCACCTGTGAACTGAACAATTAAGTGCAAGCTATGTGAACTAAAAATTGAACTGTGATCTCTTAAAAAGCATATTTGACGTCTACTTATGACACTTTTCTGCTGTTTGAATATAATTATGACTTATTGGAGTGAAATAAATTTTAACAACATGTGGTAAAACATAACCACAAAAATGAAAACTTAAATTTATTCTGAATGTTCGAAAATCTTTATTCTAATCTCAACTAATGTAAGTAATTGTTATATTTTTCTCAAAATTCTTTCGAATCTAAATTGACAATATGTATTCCAGTGTCCTGAAGATGATTTTAAATAAAAAATCGAAAGCTTGACAAATTAACAAGAGTTTCAATTTCTTGGCCCAATTATTGACTGCCTTACCCACTATAAACTCTGTCAACGTAACTAATTGCAGTCGCGATTACCTTTTATCATACTTATAGGAATGGATTTTTACCAAATGCTACATCACCAATATGGTCTACAGACGGTGAGATTATATAAACAATGGGCAACAACGAACATCAAGATAGCGACATTCAGAAACAGAAGGATTTTCCTACTCCAATGCAGAACACAAGGTCTAATTCCCAAACACATAACCAACGATTCGACAACTACCACAGCAGCAGCTCATACTCAAGATCCTTTCTCCTCTAGCGGATGGAAAATGCATACCACAGGTTACGTAGACAGATTTTAAACATAGAAATAGACACGACCATACGAACACTTACTAAACTAGAGTCAGACATATTAATGACAGAACAAAAAATCATTTTTAAAAAATTTTTAAATTGAAACAAAACGTAAGCTACAACAGACATTTCCATGAAATTAGAGAAAATAATTATAGGAAACTGAAGTCATTGAAGGATGCTGAAGTCAATAAGGTACAAACACAACCTAAGTGGTTAAAAAATCTCTCAGACACATTAATACCAACAGAAGTTCAGACAATTCTTAGTCTTGGACCTAAATTTTGTATCAAACCTAGCAAGTCACAAATATGTGTTCGTAACTTATTGAGTGATGTAGAATTTATTATTGCCGGTTTCCCTGAAGATAGAAAAAATGTGTGTAGAGCTCAAATTACCAATGTCCTCACAAATTATCTACAAACTGATAAACAGCATATAAAACACTTACAATATCTTTTAATTTGCTGTAAAAAATTCTTAAAAGAACATCCAAATTTAATCACTGTACAATCTGACAAAGGTAATGTTACTTGTATCATGAACAAAGAAGATTACCACAACAAAGCAATAGAAATCTTAACTGTCAGTACAGCATATAAAAAACTTCGGACCGATCCCACGAGTACAATTCAACAAAAAGCTAATAAAATTATCGCTGATTTGATAGGTCGTGATAAGGTTAGCAAAGAGATAGGAAAAACACCAGAAATCTATAATTCTGTTGCACCTAAGTTTTACGGGCAACCTAAAATACATAAAAGTACTTTGACACTACGTCCTATTATAGCGTCAATAGATGCATCAAACTCAAGAATTGCTAAATTTTTGACTGAAATATTATCAATGGCGTACAACAGAGACAATACTTATTACATAAAAGACTCCTTTTTCTTTGCTGAGTTTATCAATGAGCTTCAAATACCTGATGGTTATATACTTATTAGCTTGGATGTTGTTTCGTTGTTCAGTAACATCTCATCTGAATTGGCAATTGAAAGTATAAATAAATACTGGGAAAATATTCGAGAGTATACGAAATTAAACAACGTAGATTTCACCAACTTACTGAAATTCGTTTTTGACAGCAGCTATTGCGCATGTGATGGTCAATACTAAAAACAATTACTTGGGTCACCAATGGGTGCAATTATATCACCCATAATTGCTCAATATGTGATGGATTCTCTTTTGGATGATTGCATACCAAAACTTGAATTCCAAATACCGTTCATAAAAAAGTTTGTGGATGACATAGTGTGCGCCATACCTGCTAACCAAGCGAATCAAATCTTGATAACATTCAACAATTATAATCCATTGTTACAATTTACAATTGAGATAGAGAAAGAAAACTCAATACCGTTTCTCGACATCAAGATTGTCAGAGATGAAACAGGTATCTTGAAAACGGATTGGTATGTAAAACCAATTGCTTCACAAAGATACATTCACTATCACTCCGACCAACCGAAACAAATAAAAATCAATGTTATCTTGGGTCTAAAAAATCGTATACTCCGAGTCTCTCATCCGACGTACCATCAAAAAAACTTGAGACAATTCAGAGAGATATTACTGAAAAATTCAAATCCAAAAAAATTAATAAATCATTTGCTTTTTAACAATCCAAGTCCACCAGTTATTCAACGTGAAGAAATTGTAATCCAAGACCAGTCTGATGTTGAAATAAAATATGCCTCAATTCCTTTCATATCAGATCTAACACCTGAAATAATTAAAATTGTGAAAGAAGATACTGCCAAAATAGCTTACGAAAGTTGTCATAATATTACCAGGATATTTACCAAATTAAAAGATAAAGAACCAATAAGAAATCAATCAAATGTTGTTTACTGTATACCTTGTGAAAACTGTAATCAGAAATATATAGGCCAGACCTCCAGAAGTCTAAAAGACCGTATTACATCCCATAAAAGTGACACTAGATTAAAACCAGAGGCTAGTGCACTGTCACAGCACTGTCACACTATAAAACATCAAATGGCTTATAATAATACAACAATATTAGACACGGAAAAAAATCTTACAAAGCGGTCCTTTCTTGAAATGGCTCATATAAATGACACCGATAATACGATGAATAAACGTACGGACATTGATGGTTTGAGTAATATTTACATTTATCTACTCAAACTAGCTAAAACTAAACCAATATCTTGACAATAAATTCAATAAATAAACAAAATCTTTATTTTTCTAATTAATAAAAATAACCCGTTCTTAACGAATTATATAATCTCGTTAATTCATTTATTATATTTTTCTCGTTCACCAGTAAATAACTTTATTTACTTTAAGATCAGATTTTACTAATTAAAATAAATTATCGCTAAAAAATACCAAAAATTACTCTATCCTTAAGTTGACTGAGTCTAGGGACTTTATAATAATAATAATAATAATAATAATTTTTATTGCCCAACAGTAAACCAATTACAGGACAAATATATATATAACATGAATAAGAGAACATAGAAAACACTGAATCAGAGATTACAATAATTAAATATTTATGAAAGTAGTACAAAACTAGACGAATATATCTTCATAAATCTTGTCCGCGTAGCGACACATTATGTGTATTGGAGACCTTGAGAGTATGTCAGTTCGACATCTTGGTAAATAAAAGGTAGCCGAGTTTCTGGATAATATCCTTGGGACAAGCAATGGCACGCTGGAGAGTAGATATGAAGCGTCGACTTTGTCGTGAAGTAGTAGCCAAAGAAATTTGGCGCAGCTAGTTTCACGCCTATGTATTAGTGAAGGCATAGAATGTCGTTGTAGTAGAGCTTCTTGATCAGTTCCTCTTTCGGGGTACATACCATCAGACTTGAATGACATAAATTTAAGAAATCTCCTCTGAACTTGATCAATGGCTTGAGACTGGTAGTTGTATATTGGATACCATATCAATACTGCATATTCAAGTTTACTCAGTACATAGGCAGAGAAAAGAGTTTTCAGAAGAGAGATATCATCAAATGTTTTAGATATGCGGATAATGAAGCCAAGAGTTCTGTTAGCTGATGAACAGACATTTTTGGTATGCTCCGAGAAATCGAAGTTGAAAGTAAAAGTAATACCCAGATCTTTTATTGTTGTTTTTTTGTCAAGGGACGTGCCTCTTATATTATAAGAAAATTCTGTGCGATTAACACAACGAGTATAGGAAATAGTGCAGCACTTACTAATATTTAAGCTTAGTGAGTTTTTGTGGCACCACTGAGCTAGAAGGTCAATATTGCTTTGCAAAACGACAGCATCATCAATTGATTCTATGCTATTATAGATTTTGATATCGTCGGCGTACGCAAGCACATGACAAGTAAAGGAATCGAGAAGTTCATTGATAAAAAGAATGAACAGAAGTGGCCCAAGATTAGATCCTTGGGGGACACCAGAAGAAGCATTGAATTTGAATGACGAAAAACCGTTATAGTATACGTAGCATGTTCTGTTATGAAGATAAGACTTCAAAAGATTCAACAAGCTAGCAGAAACTCCAAAAGAGTCTAGCTTATTCAATAGAATATTATGATTGATGGAATCAAAAGCTTTCGAGAAATCTGTGTAGACGGCATCAACTTGACTTCGTTGATCCAAAGATTCTGACACGTACTGTGAAAAAGAGGCGAGATTTGTGACAGTAGACCGTCCCTTCATAAAACCATGTTGATTAGAAGATATAAGATGACGTGTGTTGTTGGAAATACAGTTGTAGATACTTATCTCAAGAATTTTTGAAAAGTTATTCAACATAGATATTGGACGGTAGTTGTTGAGTTGTGATTTATCACCTTTCTTGAAAACAGGAGTTATTCTGGTTTTCTTCCAACGTTCGGGAAAAGTAGAAGTATTGAGCGATAGATTGATAATATTAGACATAGGAGCGGCCAAACAAAACCTCAAATCTTTGATTAGAAAGGAAGGAATTTGATCCTCACCGGCAGAAAATTTATTAGGAAGTGATGCCATAATTTTGATGATTTCATCCTCACCAACTTTGTTCATTCCAAATGACAAGGTATACTTGTGATCAGCAGAGACACTAGGAACAGTACTTGAAGTAGTAAAACATTGAGAAAAAAATGATGCAAAAGCGTTCACAATAGATTGAGGAGAATCATACTCTTGAAGTTCGTCATGTAGTATTCCTGGTATTCGGGTGGTTCCTTGTTTTAGATGAACGTATTTCCATAATTCCGCTGGATTCGATTTTATATCATTTTGAATAGATTGGGTGTATGAGATATATGCATGGTCTATCTGAGATTTGGTAATATTCCTCAATCTTTTATATTGATTCAAATGAGTTTCATCCTTGAATTTAATCCATTTTTTTCGAAAATGCTCTTTGGTCTTCAAGTTATATCTTATTTCTACTGTAAACCATGGTGGATAGCTAGTTCGAGAGTATCTGTATTTTGGTACTGATTTAGCAAGCAAAGAATATAGGAGTTCATAAAACTGATTAACAGCATCATTGATATCAGTGCAATCATTTAAACAAGACCAGTCGGCAGAAGAAATATCATTATATAATTTATAATAATTTGCCTTGCGGAAATTAAAGCGAGTACTAACAGCAGAGGGAAACCTTACAGGTTTTGAAGATGCTGCTACCTTCAAATTGAATGAAATAGATGGATGGTGCTTGTCTTCAGGTACCATACAAAGATCGGATCTTATAATATCCATAGGGATTGTCAAATTAGTTAGTACCAAATCCAATTTGTTCGAAAAAGAGTTGAGCACATTGTTGTGCTGGGTGAGTTGTAACACATGACAAAAATTACGAAATGTTGAAGATTTAAAAGAGTTCACAGATGTGTTTTCAAGGTGGGGTAAATTAAAATCGCCTATTAATACTAAATACTCATCAATGAGACAAAGTTGCAATGCATCGAAGAATATTTCGAACTCATCAGAAGTGATATCACCAGGTATATAGATTACACACAGTATCATACTTAGACTGCCATACTGGCACTTACAAGCAGCAATATCTACTAATGGCGTTAAATTCGTTATATGAGACAAATCAAACTGTTTGAAAGAAATGTGATCGGCTAGTGCAATAAGCACTCCTCCACCTTTAGAACGATCCACAACTGAAAACTGCCTATCTGAGCGTATAACCGAATAATTGCTAGGAAATAGCTCTGAATCAAAAACTGCATTATCAAGCCATGTTTCAGTAAGGAAAATTATATCAAAAGACGCTGAACAACAATTTGTATAAAAAATATCACACTTAGTATTGAGACCACGAGTATTCTGATAATAACAGTTAAGCAAAGGACAAGAACAACTGTTGGGCAAATTTAGTTTAAAGATTTCGACACAATTTTAGGAATTCCATTGTTATATCTTATGATAAGATTTGTTTCTCCGTTGGACAATCGTCGAGCCAATTCTTCTTTCAGGTGTTTATAGTATTGTATTTCCTTTGTTGTTTTATCACGAGAGATAGATACATTGGACCATTTCTCATTAGATTTGAGCGTTTTGGATTTCTTGAGAATATTGCTGACAACTTCAGCAGAATTAAGGAATAGTTTCATTGGACGTGCTCGTGTAGAAGTGGGATCAAAACGGCCCATGCGAAAATGTTTGACAGTTTCAGAAACAATGTCAAGATCTAGCAACAATTCAGTAGCAAAAGCAAGATCTTTTAGATTTTGTTCTTGTTTGCTACAGGAATTGTCTTCTTTGAAACCAAATATCATTATATTACGTGAGCGCTTTTCTCGCTCATGAATCTCAGAAATAATCTCCTCATCATTGAGAAATGAAGAAGAGTGGCACTCAGCAGGCCTTAAACTGGACTTTTTAAGATCAGAAATATCTTTTTGCAGTTCAATGATCATTGATTTAAGACTTTCAAATTCATTATTCTCCTTCAAATTTTTAAACTCAGTAAACTGATTTTGAATGCTAATTATTATAGCCTTCAGAGAAGAGACATCACTACAAAAAGTGTCGCACGAGGAACAATTCCATTTCAATCCACTAGTAGAGACACGAATTTTCCTTGCCTCGTTTGCAGTTATATCCACGCAGGCAATGCAAAAATTTTTATTACAAACGGTACAGTTGATCGACCTATGCTCCTCTGATCGTTTATTACACTTAGCACATACGCTGTTCATTATGTTCTTTAACCTGGTACTCCTGATTACTCCTGATTACTTTTGTGTTTGGTGGGTAATGCGGTCAGTTTCCGCCTGCTTGCTTTCACACAAAAATGTCTACGCTAAAAATTGAACTGTGATCTCTTAAAAAGCATATTTGACGTCTACTTATGACACTTTTCTGCTGTTTTAATATAATTATGACTTATTGGAGTAAAATTAATTTCAACAACATGTGGTAAAACATAACCACAAAAATGAAAACTTATATTTATTCTGAATGTTCGAAAATCTTTATTCTAATCTCAACTAATGTAAGTAATTGTTATATTTTCCTCAAAATTCTTTCGAATCTAAATTGACAATATGTATTCCAGTGTCCTGAAGATGATTTTAAATAAAAAATCGAAAGCTTGACAAATTAACAAGAGTGTTAATTCCTTGGCCCAATTATTGACTGCCTTACCCACTATAAACTCTGTCAACGTAACTAATTGCAGTCGCGATTACCTTTTATCATATATATATATATATATATATATATATATATATATATATATATATATATATATATATATATATATATATATATATATATATATATATATATATATATATATATATATATATATATATATATATATATATATATATATATATATATATATATATATAATACTAAGATGAATGATATTATTTTTAATGATGTAATAAACACACCACATCAACATTGGTTTTTACCTAGGGCTTAGGATTGACTGACTCGTGTGCAACGGCTGTTCACACGAAACCCTTCTCCACGTCAGTCCTTCAGAGCCTCGCTGGAGTATTTGCTACTCCCACCTAGATCTGCATCAACGGCGCACATAGGGATATTTTGCTGATCTAGCCGGTCAAAAATCAATTCACAAGAAGCTGTCATAGGTCAAAAAAAACTGGTTCTCATAGTTCTCGAATGACTAGAGAATAATAGACAACCCATTCCCGGTCTCTTATCACATGCACCCGCACGCAAATTTTATCGGAAGTTAGTCATCACTTCGAATGCACGTTTCTTTCGCGTTTTCTAAGTGTGATAGTATCTGACAAAAAATTAAATATTTTCGTGGCTACTGACTTCTTTCAAAATATTGTTATGGATATGGATCAAGAAAGAAAGAACGCATATTGTTGGAATATGGAACTGTACATTTTCTCAATAGGATATTGTTATTCGACGTTTGAAAATATAGTTTGAAATTCTGAAAATTTCTTACTCAATTTTAAGTTTGAAAAGATTTTTGTTCTACTTCCGGTTGCTTCCCGGTTATTATTCTGATAGATTACGACAGGTTATAGTTTATATCAAATTATTATGGCCAAATCAGCCGCCCGTATCCGCCCCCTTCTTTGCCAGAGGTGACAGACCAAGACAGTGATCAAAATAGAGAAAAATTATTTGTAATTTACACTATCTATGTTAACTTGGTAATTATATGGTTTCAAAGTCACCGGGTCACTGAGATGTTAGAGTAGTGACCCATATATCACTTTTTGATAGGATGAAAAAGCAAAATTTGCCCAATTCTGAGGAAAAGTTAAATTACTTGGAGCATTGGATTTTGTTCAGCGAAAACTATTCTGAATTTAAATCGTTGAAGCACAAGTTTCCGCACATTCAGTCATTATTCATAAAAAAAAAAAATTATGACTCTTAGTTAACCAGGGCGACTACCTGGAGTAAAAAAAACTGAATAAATAATTTTGACCGGCTAGATCAGCAAAATACCCCTATGTGCGGCGGCTCCAGACAGGCTCACGCCCGTATCCTTCTCTGCACACCGTTGCGACCATCCTACTCATCGGGACCTAATAGCGCTTGGATGTACTTATACAAAGCAAACGTTTCTATTGTGCCGACGGTTAAGTATAAGTACGATGCTTCAGCGTCATCTATTTTCAGGGCTAGTAACTTTGGCAGGTGAGTTGTTACACACTCCTTAGCGGATTTCGACTTCCATGGCCACCGTCCTGCTATCTTCAGTTACCAACGCCTTTCATGGTATCCCATAAGCATAATTTAGGCACTTTAACTCAACGTTTGGTTCATTTCACAGCGCCAGTGCTGCTTACCAAAAATGACCCACTTGGCACTCATTGATTCAATCTCATAGCTTCACATAGGCAAGCCAGAGTTCTCACCAATTTGAAGTTTGAGAATAGATTGAGGTCGTTTCGACCCCAATGCCTCTAATCTTCCGCTTTACCGTAAGAAACTCATACATATATATATATATATATATATATATATATATATATATATATATATATATATATATATATATATATATATATATATATATATATATATATATATATATATATATATATATATATATATATATATATATATATATATATATATATATATATATATATATATATATATATATATATATATATATATATATATATATTCATCCGAGCACCAGCTATCCTGAGGGAAACTTTGGATGGAACCAGCTACTAGATGGTTCGATCAGTTTTTCGCCCCTATACCCAGTTCAAACGATCGATTTGCACGTCAGAATCGCTTTGGACCTTCATCAGGGTTTCCCCTGACTTCATCCTGACCAGGCATAGCTCACCATCTTTCGAGTCCCAGCGTGTACGCTCTTGGTGCGCCGCAACTCGCAATGAGTACGCAACGTCCCGGGAATGCGAGGTAACATGAATAACGTTACCCATCTTCCCTTAATAAATAAATTACGAAAATTTATATATATTTCACTTTCATTACGCCTTTAGGTTTTATAAAATCTCAATGACTTGCGCACATGCTAGACTCCTTGGTCCGTGTTTGAAGACGGGTCCTGTAATCACCCAAAACATAAACGCCGTTGACTGATGATAAGAAACTGTTCGAGAACACTATGACTAACAATACTATATGCGTAGAATCGGCAGATAGTCCAATTCTCCACAATAAAAATCATATAAGAATTTGTCATAGGTCTAAACGCTTACTAAATTATCAGCAATCATCATCATAATAATATCATCGGATGGGTGTCGGAACATTATAAGTCTGGTTCGCACATGCCAACACATGACGCCACGGTCTCCATTATAAATCTTAGACAACAATAATATCCAATGGGTCACGACGTCCTACAAGAGGAGAAGTGCATGCCTCCGGCTATAAACTATACATCGGACAGTGGTGCAGTATATAACACTACGGGTATCAAACCGCAGCAACATAATGTCTCATTAATAAATTGACACTATTAAATGGTCATAACCGGCGACGCAATTGAATCTCCCCGTACGAACTTTCGGGAACCACAGGTTTACCCCTGAACAGTTTCACGTACTCTTGAACTCTCTCTTCAAAGTTCTTTTCAACTTTGCCTCACGGTACTTGTTCGCTATCGGTTCCGCAGTCATATTCAGCCTTAGATGGAGTTTACCACCCACTTAGAGGTTCACTCTCAAGCAACCCAACTTCAAGGAGAAACCCACCCAAATATACAAACGGTCACTACGGGCCTGGCACCCACTAAGGGCGAATGGCCCCCTTCAAGAAGGACTTGGACTCGTTCATAAATACTTAGGTTAAGCGGGCTCTCCCAAACACTACATTGCCAAGCAATTGTTTCCAATTGTGGGCTTCAGTGCTGGGCTCTTCCCTGTTCGCTCGCCGCTACTAAGGGAATCCTAGTTAGTTTATTTTTCTCCGCTTAATGATATGCTCAAATTTAGCGTGTAATCTCACCTAACCTGAGGTCGCATATTTTAATATAATGAAAAATGGAACTATTTTACCAAGAAATTGGTTGTCTGTGAAGTCGGTGTACTGACGATAGTTGAACGTGACAACGTCATGAGAAAATACTGATGGAATGGTTGCAAATTTAGAAAAATTTTCCATAAAGTTCTTCGTTCAGAAAATCATTTTAAATTTACAAAATACTTGAATAAAATTCATTGTTCGAATTTCTACTTGACTGTAAATTTAATTTTTGATTTTATTATTTTATAACAATACATTTTGTATCAACATTATTCCTTTCAGCAAGTAAACTGAATAAAAGTTGTTCAATCGGTTACTTGATTATTTTTGCAAATTATTGTAATTTGTTGTAAAAAAGAAATAATTTTGAATAATCTATTATAAGAATGAACTGTGATCAAATTATTGTTCATGGATCTTAAAATTGAAATTTGGAAACATCATTGAAATTTTCATAACTCCAGCTTTTAAAAAACCCGCCTCAATGTGTTTGATATAGGAGAAAATTGTTGCCTCTGACGGCTGGCTGGTCCAACCTGTCATATCAGACACGTTGTTATGATATGAGTTAAGATTTAACATTTATGTTCCAATTTTTTGAAATCATAGCTACGCTCGGTGATTATTTTAATCGAATAGTAAAGCCATTGATTTTTTACTCATCGTGAGATAGTTCTGTTAACTTATTGTTATAGTTTTGTCAATTATAGCATAACCTACAATCGCTGCACTAGCGGACCGATGCTATCTATTTTAATGATGAAAGTACGAATATTCAACAATATAACACTGAACATATATTCAATATCGAAAGAATCATCACCTTTATCGCCGCAATTATCGTTGCTAAAAACAATTGACACCGCATTCACTTTTTACTGCACTTTATACTTGACGAAAACATGTAAATGTATTCTTGTTTAGCAGCTGTCCACGCGGACGCATCGCTCACTCAAGTAGGAGAGGGACAGATGTCGAACGCTGCCGAACGCGGAGGCCGATTGTGCCTCTTTGTGGCTCGTTCCGCGCTCTCGCTTGCACTTCAAGCCTTAAATGGAACGCCTCAGAACGAGATAACGCCCCGCATGAGTCATGTTTTCTCGTCAAAAAGTAAAAATTGTGAGCGTTAGGATAGGCAAGAATTCAAAAAACGAATATATTCCAATTGAATAAATCTTTTCCTTACTCCGTTACACCTGAAATCGTGTTTTACTTCCGTCCCATATGAAATCGTTGACACAACTGTCGTCTCTTAGCATATTACAGTAGCACATCATAATCTTATTAATAACTTATTTAATTTATTCTCATTGATAAATAACCATTGGCATTTGTGATGACGTAATTCAAGTGGCTAGCATAATTTTGAATAATTTATCATAAGAATAAACTGTGATTAAATTATTGTTCATAAATCTTGGGAGCAAGGTAACGCCGCATGAGTCATGTTTTTGTGCGTGCAGCCGGCTCCATCAAATTATAAAACGTTGTCACGTCAAAAAAAGAACTATATTATTTGTGTATATTCCAATTAATAGAATAATGAAAATCTCTACATATTTGATGCAACTATTAAACATTGATGTCTTATATAATTATTATACCTTGAAATGTTATATAAAACAAATCATGGATACATCAATTTGTTGCCAATATATGTATGCATTAACGAAATAATCAATATTATTTTGTTTTGAAATGAACTATTATTATATTGGTGAAACAATATGATTTATTTTTCATAAACGTGTACGGTTTAGTATTATTGATATAATATAATAAATAACATAATAATATAACAATACTTTACCAGTGACACTATTAACATATTTAAGAGCACAATACAAAAAATATAAAATTATTTATATATTATATGTACTGAATAACTCTATAAACGAATATTTCTCATTATAAAAAACAATCAGTCTAGTTCAAATAGAACACGACCCTCAGTCAAGCGTGGTCTGGAAATAGTTATTCCAAGACCGCAATGTGCGTTCGAAATATCAATGTTCATGTGTCCTGCAGTTCACAAGTTGACGCGCAATTAGCTGCATTCTTCATCGATCTGCGAACCAAGTGATCCACTGTTCAGGGTGATTTTATAAGCTTTCTATTTCTTCCTAATATAATATAATGTCTAATATAAAAAGCATTATTCATGTTATGTTGGATAATTATAATAATCAATATATATGTCATTTTTCGATAGATACAATTCAAATAAGAACTTATAAATATTATGTAATTTTTATATTTTTATTTTATACTGTAATATCCATAATAAAAAACCACAATAATAAGCTCATCCATAATATCGTATTTTAAATACACATATATTATGACATATATATCACACTTAATTACTTATCAAATATATATTAGATGATCAAATTCACATGTCTATACATTATTCTTTTCTATAAATATATGTATATAATGTTTGCTTTGATAATAATAATATTTTACTTGAATTCGAACAATGCCTATTGAGGTTATAATAAAATTCAAATGGATTTTTGTATGATATATAATATAGTACCTATGAGAATTTTCCATGAATTTTTCATTGTTCTCAGTAACAATAATCATTTCAAACATAAAACATATAAAAAAACATATTAAATGTATAGATATTTTTTTTAAACCTTTCCCACGAAAAATATAACATTTTTGTTGTTTACAATCATTGTAAATTATTTGGTTTAGGCGATAGAATCCTTTACGACCCACGTATAATGAAACATATGAATATAATATATAAGTATTTATAACTTATATATTTCTATGTTATAATATATATGTTCATTACACTTCCGTAACATATAAAATATCATAAATAATAATATTAAAGCATATCATGAATATATCCATCTATTTTCAATCATGAAAAATATAGACGAGTCATGCTTCTTAATATAGATATTGTTCACGTAGGTACCCAAAATACCAAAATATTTTTTACTTGTTTGCTTATAATATCAAGAATACTAAAATGGTTATAGTATCATAAAATAATAATAATAATAATATATATACATATATATATATATATATATATATATATATATATATATATATATATATATATATATATATATATATATATATATATATATATATATATATATATATATATATATATATATATATATATATATATATATATATATATATATTGTATAATGGTGTAAATACATAAATGATTGAATATTTTGCAACCATATACTTATTCATAAGAATGGTACAATATATTTGGAATATATAATGATAAATAAATGATATAAAGAAAGAAAACCTCTCATAAAATAAATATATAACATATCATTGAATATTAGTCCGTGAGACAGCGCCTAAATTTTTTGTTGATTACCGCTCATTTGAAACTTTGTGAGTGGCTTCATTGTGATGATTCCGACAACTTTTTCATTTAGCAAAATTCTAGATTTGGGGGCGTTCACTCACGAGGGCTAATTAATTGAAAGAATATTACCGTAATACTGATCTTTACACTAATCGAAAGATTTTTTGATAATAAAATGTAAGAAAAATATTGTCCGACATGAATATTGAGGCTACCGGTGAATCCGACAAGCCGCACTTGCCATAAGTATGTTGGTACTAATGGTAAGTATGTTGGTACTTATGACAAGTCGGACTCACCGGTAGCCTCAATATCCATGTCGGACAATATTTTTCCTCCATTTTATTATCAAAAAATCTTTCGATTAGTGTAAAGATCAGTATTACGGTAATATTCTTTCAATTAATTAGCCCTCGCGGGTAAACGCCCCCAAATCTAGAATTTTGCCAAATAAAAACGTTGTCGGACTCATCACAATGAAGCCACTCACAAAGTTTCAAGTGAGCGGTAATCAACAAAAAATGTATGCGCTGTCTCACGGACTATATATATATATGAAAGGAAAAAAAAGTCTATCATAAATTCAATTTTTCTTTCTGATATATTTTTGTATTAGTAATATAATACATAAATAAGGATTTGGTATAATATATAAGTATTAACTAATATTCAATACGTTAATGATCCTTTCGCAGATTCACCTACGGAAACCTTGTTACGACTTTTACTTCCTCTAAATAATCAAGTTTGGTCATCTTCCCAGCGACATCGGTAATGTCGAAACATCACCGCGTACCAGTCCGAAGACCTCACTTAATCATTCAATCGGTAGTAGCGACGGGCGGTGTGTACAAAGGGCAGGGACGTGATCAACGCGAGCTTATGACTCGCGCTTACTGGGAATTCCTCGTTCATGGGGAATAATTGCAGGCCCTAATCACTAGCACGAAGGAGGTTCAGCGGGCTACCCGGACCTTTCGGCCAGGGAAAACACGCTGATTCCTTCAGTGTAGCGAGCGTGCGGCCCAGAACATCTAAGGGCATCACAGACCTGTTATTGATCAATCTCGTGCGGCTAGAAGCCGCCTGTCCCGCTAAGAAGGATTATATGTACGCCAGTAGTAAAAACCACAAACTCCCGCCCACCACACACCAACCAAACACCGAAATGCTGGAGATGTGCGGTAAAGAAACGAGAGATGTGAGCCTTCGAGATACTGGTAAGTAAAACGTCTATTTAGTAGGCTAGAGTCTCGTTCGTTATCGGAATTAACCAGACAAATCGTTCCACCAACTAAGAACGGCCATGCACCACCATCCACTGAATCAAGAAAGAGCTACCACTCTGTCAATCCTTTCAGTGTCTGGGCCTGGTGAGGATTCCCATATTGAGTCAAATTAAGCCACAGGCTCCACTCCTGATGGTGCCCTTCCGTCAATTCCTTCAAGATTCAGCTTTGCAACCATACTTCCTCCGGAACCCAAAAGCTTTGGTTTCCCGAAAGCTGCTCGCCAAGTCATCGGAGGAACTTTGGCGGATCGCTAGCTGGCATCGTTTATGTTCAGAACTAGGGCGGTATCCGATCGCCTCCGAACCTCTGACTTTCGTTCTTGAATAATGAAATCATTTTTGGCAAATGCTTTCGCTCTAGTCCCCACATGTCCTTCTCAATCATTACCTTGGGGTTCCGAAAACCAACAAAATAGAACCAAGGTCCTGCTCCATTTTTCCATGCGCTTATTATCCAGGCATTAATTAGCCTGCTTTGAGCACTTCAATTTGTTCAAAGTAAACGTGCCGGCCCGCCTCGACACTCAATTAAGAGCACCGCGACAGGATTCATAAGTCAGATGTGCAGAAGACCGAAATCTCTCACTTACATCCACCGGCAGGACATCCCACAATCATGCCAGTTAGCAACGCATGCGGTGAACCGACAGTGCGGGACACAAATTCAACTACGAGCCTCTTAACCGCAACAACTTTAATATACGCTATTGGAGCTGGAATTACCGCGGCGGCTGGCACCAGACTTGCCCTCCAATTGGTCCTTGTTGAAGGATTTAAAGTGTACTCATTCCGATTACGGGGCCAAGGATGAGTCCCGTATCGTTATTTTTCGTCACTACCTCCCCGTGCCGGGAGTGGATAATTTGCGCACCCGCTGCCTTCCTTGGATGTGGTAGCCGTTTCTTAGGCTCCCTCTCCGGAATCAAGCCCCGATTCCCCGTAACCCGTTACAACCATGGTAGGCGCAGATCCTACCATCGACAGAAGATAAGGCAGACATTTGAAAGATGCGTCGCCGGTACAAGACCATGCGATCAGCATAAAGTTATTCAGATTCACCATTTATTGAGCGAAGAACGATAACGCCGATTGGCTCTGATCTAATAAAAGCACTCCTTCCGTCTCCGGTCGAAGCTCTGTTTGCATGTATTACCACAGTTATCCAAGTAATTGTAGTACGATCCAAGGAACCATAACTGATTTAATAAGTCTTCGTGGTGTTACTTCAATATAGTTTTTACTCAGACATGCATGGCTTAATCTTTGAGACAAGCATATGACTACTGGCAGGATCAACCAAGGAACTGTTTTATATTTCATTTGTATAAAAATAAGTATATACTCATAGTAACAGTTCAAGAAAAAATTATAAAATATTTTTCATATTTATAACATAATATAAATTTATAAGAGTCTATCGTCTACAAAAAAATAAAATGAAATATTGCAGACAACTAGTCACATATTTGACTGATAATATATAAGAGTTCACAGTCTACAAAATTTATTGCAGACAACTGGTCACACAATTGACCAAAATTTACAGGTCATAATGTCCCAAATATATTTCATTTGATATCACTTTACTCTTTATAAAATTCATCGCTAGATAAATTAGCGTCTTTGTAAAAATAGTTTAAATAAACATACTCTCACTCGGTATGTTGTAAGTTGTTGTAAATTACCTATAATATATGTTCATAATAATAGAACTTATAGGATTTAGCATTTTATATTATTTGCATAAGAGTCATACGTATGAAAACGTTCACCCGCAAATATGCTGTTTACCACGCCATATTTCAAGAGAAACAAAAAATAACTTTATAATATAATTTTTGTAATTATCATTCTTCCCGAGATATGCCCTGTATATAACTTGAGTCATTGAAATTCTATAACTTGTTTTCAAAAAGATTATTATAAGACAGAAGCGTTGTTACATTGATTGCAGTTTACACAAGAATAATCCTAAATTCTAAACTAAAAGTATTTATATGCAAAGTTTATCTCAAAACGTGCTAAATGAGAGAAAAACATGTTTTTGACTAAGGGGTGTTCAGTCTTTCTACTTTGGAGAATAACATGTCTTTTAGAATACTGAATTTCGCTGAGTTTAAGGTTATCATAAAAGTCAGCGATCTGATAATATTAATTTAAGGAGGTGTCATTATATTATTCCTCCACCCTCAAGAGGAAAAGCTGAAATGACTTTTGCTTTTACTAATTTATCTAATTTAACTCAATTTTATTTTTATTTGATTTCCTATTTATCTTGGAATAGCCTTTTCATTTACATTTCTTCATAAAATATAAAATAATGACTATCATTACAATAATAAAGGTAATAAAGGTGAATACTTTCAACATAATATGATTATTATGAATATTTTTATATATAGAATCCAACTTAATATTATTTTCTGTTTTTATTTCAAATTCTGTTATATTTTTGATTTCATTCTTCATACAAGTTGAGTGTGAATTTGTCATATTACTTTTTAATTCTATAATATTCCCAAAATTATTTAATAATTATTCATTTCTATTATTCATAATACAATTTTCTGTATAATAAATAACTTCTACCTCTTTTATCTCTATTTTATTAATACAAATGGATTTATTTGGTTTCTCATTAGGAAAAAAGAGATAATTCATATTTGAATTTTTCATTTTTACAATCGAATTAATTGTAGAGATTTCACTATTATCACAAAATTGGAAATCCTTATAACAAATAACGTTCTCTAAACATTTCTCATATTCACTGCTTTGTGACAAACAATAATATTCATTATTATTCAATTGGGTACATTTATTCGATAATCTTATCCGACAATTATTTTTAGAATACATTCCGTTCATTAAATTGACTGTTTCATAAACATTCTGTATTTTTGTTGGAATTGAAGTTATTTGAATAGCTTCTTCAATACGAGTAACAGAAGAGATTTCAATAAGGACTATGAGGTCAGGATCTTTGTAAGGATAGTACGTTCTCAAAATATTATTGTTCTGTAAATTATTTGTTATTACTGATCTCACAAATCTATCTCCGATTTCATTCAATTCGTGAAGTGATTCTTCATGATTTATGATACCAAAATGTAAAATATTCAATTTACAAAAAGTTATAGTTTCCTCTAATTGTATTAATGAAAAATACAAATCTTGTGCAACTTGCACAAATTCGTTGATCAAATTTTGCGACTTAATTATATCTATCTCATCCAAAACTCTGCCAATATCTCTTTGTATATTGCTTAATTTATTATTTAAAATATTATTATTTTCATTCATAATTTTAATTTTCCCATTAAATTGGGCAGTAATATTATTATTTATTTTAATCATGGCATTCAATTTATTTGATATCGTCTTTTGATCAATATCCAAATTTTCTATTTGATCATACCTTTTTTTATCACTTTTATCTAAATTTCCAGTGATACTTCTTATGATGGATCCTAACCCATTAATTAATCGACGTTTGGGTCTGTAAGTATTCAAATTCGAAAATATAAATTTTTCTTTGATTTGCTCAAGCAATGAATTCAATATATTCTTATTAGTCGCAATTTTATCAAAAAATTTATAATTATCTAATTTAGAACATAACATTTTTGTGTTGTTTTCTCATGAATTATATTGTTTGAATAAATTTTTTAAAGATATTTCCACGGTTATAATCTTCGTATTTACCTGGATGTGATAGTTCCTAACTCTAGGATGTGAATTCCGGTATTTTTGTCATCACGAATTATTTGTGATAACCCGAATGGTATCACCCTGTAACAATACAAGGTTTCTTTAGTTGAGATAATTTGTGTCTTTCACCTTGGTTGTCTTTCACTTGACCCCTTTCATTAATAATCTCTCCAATTTGAATTTGTTCTAATTTTGGTTTCTCTATTTTGCCAGAATTTCTTTTCTGAATTTTTACATAGGCTTGTTCTGGGATTTCAAATTCTTTATCCTGTGACTCTGCGTATTTTTGTTTTTTCCGGTCTATATTAATTTTAACCTGCTTATCTATTTCTTTTAATATTTTTTTTTTGTTTTTGTAAATATTCGTCAACCAATATCTCTTCTGGTTTTAATTGGATTTCATAATTTCGACCGTGGATTATTTTCGAAGGTGTTCTTTTTGTGATAGAATGGATGCTATGGTTATAAGCGAGTAATGCATAATCCAATCGTTCCTTCAATTTTAATGTTTTTATATTTGGATTTTGATCAATGATACGCATGTGTTCAATTAATGAAGAGTGAAATCTTCCAACTATGCCGTTACTTTTAGGATTATCCACTGAAATATGATGAATTTCTATCTTCCTTAATGCAAGGTAATTTTGAAGTGCTTTGTTATTGAATTCCAATATATTATCCGATACAATTTCTTTGGGAATTACAAAATGAACAAAATATTCAATTAATTTATTTAAAGCTGTTATTGCACTTTTGTCTTTCGAAACGTATGCCATTGCAAATTTTGGAAATTAGTCTACTATTGTTGAAATTTTTGTTTGTTCTAAGGATAGTATGTCAATGTGTACTTTTTCGCAAGGTTGTGTAACTGTTGGTGTCAAAATATTGGGGATTTGGATTGGATTTCTTTCGTATTTTGTGATAAGACAAACGTTGCATTTATTAATATAATTTTGAATATCTTTTATCATATTTGGCCAATAATATGAACTTTTCAATTTGGAATGTGTTTCAGTGATTCCGCGATGGTTGGTTTTTCCCTCATGATAATTTTGAATCGCTAATTGTTGATTATCTTTGTCTTTTATGTCCGTGAGTAAGCTTTTACAAGATACTAACCTATAACTATCGGGATGAAAGTATGTTTGAAGTACAGAGTTAAAATATAATCGAAATTTTTCAGGAATCAAACAATAGTATATCATACCAGGTTGTAAATAATTCTTTTTTAAATTCTTTATCGTTCCATTACTATTAATTTTATTTGAATACAAATGTAAACGTTTGACTCTGTTATCGAAATATTTGTTAATTTTGACTTCATTTTTACCATCAGTTTCCTTGACAATGATTTGATTCTTACAAGTGTTCACACATGTGTCTAAATATGTTAATCCGTCCACGGGGTTTTCGGAATCGGAATGGATAGCTTGGTTTAAGTCCTGCTCTGAACCTGATACACCTATAATAGAATTATTATCTGAATTCAAACTCAATTCTTGATCTCCGGGTTTATTGTGAATATTGAATATTATAGAAGTATTATCAAAGATATTTGTTATTTAATCTTGAATTTTTTCCCAAGGTTTTTTATCTAATCCAGAACATGAACCAGGTAGAGTCAATTCTGTTATATCATTCAGGATACAAAATTCTAACAATTTCTGTAAACATTTTTTGATACTTGGAATATCTGGTTTTTTGTAATGAAAATTTCCTGTTATCAAATGTAGAATTAATCTGGGTTCCTTTTGGATTAATTTTTTTTTGTCAAAATTATAAAAACTTTCGAAAGAATATTTAAATTTTACTTGTTCCGCAAAACCTTTACTTAATTTTATATCTTTGGATATACAATGGACTAATAGATTTTTTGACTCAAAAATATCGGAGCTGTGGTAACGAATTTCGAATCCTGGTTTTATTCGAGATAATGCATCTGCTACAACATTTTGACATCCTTTTTTATATTCTATTGTATAATTAAATTTTCACAATTTGAGTTTTCAATGAATTAAATTTTGGTTAGGCTCTTTTAATGAATTCAACCACACAAGAGGACGATGGTCTGTGATTATTTTGAACTTATATCTCAAAAGATTTGGTCTAAATTGTTTAGTAGCTCAAACAATTGCTAATATTTCTTTTTGATTGTACTATAATTCATTTCATGTTCATTTAAAGTTCTAGAAATATAGGCTATAGGGAGGTCTTTGTTATTTTTGTCTTAATGAGAGAGTACAGCGCCTAGTGCGTAATTGCTAGCATAAAGTCTTTCCTGAAGTCCGGGTATTGGAGTATGGGATCATTGGAGAGAAGGATTTTGCACTTTTCAAAACAATTTTCATACTCTATATTATTAATATCAATTTTTTGATTTTTCTTTAGACAAGAAGTAAGAGGCTTGGTAATTTAAAAAAATTATCAATGAATCTACGACAATAGCTGAGTAGGCCTAAAAATAATCTAATTTCTCTTACAGTTTTAGGGATCTGAAATTTTTTTATTGCTTGGATTTTATCAGGATTTGGCCTAATTCCATCCATTGTTATAACATGTCCTAAATATGCAACTTCTTTCCTTGAAAATTCACTTTTATCAAGCTGTGTTTCCAAATTAGCCTCTCATAATTTTTGAAAAACATTTTGAATGTTATCTAAATGTTCTTGTAATGAAGTTTCCAGAATAATTATGTCATCAAGGTATCCAAAGCAAATTTTGTTAATTAAATCTCTTGGAACAAAATTCATCAATCTTTGAAAAGTGGAAGGTTCGTTTTTCAAACCAGAAGGCATACGTTTGAATTCGTAATACCCGAAATTTGTGGAAAATGCTGTTCTAGGAGTATCGTCAGGATTGACTTCAATTTGATGGAATCCGGATGTAAGGTCGAGAGTTGTGAAATAATTGGATTTTCCTAATTTGTCCAAAATGTCGGGTATGTCAGGGATTGGGAGTTTGTCATCTATTGTTTTCTCGTTCAATTTACGACAGTCAATTACAACTCTGAATTTTTGTTTACCTGAAGCATCGGCTTTTTTTAGGACAATCCAAATGGGGGCTGACCATGGTGAATAGGAATATTGTATTAAATCGTCTCTAAGCATTTCATCAATTTGTGTTTGAACCTCTTGTTTATAAATTTCCGGGTACTTATATTGTTTCGAGTGGATAGGAATATTATCTGTGGTTTTAATTTGATATTAAATTTTATTAGTGAAACCTAATTTCTCGTTTTCTTGTAATATCAAATCCTTGTAATTATTTAAAAATTTTGACAATGCACTTTTATCTGCGTCAGTTAGGTGTTCGTCAAGAATTACTCGATTTTTTACTTTTATATTTAAATTAATATTTTCTGGTTGATTGAGATATTGAAATTCATATTTAAATCTATTTAAAAAGGTAACTTCTTTCTCAAAATTAAATTTTGATATTAATAATTTTATTCCTGGCATACCTAATAATACATCAAAATCTTTATGAAAATTATAAATATAACCTTTATATTAAAGTTTTTGAATTTAAGAAAAGTGAATTCATTGCCAGTTGACTTTCCATTGCATGTATGGATTATAAAATGTTCTAGGTACTTAGTCGTATATGGTTTTAATATTCTTGGAAGAATATAATTTTGTGTGGAACCAGTATCAAGTAATATTTTAAAATCTCCTATTTTTATAGAAGGTAATTTACTCAAATTATTTGTTAAGGACTCGATTCTGGTGGGTCGAGTTATAAAAAATTTTCATTTTTGTTTTCGAAATTTCTTTCGCCGTTTTCATTTTCGGAAACTATTTCCGTATCGAAATATTCTGAGTTTTCCTGATTCTCATCCAACTTCTTTAAATTCTGGTTGAATAACTGGTTTTGTCTCGGAGAAAATCGGGGAGTTAATTGAGTTTGTGCACTCATAGGTGTGGGTGTTCGTGTATTTGCGACATTTCTAATATTGGCTTCTGGAGCAGAAGGTCTTGAAAAAGGTTTGTTCGGTGATCTTTGAGAGTTTTGAGGGAATGAAAAAGGACTTCTGTTCTGTTGGTTGAATTGGATTTGGTTCTTTGATGGTAAATTTCTAGGAATGGGAGAACTCATATTTAATTTTTGTTGATTATGAATGTATTGTAAGTCATTCGTGATTAAATTCAATATTTCTGTGAGTCTCTGTGGATTCCTTGCTGACAATTGAGCTCTGAAGGGATCGTTAAAATTGTATATGAAACATTGTTCATAATATTCAATTGAATTTTAAACTATAACTTTATAAATTAGGAATAGATCATTAAACTTATTGAAATATTCTATAAAAGATTCTCTTGTCTGTTTAAAATGACTAATTTCATACATGAGTGTATGTTCTGAGCGTGTGCCCGAAAAGTTTTGTTGTAAATATTCTTTCAATTCTTGCCATGAAGTTATACTATTTATGTAAGACTTTGTGGGGCTATTCCATTTATTTTATTGTTTAAAGTTAACAAAACAAATTTTTTGGTGATTTCTGATGGATTGGTTTGATTTATTAAAGCAATCATATCTTCTACATATCTTGACAGTGTTGACATCTCCGTCAAAATTTGGTGCTAATTCTAGCAATTCTAATACATCTTCACTTAAAGATGTAAAAATACTTCCTTGCTCTTGCGGCATGTTTGTAATTGTTGAATTATTGAGTTGTTCAGAATCCAGAATTTATATAGTAGAACTGACTTACATTAAAATCAGGATTTATTTGATCATTGGGCTGGTGACTTCTGCTCCCAGACGATTTCCGCTCGGCTGCTGGTGAAGACTTGTGAAGTTGATTCAGCGGTTCCGCTGCTAGTCGTTTGGCGATGATGCAGTGGTTGGAGTTGGTGCTGTTCTCAGTTGATGCTCGCTCAGCTGATTTTGAACAGGATTCTTGAAATTCAGGAGGTTGAGTTCTGACTATGACGACGACTCGTGCTGCTCTGGGTTACTTCTCCTGCTTGCGAGTTTCTTCTTGAGAAATTTGTATTTTTGTTCGAATAGTGGCGTTAAACAGTTAAAACTGACGGTTGCCTATTTTAAACGAATTGAATTCTTAAGAATTTTCGAATCAACAATCTTTTGCGCTATCCTACCGACTGCGCCACTTAAATTATTCAGACTCTAAAACTTGTTTTCAAAAAGTTTATTATAATACAGAAGCGTTGTTGAATCGATTGCATTTAACACAAGAATAATCCTCAATTCTAAACTAAAAGTATTTATATGCAAAGTTTATCTTGAAACGTGCTAAATTAGAGAGAAACATGTTTTTGACTGAGGGGTGTTCAGTCTCTCTACTTTGGAGAATAACATGTTTCTTAGAATACTGAATTTCGCTGAGTTGCAAGTTATCATGAAAGTCAGCGATCTAATAATAATAATTTGGGGAGGTGTCATTATATTATTAATATAATAGTTATTTATGTATTAAGAGCATATTCAGAAGATTATAGCACGAGGGAATGTTTAAAGCTCCACGTCTTCTGTTTGTTTCGGAGCTAATACAAATGGCAGTGGAATAACGATATCTAATTTAACTAACTGCACATTAAATTTCCACAAAATGTGATATTGTTCAGATGAATGTTTATAATACTGTTTTTCAATAAATAAATTGTGATTCATCGACTTTATTCAATTTCTTGTGTTGTGCAGTAGAATTGTTTGACATTGACATTGTCCACAATTTCAAATTGTTTGAATAGATGTTGCTTGGCAACTTTATACGCCCTAGAGCCATAAAAGCCTAATTGCGACCGCATTTCAGGCCTACAAAACATGATTATAGTTCCAAAATGAAATAAAATATATAATTTAACGTGTTAGGATTAACGTGCGTAAGTCAGTGGACGTATATCCTATTATACAATAATGATATAGGAGACTAATATAAGGCAATAGGCGAATATTCCATTATTATATTATAAATATTATTCGCAGTATAATTATTTGCTTCATATTATATGAATAATTTAATGTGTTAGGATGTATTGTACGTAAGTATTATTATATAATGATACATCCCTATTTCACAAAATACTACATTTTTTTTAATAAAAATATAATAATATATGTAGTATTTCCAATTTTTAATATGGTAGTAATAATAGATGATGGAATATCTAATAAAATATGTTACTTGTTGCTAACTAGATTGCGAAAAGCTTTCGGACGGTAATATTATTTCATTCTTACTAACCTCTACCTACTGTTGTGAAGTCCTATTATTAGTTATAAATTATTATAATTATTAATTATTGTTCATATTGTTCTATATTAAGTCACGTATGAATAACAACATATCTAATTTCACTTCTCTCATTGCTGGAGCTAGTTCTTCTTGAAATGATATATCACATCCTGTTATTCTTAGAATGCTTATTTTGCTTAGATTATAAATTCCTTCTAGAACGTTCTAAGAGCCAGAGGTCGCCTTTTTTTTTGTTCTTAAATTTGTTTAGTTAGCAGTTCCAACTGCAGCCTCGCTCTTCGAATGAGACTATGGAAGTCAGTCGCTATTCGGTAGTCGTTACCCAACCATCTTTTTACCAAGTACTCTCGTAAGAGTATTTGACTCACCTATTGTAAATATATGTACTAAGTTGAGTTGTAAATGAATTCGGGTTACTACAATTTGAGTTTAACTAAGTCTCTTAGAGAATCCACCTGTTGTTGTGTCCAACCTGTCCATCCGCTCGGCCTTAAGACATTACAACATAAATTTTGGTGTCAGAAGTGTGGAGTTTAAATTCAGTGAAGGGCTTAAACTGAACAGTGTTAGAGCTTAAATTTCTATTGAGACAAGAAAAGTTTAACTCTCGTATTTTCGCGAACAGTCGCGTCGCGAAATACTCATCCGTAGTATCTACACTTACGTTTGTGCATCATTGTTTTTGGCCAGAATTTTAACAAACGTTCAAGAAGTACCTGTTTATTTATCAATTTGTACCAGAAGATCATTTGCAATTGGGCAAATATCAATCTTCAACTATCATTCTTTGACCATCAATCTTCAATTCTACAAGAATCTTCGTTCCAGAGTTCCATTCAATTTCAGTTCCACTACGATTCCAGTTTCTTCAAGAAAATTCGTCGTTTTCTGCATAGCACCGTCCATCGTTGTGAGTGTTAGTGGGGCGCAAATTTTAAGGTTTGATATTATGTAAGTAATTATTCTATTTTTATGTCAATTTTACAAGCATTTGGTTCAGACTGTGAAGAATTAATTGATCTTTTCAACTTATGGCGTTCACAATAGAAACAGCTTCGAAAATGATCTCCGAATTTGACGGGAATAGAGACAATCTACATAGATTTATAACATGCTGCGACATAGTCAGAACCACTTGCACAACAAACATTCACATTGCATAATTTTGAAATGTTATAAAATGTAAACTGACGGGTCAAGCATATAACATTATTAAATACCATGATTACTTAGATTGGGAAGATTTAAAGCAAGAATTAAGAAATCAATACTTAGCAAAACGGACCATAGCACAGATACAAAGGGAATTATTATCATGTCGACAATTATTTAATGAAAATATAAGAAACTTTGCAAGTCGAATAGAAAGATTAACCGCAGATTTAACTGATGCATGTATAGCTAGTGAGGGCCAAGATGCCACTCGAAAAATTCCAAATCTTAATGATAAATCTTGTTTAAAAGCTTTTGTTGAAGGATTGTTAGAACCAGTAAGAATTATTATCAAAGCTAGTAGATATGAGACTTTTCATGAAGCTGTTACTGCAGCAATAGAAGAAGAAAGAATTTCAAGTCAAAATAGATTAGAGCAGAAAGATAAAAAAATATTTAGATGTTTTAAATGTAACAAATTAGGATATACAACAAATAAGTGTCGTTTTCAAACAACGCAAAGCTCAAGTAAAAATTATATTGCGAATGCTTCTCTTCCTAATTTTCCAAGAAGAGAAGAGAATCATAATGTTGATAAAATCACAATTGTATGTGCGTATTGCAAAAAGCATGGTCATCGTATAAATAATTGCTCTAGAATAAATGCTGTAAATTAACAGTATTCTAACAATAATTTTAGAAATTCTGATTATTCAAAGCCTGATAATAATTCTTATCAATGTTATCGACGACCTGAGTATAATAATCCATCCAAGTCCCAGTCTGTAAATATTTCTCGTATTCCAAAAAACGAGTACGCCCTTGGCGCGAACAGCGGTGGCGTGCTAGCGGATCAGATGAACAGCAAGTAAATAACCGCGCATCTTTTTCCTTTATATTTTTAATTGGAACTAAAGAACCAGATAGTATACAGGTTGACATTTTATCTACGAAAAATGGAATCACCAATTTATTAGTCGACAGTGGAGCTGATATTAGCGCAATGAAATTAAGTACTTCGAAAGGCGCGCAACTTATTGATACAAATAATAAGATTATCTTGAAGGGTATAATAGACGGTCATACCCTTGGAACTACTTTAATCCGTTTTAATCTTGATGGTATTATGCTAGAGCATTCTTTTTATGTTGTTCCCTATTAAAAATCATGATATTCTTGGAAAAGACTTTCTTTTGAAGTATAAAGTGAATCTTGACTATGGGAGTCGTTTGTTTAGTTTTGATTATAATAATAATCATATTTCTTTGAATCTTAAGCCAACTTTTGTTAATAATCCTTCTATGTTATCACCACAGAGTGAATCTTATATTGAAGTTTATACGTCCAGAAATACTCGGTATATTTGTTTATCGAAGGAAATCGAAAATGGCGTTTATGTTGGCAATTGTATTACAAAACCGATTAATGGTTATTATCTTATTAATGTTATCAACTGTACGGAAGGAACTGTTAAATTGAATCATTCTGATATAGTTTTTGAAAATCTTGAAGATTATGAAATCTTAAACATTGATACTGATTACAATTATAAACGAATAGATCGTATTATATCGCAATTGTGATTTGAACATTTGAATTCAGAAGAAAATGAATCTGTAGAAATTTCAATGACATCTTTTACGTTAAAGAATTTGATAAGTTATCTCATACCGAATCAATTACTCATAAAATTCCAGTTGTTCCAAATACGGAACTGATTTTTGTAAAACCATATAGATCACCTGAAAGTCAGAGACAGGAAGTTAATGATCAAATAAATCAAATGTTGACAGATAATATTATCCAGAATAATAAAAGTCCTTGGAATGCACCACTTTTGGTTGTTCCTAAGAAATTAGAAGCTTCCGGAAAACAAAAATGGAGAGTAATTGTTGATTTTAGAAGACTTAACGATGTAACAATTAGTGATGCTTTTCCCTTACCTAATATTACTGAAATCTTAAATCAAATCTTAGTTCGAAGTTTTTTACAACTCTTGATTTAACTATTGGATTCCATTAAATATTTATGAATCCTGATGATAAGCAAAAAACCGCTTTCAGTACCGATTTAGGTCATTTTGAATTTAATCGAATGCCTTTTGGTTCAGAAAGATCACTCGCTTCGTTCCAGCGTTTAATGAATTATCTTTTAACCGGGTTACAAGGTATCAAATGTCTAATTTATCTCAAGGAGAAATTTCAAACTCCCTACCAATCGCTTATGCTAGTAAATGATTTTCCAAAAGCGAGTTAAATTATTCTACCATTGAAAGAGAATTATGTGCCATTATTTGGGCTTTGAAAATCTTTAGACCTTATCTTTACGGTAGAAAATTCACTATTGTTACCGCTCATAGACCTCTTGTATGGATCAAAAATGTATCCGATATCGGTTTTAAATCAATGCGTTGGAGATTGAAATTAGATGAATATGATTATGAAATTGTACGTCGATCAGGAAAATCTATTTCAAATGCGAATGCTTTGAGTCGCATACATCATATTTCTTCTATTGATGTTGATTATGAAAGAATGTATCAACAATATTTGAAAGATATAGAAACCAAGTTTGTTTATAATACTAAGGTCACTGAAATTGAAGATGATTTATTTAATGCACCAGATGACTATAGTTTGGGTCATTGTATTAGTAGTGATCTCCATATGGATGCTGGTATAGCTAGAAAATTCAAAGAAAAATTAATAATTTAGAAAACTTGAACCAGCAAAGTCCTGAACTTCATAAAATTTTATATTTGAAGGAAAATTTTAGATTCATTTTATATTTTGTTATAGAAGATAAATTTTTTGATGAACTTAGTAAGGAGGATATGTTTTATACTTTGATTAATTCAAAAACTTTTTGTTTACCAAATAATATAACAAAACTTGCAATTCCCAAAATAGGTTGTGGGTTAGATCTTTTAAAATGGGAGAATATAAGAACAATGCTTGGATATATTTTTGAAGATACCAATATTCTCATTACTGTATATTTATATAAAAATTTTGATAAGTTGACAAAAGAAGAAATTGATAAAATATTATTTGAATATCATTATACACCCCTTGGCGGTCATCAAGGAGTAAATCGTACTTATAATAGAATCAAATTGAAATTTAATTGGCCAAAGATGTATAAGGATATTAAGAAAAATATAAAAACATGTAATCAATGCCAATGTAATAAAACAGGAAGAAAAACCAAATTACCTATGGTTATAACTACTTCTACTTCTGAGAAACCTTTTATAAAAGTTTTTCTTGATATAGTTGGTCCATTACCAACATCTTTGAATGACAATAAGTATATATTAACTTTTCAAGATGGTCTTACAAAGTTTTCACATGCCATTCTTATACCAAATCAAGAATCTATTACGATAGCTGAAAAATTGGTGACTCATATAATTTGTCAACATAGTACTCCTGATAAAATCTTAACTGATCAAGGATCAAATTTCTTGAGTACAGTATTTGAAGATGTATGTAAATTATTGAAAATTTCAAAGTTACATACTACAGCGTATCATCCAGAGTCTAACGGTCAAATTGAAAGAAGTCATAAAACGTTAGGTGAATATTTGCGTTCTTCTGTTGATAAATCTCAAACCGATTGGGATACTTAGATTCCTTATTCAATGTTTTGTTATAATATAATTCCTCATACTTCCACTCAATGTACTCCTATTGAATTATTATATGGATATAAAGCCGAATTACCATCTTCTTTACGTAAAGAACCAGAGAAGTTATATAATTATGATGATTATGCAATGGAATTAAAGGCTAGATGCAGCACTCTCATAGAATTGCTTATGATTGCTCTGATAGATAAGAAACAGAAAAGTAAAGAGCAATTCGATAAGAATTCACATATAGTAATTTTTAAAACAGGTGATTTTGTGTTGTTGAAAAACGAATCACAGACTGATTAACCTGATTGATAGAAATATCAGGTGCAATCTTGTTCTCTACTCATTATTATTCTTGACTTGCGCATTCAAATATATATAAATTCGTCGGAGAGTAGAAGGAATTCATTGTTGAATCACAAAACAATATGCAAAGTGTGGATGTGCTGAATCCAGTAGTAAATAAGAAGAGTAGCCAAAAGAAGGAAATAATTGCAGAATATCAACAAGAATATAAATCAGGAGCATGACATTTGTTTGATAACATGTCTCAAAATATTACAAAAAACATTGGAGAAATTACAAAAAAATATCATAAAAAATAACAATTTAAGAAAAACAGAAGAAACATTTTTATTCTGGGCGAAGGCGGTCACAACCCCGCAAAGACACATGGTGAAAATGTTATAGAAAAATCTATGAGCTAACAAGGAGAAAACATGAGAATGTTGATCAAAAATTGAGTATATAAGTGTAAATAATTCGTTGATCGGCCGTACCATATAGCTATGTATATTATAAGTTTGGATTAAGTTGGAAAAATAATTCAAAAAATGCTGAAATCCTCTTTTCCTCTATTATCTGATTAATTGGAGAATGAAATGATTCGCAGAACAAAGTGCATTTTATTTTTTGTGGAATTCAAAACGTTCCTGTCTTCCCACGAACTTTATAGCATCATTTTGGTAGAAAATTCTCCGGGCCTTTATTATGAAAAATTTGGTATTTAAAAATTGATTGAAGATGAATATAATGTTATGGTTTACGTAAATTTGAACACGTATTTTGAACGATATTAATTAATACATTTATCGATTATGGAATTTCATGAATTATGCAATACATTTGAAAACCATTCAATTGAAACTGAGGAATTAAGAAATTGTAAAGTATTTTTAGATGAATTTGATAATGTTTATAAAAATTTAGAATCGTCCAATAAAGTCTAAACACCCTTTTTCCATCAACATTTTATTAATAAACGTGGACTCCTCGACGCGGTCAGAAAGATATCCAAATCTTTATTTGGGACTTTAGACGACGATGATGCTAAGAAATATGATGATAAAATTTCTGAGCTAGAACAAAATGATAAGGATATTTTGAATATAATTCGTGAACAAACTATGGTAATGAAATCTTTTGTATCTAAACCGAATTCTTCGTTTGTCAAATTAGAAGAATCAATTATGGATATTAATTTGAAGTTTGAACAATTATCCGTTTACACTAAAAATTTAGATCTCGTGTTAAACAGTGTTCAACGTAGAGAATTATTTTCCAATATATTGAATAAACTTATTGCTTTCATCACTATTACGATAGATCAATTTTCGTTGGCACAATCGAAATTAGTTGAAATAATTTTTAATGCACAGCAAGGAATGTTGCTTGGTTTCTGCTAACGTTAGGAGTTCTCAGGATGTTGAGGTGATATAACTCCTCCCTCATCAGATTGAAGCTCCCCCAGGAAGTTCAATTGGCTATCTTTGGGGCTGTCGCCTGGCTCGTTGTGTAGAGCAGTTTATTTCAAATTGTCTTGATATAAGGTAAATTATCACAATAAATAATCCACAATACGACGCTACTGTCCAAATTTCAAAATCATAATCTTTTAATCCTCTATTCTCTGTTATCACGGAAGAATCTATCGGAATGTCTTTGATTTTAATATTCTTCAATTTATTTGTCATATATGAATCTTTGTTTCCTTAAATTTTGAAATCCAACTTGGGTAATAATAAAGGACTTCCAAATGTCTTCTCCAAAAATATTAATTTTTTCTTTTTGAATATAATGAAACATTCATCTTCTTTAACCCAATGAACACCTGTTAATATTGCCACACTAGTACTGTCTGGACACTGAACAATTAATTTTACTTCATCTGGAAATATTCCTATATATTGATTTGTTTCTGGAATAATTTCAACATGGCTTTTAATAACACTGAGTTTTGTATAATGACAACGACTGGTATTTCTTTTAATCAAAATTTCTTCTTCACAAGACGGATTGTAATGAGAATGATATTCATTGGGACACTGATAAACTTTATTCTCAGTACATTTGCCGTTTAGAGGTATAATTTCATTTTCGCTTGATTTTAGAGCTTCTGGAATAATTGTGACAAATTCTGACTCATGTCTAGTAGGTTACGAATGTGAATAATACAATTCAAAATCTCTTCTAGAATTTATTGGAATTGAAATGAAATAAACAATTTGATCTGGTGAAATTTTGCAATTAATTTTCAACAGCGATTCAAGATCTATAATATTTTCCGATTTGGGTTCGAAGGATAATTGACCATCATAATAACCTGAAATTTTGTATAACTCTTTAATTAATTGTCCTCATCTTGCAAAATGTCATGGAATTTTCGATATCTTGTAAAATACTCAATATTATGTTAAGAAGCGTTGTGAGTTGATTAAATAAATCCTTTGCATATAAAATCTCGTTCAAACCAAAATAATTCTGAATTATTAATTTATTCACATATTCAATTTCTGATTTTAGAATAAATTCATTATGTTTAATGTTTTTACTGTATCATTAAAATTCTTAATCATCTGTATATTAACGGAATATGCCAGTTTTAATTGATTCTCGAATTGATGCTGATTTTTCTCTAAATGTTCTAAGATCTTATTATATTTTCTGCCATCTTCAGCGTTCAAATTTCCTGTGATTTGTTAGAATATACTTCCCAAGCCATTCATCAAATCACGTTTAGATCTACTTTTCGAATAAAAGTTCATTCTATTTAGTTTTTCTACAATGTTATTTCGAACATATTCAAGAATTTTTCCATTATTGTGTTATAATGAATATTCAGTTCTATTTAATAGACTCGATTTTAAAAGGTCGTATTGCTTATTCAAGGTCTGGAATTCGGTGAT
This sequence comes from Dromius quadrimaculatus, assembly GCA_963989225.1. Lineage (NCBI taxonomy): Eukaryota > Metazoa > Arthropoda > Insecta > Coleoptera > Carabidae > Dromius > Dromius quadrimaculatus. The sequence continues at coordinate 25,479,519 of OZ022334.1, read as the reverse complement.
TGAAGAATCTAAGTCATAATAGTGGACGAATGTATGTGTCGCTTTTTCCAACTTAGCAGGGCCCAAATTGATTGGTAGGATACATCTATTTTCCGTGATATTTATGATTTCGGCTCCATAGCAGAGTCCGAGGAACCTGGAAGATTTTGAAACTTGTAAGTTGTAAATTTTGGTCTTATGATATTTATTTATTCATTTATTTATTTATTAATAATACCCCAACAGGCAAAAATGCCCAATTCCAGGAGAAACAAAATTATAATCATTATTGCTTGTACAATCACAGTAAAAATAATTTGGAAAAATAAACAAAGATGAATTATCTAAATATATGATTCAAGAAAATAATTGAATAGAAGATGATCTGAAGAAAAAAAAATTAAGTTATCTTCAAGAAAAAATTATCCAAAAGTCAGCCGATGTGAACAAAATAGAATGACGCCAGAAGATTTGAATTATAAGTCACGAATTTTATTTTTGAATATATGTATTGAGTCACTAAAAATGTCTACAGAATTTTGGATAGAATTGTAAATATGGCACATATTATATAAAAGTGATGTAATTAAAACATTGGAACGAGGAGTACGTAAATTGAAGGTACAACGGTTACGCGTAGATACCACAGAAGCATTAATTCCTATTAGGAATAGGCACTCGGGATCATCTAGCATATTATTTTTCAATTTAAAAAGATGGGTGAGTGACTGTAGCCTCCTTCTGTCACGTGGACTTTCAATATTAGAAGATTCAAGAAGATCAGATTGTGGAAGACCTCTAGTAGGATAAGATCCCTGTATTTGGTAATATATGAATTTTAGAAATCTACGCTTAACTGTTTCTAGCTGGATTTCTTGATAATTATGAATTAGGTTTCGTATTATAGCACAATATTCTAATTTCGATCTGATTAAGGCAAAGTAAAGGGCAAATATTGCATTAGATTAGAGAATGACATAGTATTTCGGATAACAAATCCCAATGATTTATTAGATGCTGATACTATTTTGTCGATTTGCAAATGGAATCTGAATTTAGGATCAAACGTTATACCGAGGTCTACAATCATCTCAACACGTTCCAGTGTCCTATCTGATATTGAATAATGAAACTTTATTGGTTGATGTTTTCGCGTAAATGCCATGATTTTACATTTATGAATGTTCAAAGGAAGTCTGTTATCAGTACATCAATTATTTAAGTTGTCGATATCATTTTGCAGACTTACGCAGTCTTCATTGCTATTAATAGAACAGTAAACTTTTAAGTCATCTATGGAAAAATCTGTGTAGATCACATCTACTTGTCCTCGCATATCGATTACTTGAGATACAAATTGAGACAAATTGCACAAATTTGTGGCTGTAGATCTATGTTTCACAAAACCATGCTGAAATGGAGATAAGTAATAAGTTTGAAAATTATTGTACATAAAATTGTACAACACAGTTTCAAATACTTTACTGAACGCTGGTAAAACGGCTATAGGACGGTAATTACTTATATCAATCACGTTTCCAGACTTGAAAATGGGCACAATTCTAGCAATCTTCCAAACAGTAGGGAAGGAATTACTTTCTAAACAAAGGTTGAATAGGTAAACAAGTCCTGATGATAAAGAGTTTGCACAATCTCTTACAAGAAAATTAGGTACTTAATCAGATCCCAAAGAATTTTTTGATTTCAATGATCGCATCGCGGCTGTGACATCATCAATTGTTATTGCAGGTAACGTAAAAGTTTCAGTGTTAGATACCATAACATTGGGCAGTGAACTTTTATCAGATGACTGGTAGACACTTCTGAAAAATGATGCAAATGCATTGACTATGTCTGTGGGATTGCTTAGCGTTTCACCTTTGTAACTCATGCTGGATGGAATAGAGGTTTTTGACTTCATATTATTCACAAAACTCCAAAATTTTGACGGATCAGATTGAAGAGAATCTTCGGATATTTTGATAAAATTATTGTATGACTTTCTAAGGTCAATCTTAATTTTAGATCTCAATGACTTGAATTTTCGATAATAGAATTGACTACTAGCATTGTTTTTCTTGTATTGTTTGAAATAATAGGCCTTCTTTTTTATGTTTGCAATTATTTCCTTAGAGAACCAACATGGATAAAACGTTCTACTTACAAATTTAGCAGGTACACATAAATCAAAAAAAGAGTACAATGTTTAATGTAAAAATTCACATGCAGCATCAACATCTGTAAACGTACTCATTCGATCCCAGTCAAAAGTAGATATCATGTGATATAACAGAGGAAAATTGGCTTTTTTGAAGTTGTATTGCTTGGCATTATGATTTGCTATGAAGTTATTACTTTTATCGGAATCAGATCTCAGTACGCTTACATATATTGTTAAAGCAGGATGATTTAAGTCTTCTTGGAAAATAACATTGAGACGTTTTGCAATATTATCATTTTTTTACAATAAACAAAAGTATTGTGTTGTATCATTAACAGGTCATTGAATATGTCAACCCAAAGTTTTCACAAACACAGATGTTAAATCTTGAGAGCAAGCTACAAGGTGGTCCAAAAATCATAAATTAAAGCGTGTAACCGCTGTCCTCAGTCAAGTGGGTGACCATCAACTAAAAGTCATCGACAGGGACACAAAACATCTGTGGCTATCTCAAGGGTTGTTTATGGTGTTTCCAAAAGGGTTTTAGAATATTATTATTGGTGTCAAATCAAGTCAAGAGAGGGGGTAAATTTCAACTTTTTATTTACTATCGCAGACTGACAAACGAATTCTCCCATAGCTCCTTCCTTCTCCAAGTAGATCAAGTAGGGGTAGAATTTGTACTACGATTTAACCTTTCAGTTCAGCATGTTAGTATAACATTCGTTTTCACGCTTTCTTTAAAAAACGCTAAAAGGTTAACACCTACCACTAAGTAGAAGGGATGCAATGTCAAGCTACTTAGCTTCTTTTAATGCACATATAAACGGTATACTTCACTCTATCCTTTCACGCATGTGAAGTTATGCAAGTTGACACAAATTTGAGAACAAATCAACATCCTAGAAACCAACCCCTCCAACGTATGCTAACCACCACCAAGAATAGTATTTCCAAGAAATTGACAACGATCTCTCTTTAATGCATGAAGATTGAATCTTCCATCTTTGGTGACATCAAGTACATTTTCGCGGAAGAAAGCATGCTGTTTTCGTCTTACCTATGGTTACGTAATGTTTGATTGCACTTGCACGCTAAAACAAGGGGGGAGATTTTGTAGTATAAAAAGGGGTGCTTTTCACTTGGGAAGGCATCTTGGTTTCGGCCTTGATCACTTGACGGTTCAGCTGCCGGTGTAATGTTGGCACGTTCTATCAAATCTACTAGAGTACAGATGCCGGTGTAATGTTAGCACGTTCAATAGTAGCTAACTTCGTTCAGCTGCCGGTGTAATGTTGGCACGTTCGAAGGAGTCGTCGTAGTTTACTGCGACGCAATCGTCGATAGGGTCTCACAAACCCGGCCTCACAAGCCACCTCAACGTGACGGTTCAGATGCCGGTGTAATGTTGGCACGTTCTGTCAAATCTATCAGAGTCCAGATGCCGGTGTAATGTTGGCACGTTCAATGGTAGCTAACTTCGTCCAGCTGCCGGTGTAATGTTGACACGTTCGAAGGAGTCGTCGTAGTTTACTGCGACGCAAACGTCGATAGGGTCTCACAAGCCCGGCCTCACAAGCCACCTCAACGCTCTGTCCAGCTGCCGGTGTAATGTTGGCACGTTCGGAGAAAACTCAACTTTAAGGCTTCATAGCCCATCTTTAAACCGCAGTATTATCTGCCGGTGCATCACTGTAAACGTAGTGCACAAATACACCTGATAACCAGGTGTACATATAAATACTTTCAAGACTGTAATAGTCATATTATTATTATTACTATTTTCTGTACATTACTGTAAGCGTAGTGCACAGAAAAACATGATAAACAGGTTTACATATAAATACTTACAAGACTGTAATAGTCAAATTATTATTATTCCTATTTTCTGTACACCACTGTAAATGTAGTGCACAGATATACCTGATAGCCAGGTTATTATTTTATCAAATCTGCAGTGCTATAATTAGTCGCTGTAGTCGTTGTATTATTTACGCTATAACGCAACCTACCTGTGGAGCAGGTACTTTTTGTTACAGAACTCACGCTATTGCCGTCCATCTATCTATGGGACAGTGGATGTGAGAGAGAATCTACCTCCAAACCTTCGGCAGCGTCTAGAAACCGTACTTCTATCACGAAACAAGGAGATCCAGGTCCATTGAGCCTTTCGTAGACTTCTCGGTGCCGAGATTCTTCATCCCTCGTGAAGTACGATCAGCGCCAGCCCGTCTACTACGCAGCACATCAGGGGTCCAAGCGTCGGCCAATCGACGTGACCACTTCACCCTTAGAGGTCCCCGACCTCAACTACTACCACTTGACATCTTGTTTGTAGGAATACAATATTTTCACATATATGGTGTAATTTTACAAAGAACAATATAACTGAATTATATTTGTGATCTGTATTTATGTTGTATTTCTTTACTCAACCTTGCACAACCACGACTTCAATTTAAAGAATTCTGGTCACTCGTAAAACAAAAATAATCACAACGTAGGACTTCTAATAAAACAAATAATAGACGATCGTAACGGTTGCCGCGTTACATAAATTGGTGCCGTGACCAGGATTTGAAGTTCTTGAGGTTGGTTGTGCAGGGACAGAGTTTGGAAACTCAACATTTCCAAGATCTTCTTGGAGACAGGTTACAAATATACTATTTTTTTGACAATAATCTTGAACAATGGATGACTCGAGTGCGAGTGTTAGAGACGTTAGGGAGCCAATAGTGCTCGTGACCTCCGACCTCGCCGGTATTTTGAATGAATGGAGACAGGAACAACAACTTGATATGAAAGTACAGCGGGATGAACTACATCGTATTATGGGGGAGTTAAATCAAACAATGAAGGACATGGCCCATCGTATGGTCAATACAAACACAGCAGAGAACCGTATTGCCAACGTAGTACCGACTATTGCGACAACTGCGAGTCCAACCGAGCCCACCGTAAGTGAAGGTAATCACACTGACAGTGGATCACAAAGCTCCGAAGAAATCCCAGCGGCGATACAATGTGTACAAAACGTTACTACTTTACCACCCCCAGCGATACCAATACCATTTGCATCGGAAAAATATCTGGCTACACTACCATCCAAACCTAAATTTGACGGTAACTGTTTATTTATGAATCCAGTGCGATTCTTAGATGCCTTGGAGAAGTATTTCGAACGTTTACAACTGCCTGAAGAATATCGTCTAGAGACGGCACGTGAATGCCTCATTGGAGACGCCGATAAATGGGCAATTTTCTACATAGGCTGTTGGTCGACTTACAAAGATTTTAAGACAGACTTCCTACATAACTATTGGTCCGATAGTATACAAAATAGATGGAGACAAAGGATTATTATGGATAAATGGGATTCTCGTAAGACTCCAAGCATGACTTCACACCTAGCCTTGTACATCAGCCAGGCTAAATTATTGAGGAATCCCATACCTGAAAAACAATTCGTCGAAGAAATGATACGACACTTTCCAATCCACCTACAATCGTTATGGCATGTGGGGAGCAAGGAAACTACCACGGACCCAATGGACTTTCTGCGTAAACAGGAACATACAACTCGCGTGATTAACGAACGGAGAATAATACCAACAGGGACAAATCCTCATCGGGTAATGCCTACGAACAACCGTCCAAATGTAAACATGATCATGAAAGCAAAAAACCATAATAGATTCACCAGAGATTCTAGAAAGTGGGAGAACACAAAGAAGTGGAACGGAAACGAAAAACCAAAAACAAACCCAACGGCCACAACGACTAAATCTCCTGCAAGTCCGGGAAATGGACAACCGGAGAACTAATACATAGGCCGTGTTCTCCGGGTACAAGCCAGGCCGAACAAGCAGTAATTTCAGAGAAAATAAAAAGAATGTTGCACAAAATGGAATGGAGACCAGGTCTTGGATTAGGTAAATACCATCAAGGAATTTTAGAACCAATAATGATAAAGAAGTGTCTCAAGTTTGGCACATATAAACCGGAAAAAGCTAGAACAATCCTAGAGCTTACAAATATGAACTGCGAACCAGGAGAAACATATACAATTTCATCAATGTACAGCGAAAATATACCGGAACTTTTAGAAAATGCCGAAAGTAAGGAAAAAATATATACACTCCCAGAGATTATCATACAATTACCTTTTGGAGACTGCGCGGCACTACTAGATACTGGAAGCGAGGTGACGTGCATCGCTGAAAATATTTGGCTCATGTTGGAAAAATACAATTTATTAACTCTACCGGTAACAGCAGTACAATTACGCGGAGCCATGGGACAACGTAGTCAAAGAATAACAAAACAAATTTTGTTGCCAGTACAAATAGGAGAGTTCAGAACGGAGCTCTGTTGTCTAGTCGTCAAACAATTAATTCGACCAATAATTATCGGTTCCGACTGGATGAAGGAGCACAAGATACAGATTTGTTTCAGGACCGGCACACTGAATATCCATGATAACACTAGAACCATTACAGTTCCATGCGGGCAAATACCGACAACTAGTAACAATAGAAACAACACTATCCAAAGTACAGTAATCACAAAACAATGTACGATGGCAACAGCCCGACTGGATTCATGGTTGGAACCAAAGGAAACAATTCTGGAACACATCAATGCAACCAAAATCAAAATGGAACATCAGAAGACATTAAAAGAAGTTCTGTTTAAATATCATCTCTTATTTCAAACGCGGCCTGGCTTGACTCACCTGTATAAGCATCATATTAAATTAAAAGACGAGACACCATTTGTGAAACGATCATATCCTGTACCGTTTGCCCACAGGCTAGCTGTGGAGGAAGAACTTCAGAAAATGGTGGATTTAGGTGTTATAAAAAAAAAAGCCTCGGACTATTCTAGCCCCATGACAGTGGTAAAGAAGAAAGATGGATCAGTAAGAATCTGTTTAGATGCGCGAGCATTAAATGACCAAATGATCGCCGACTGTGAAGCTCCTCCTGCAGTCGAGGAACTCTTACAACGTTTCAGTAAAGCAAGAGTATTCACGTCCATTGATTTGAGATCATCTTATTGGCAGATCCCATTAACACCAGCAAGTAAGAAGTACACCGCATTTTTATACAATGGACGTAGTTACACTTACCAAGTACTACCATTTGGGTTAAAAACAGCAGTAGCTAGTTTTTCACGTTGTATGGATATTATCTTGGGTCCAGAAGTACGAGAATTTACAGTCAATTACATAGACGACTTATTAATCGCCTCTCCAGACGAAGAAACACATCTGAGACATGTGGAAATGGTTTTACAACGCTTACACACGGCTCGAGTAACGATCAATTTAGAAAAAACTACGTTCTTCAAACAGGAAGTAAAATTTTTAGGACATGTTTTAAACAGCAAAGGCATTTCTCCAGACCCCACCAAATTGTCCGCGATTCAGGATTTTCCTACACCTACAAAGGTAAAGCACCTACGAGCTTTTCTAGGTGTCTGTAACTTCTACCGGAAATTCTATCAAAATTATAGCAGCTATTCAAAGCCGTTGTTACATTTATTAAAAAAGGGCACAAAATGGCAATGGGGACAATTAGAAGAGGATACTTTCAGAAATCTTAAGAAACAGTTTTTACGTAGTGTAACGCTTACACACCCACGGATGGATAAACCATACGTTTTACAAACAGACAGCTCGGGCTATGGAATAGGGGGAGTATTATCTCAAGAAAATGAAGAAGGAACGATCGAAGTAGTTGGATTTGTAAGCAGAACTTTAAAAGGAGCGGAATTAAATTATACTACTAGGAAAAAGAACTATTAGCTATCATTTTCGCACTCCACAAATTTCAAACATACGTTCTCGGCGCAAAATTAACTATTAAAACGGATCATCAAGCACTAACATTCTTACAGAAGTGCCGTTTACTCAACGAGCGACTGACATGATAGGTACTATTCCTACAACAATTTAACTTTCAAATCGAACATATTCCAGGAAAATTTAACACGGTGGCTGATACACTTTCACGTTTTCCTGCCGACAGTCATAACAGTGGGGAGTTTCAAAGCAAGGACCCAATCATAGCAGCATTCACCGTAACCGGACTGAGAGAAATCAAACAAGATTTGAAGAATTTAATTGAGAAACAAAATGAAGACACTACACTCTACCCAATAAAAACGCATTCGAACGGATACCCAACAGTGTTAGACGCAGCAAGCTGGCGACGTTTAGCTAACTTTATAATCAAGGACAACATCTTATTCCATTTCGACAAATTCCAGAATAGGACCACCGTAGTAGTCCCAGACAGTTCATGCATACCATTGATACAGCATTATCATGCAGAAATAGGACATTTTGGACCAGCAAAAGTCTACACCATCATGAAGGAGCTATTCTATATAAACAAATTAGACCGCACAATTAGACAAACATTAAGTAAGTGTGATATTTGTCAAAAGGTTAAATGGCCCAATCGACAGTTGCATGGACCTCTACAGCCAGTACTAGCACAAGAAGTCGGAGAGCTAGTTGCTGTGGATCTATATGGACCATTACTTCAGGGAAGAGGGGGAGTGTCATACATACTGGTAATGTTGGATGTGTTTTCAAAATTTGTAAAATTATATCCTTTAAAAAGAGCCACGGCTTCCGCCTGTGCCAATCGAGTAATACAATTTAAAGATATTATAGCACCGAAAACAATATTGAGCGACCACGGAACACAGTTCACAAGTAAAATTTGGAAAGCTAAATTAGCAGAAAACGACATCACATATTCTTACTCCAGCATACGTCATCCTGCGTCTAATCCTTCAGAACGTGTAATGAAAGAACTGAGAAGAATATTTAGGTCATATTGTCATCAACAACACACCAAGTGGGCGGAACAAGTAACTAACATTGAAGATTGTTTCAACGGTATTAAACACAATAGCACTGGTTTTTCACCATCTGAACTAGTCACGGGTAAAACACCAAAACGGTTACTGGATAGTGTACTGAGAGTATACTTCAGCGAGGAAAATAGTATGACGCAGACGGAAAAACTAGCCAGAGCTAGAGAAAACTTAAAGAAAAATGCCGAGCTGCGTAAGAACAAACAAAATAAAACCAAAATTATTACGTACAAACCAGGAGAACTCGTTCTACTGAAGACCAACCCCATTGCCGACCCGATTAACAAAAGAACACCGAAGTTCAAACTATTGTATGATGGACCTTATGAAATTATTGATAACCCATATCCCAACGCTTATCAAATTATGGATAGGAGCTCTACGAAAATCAAGGAGGTGTATAACACGACAAATCTTCGTCGGTACCACCACTGACATGCCCCTTTAGAATAGCACGACCCTGGAACAACCACTTGAGAAATGTGCAACGATATATATTAGCTTAAGGCAAGAAAATGGTTAGTCCTGTATTATCAACCATGAGTGGAATTGTCAGCGAAAATGAAGAGTTTGAGGCGATCGTACAGAAGTTCAAAATTAAAAATAAAGACAAATTAAAAAGAAAATTCGAGGAACTTTTCGGAACAACCAACATGCGAGCTCCACCACCGACGCCGGGGCATACAATCGACTGGGGAGAAATCAAGGAGAAACGCAAGAAATCCAGTCATGAAGATGTGAAAAAAATTATCCACCAGTTGGACGTGTACAACTGGTGGTTGAATAAAAAGACAGTAGCAGCTACCACTCTCAATCTACCAACACCTACATTCGGAAAGGGACAACGGCGAGGTCGGAGGGGAAAAACACAATATAAATTGACCAAGAGACAGAAAAGGAGGACTGGAGAATAATAATAATCCGGAAGTGAAGTGCTAGTGACCGAGTGGACGGAATTAGATATTAGTAAAGAACAGTTTTTTTTGTATTAGTTAGTTGAATATGGATTTTGGATTTTAGGATAGCTAGACCATAAGTAATCATAATAGAGAAGTAGGAAACATAGAATAGTTACATTGTAAATTACTAAAAAAAAAAACAAACATTTTAGTATCACAAAATTTTAATAATGAAGTAGCCAATTAGTTAATAAAAACAATATAGAGAAGAACATGCACTCTTCCTTTCATACTCCTATATTCCGGTAATATTAAAGTACTCATTTAGTTCGATTTTAATATTAGGGGGAGAATGAGACGTTTTGTAATATTATCATTATTTTACAATAAACAAAAGTATGTGTTGTATCATTAAGAGGTCATTGAATATGTCAACCCAAAGTTTTCACAAACACAGATGTTAAATCTTGAGAGCAAGCTACAAGGTAGCCCAAAAATCATAAATTAAAGCGTGTAACCGCTGTCCTCAGTCAAGTGGGTGACCATCAACTAAAAGTCATCGACAGGGACACAAAACATCTGTGGCTATCTCAAGGGTTGTTTATAGTGTTTCCAAAAGAGTTTTAGAATATTATTATTGGAGTCAAATCAAGTCAAGAGAGGGGGTAAATTTCAACTTTTTATTTACTATCGCAGACTGACAAACGAATTCTCCCATAGCTCCTTCCTTCTCCAAGTAGATCAAGTAGGGGTAGAATTTGTACTACGATTCAACCTTTCAGTTCAGCATGTGAGTATAACATTCGTTTTCACTCTTTCTTTAAAAAACGCTAAAAGGTTAACACCTACCACTAAGTAGAAGGGATGCTATGTCAAGCTACTTTGCTTCTTTTAATGCACATATAAACGGTATACCTCACTCTATCCTTTCACGCATGTGAAGTTATGCAAGTTGACACAAATTTGAGAACAAATCAACATCCTAGAAACCAACCCCTCCAACGTATGCTAACCACCACCAAGAATAGTATTTCCAAGAAATTGACAACGATCTCTCTTTAATGCATGAAGATTGAATCTTCCATCTTTGGTGACATCAAGTACATTTTCGCGGAAGAAAGCATGCTGTTTTCGTCTTACCTATGGTTACGTAATGTTTGATTGCACTTGCACGCTAAAACAAGGGGGAAGATTTTGTAGTATAAAAAGGGGTGCTTTTCACTTGAGAAGGCATCTTGGTTTCGGCCTTGATCACTTGACGGTTCAGCTGCCGGTGTAATGTTGGCACGTTCTATCAAATCTACTAGAGTCCAGATGCCGGTGTAATGTTGGCACGTTCAATAGTAGCTAACTTCGTCCAGCTGCCGGTGTAATGTTGGCACGTTCGAAGGAGTCGTCGTAGTTTACTGCGACGCAAACGTCGATAGGGTCTCACAAGCCCGGCCTCACAAGCCATCTCAACGCTCTGTCCAGCTGCCGGTGTAATGTTGGCACGTTCGGAGAAAACTCAACTTTAAGGCTTCATAGCCCATCTTTAAACCGCAGTATTATCTGCCGGTGCATCACTGTAAATTGTGCACAAATATACCTGATAACCAGGTGTACATATAAATACTTTCAAGACTGTAATAGTCATATTATTATTATTTCTATTTTCTGTACACCACTGTAAATGTAGTGCACAGATATACCTGATAGCCAGGTTATTATTTTATCAAATCTGCAGTGCTATAATTAGTCGCTGTAGTCGTTGTAGTCTTTACGCTATAACGCAGCCTACCTGTGGAGCAGGTACTTTTTGTTACAGAACTCACGCTATTGCCGTCCATCTATCTATGGGACAGTGGATGTGAGAGAGAATCTACCTCCAAACCTTCGGCAGCGTCTAGAAACCGTACTTCTATCACGAAACAAGGAGATCCAGGTCCATTGAGCCTTTCGTAGACTTCTCGGTGCCGAGATTCTTCATCCCTCGTGAAGTACGATCAGCGCCAGCCCGTCTACTACGCAGCACATCAGGGGTCCAAGCGTCGGCCAATTGACGTGACCACTTCACCCTTAGAGGTCCCCGACCTCAACTACTACCACTTGACATCTTGTTTGTATGAATACAATATTTTTACATATATGGTGTAATTTTACAAAGAACAATATAACTGAATTATATTTGTGATCTGTATTTATGTTGTATTTCTTTCCTCAACCTTGCACAACCACGACTTCAATTTAAAGAATTCTGGTCACTCGTAAAACAAAAATAATCACAACGTAGGACTTTTAATAAAACAAATAATAGACGATCGTAACGGTTGCCGCGTTACAACATCCTTCTCATGACAAGCTTTACAATCTGAGTTATATAAAACTAAGTCAAGTAATCTGATATTCTGGTTTGTGACATGATTAAATTGCTTAAGATTTGGAAACGAAGTGAAATCATTAAGTAATTTCACTAAATTAGTTTGATTAGTTGGAACAGAATCAGGAACATTGAAATCTCCCAGTATTAACAGACTACCATTGTATGTAAGAGAAAAAAGTTCAAAGAATTCAAATAGAGGTTGATAATATTGAATAGATAAGTTGGGTGGTACATATACACAAAACACATGCAAAAATTTAAAATCAAAATCAATTTTTGCTCCTACAATATCAATGTTCAGCGGCAGTTGAATATGATAGTCATCTAAACGAACACGAGCAACACTAAATTTATTATTGATTGCCAACATTACTCCACCACCACGGGTTAAATCACAAGCTAAAAAGTCAAGGTCTGTACGAAATATAGAATAACTTTGATCAGAAAATTAGGAATCTAGCACATTATCACTCAACCATGATTCAGAAATGGCCACTATATCAAATTCGTTCTCAAGGAGGGCAAGATACATATTGTTCAATTTGGTGTTCATCTCACGAGCATTTTGGTGATAAATCGAAAGCTCTGACTTACCGCCGCCTGCTGGGTTTACATGTTTTTTTGAACTATAGTTGAAATTCCTTTAATAAACTTAATTGTTAAATTAGTTTCACCATTATTTATCCGTTCCTGGAGCTTTAGTTTAACGGACTTGAAGAATTGTAACTGCATAGGTGTACGGTCCGCACTTGTTCTAATGTTTCCGTCTGTATTTTTAGCTTTAGCTTTGAGTACAGCCTTTACATCTTCTTTGTTATTGCAAATTACCTTCAAAGGACGGGGTCGATTTGAGTTGGGAAGGCGTCCCAGACGATATATTCGTAGATTCATTGTAGGAATATTAGCAGTTTCCTGAAATATTCTACCAACTTCCTGTAGATCGTGAGATTGACGTACTGACGATACAGGAGATTGGTTTTCTTGCAGATTAAAGATAATGATGTTATTTGATCTTCGATGACGTTCGTGAATTTCGTTTATGATTAATTCAGCATTTTCATCATTTGAGGTACAAGTGACAGATCTCTCAGGAATAACTTGTGAAAGTTGTTGTTTAAGTTCAAGAAGCTCGCTCTGTAAGTCGCATAAGGAACGTTGGAGCTGCAGTATCAAGCTTAGTTGATCAGTTGGTTCACAGGAAGCACAAAAAAAAGTTATTGCTCCCTTTTGCAAATTTAGGCATTGAATTTCATTGCGACTAAGATCAGAACAATTTAGATGGACATATCCTTTGCAATAATCGCATGCAATTGGTTGCTTGTCATTCACTATTTTCTTACATTTTGTACAATTTGCAGAGGGCGTTGACATTATTTCAGATTGGAAGATCAGCTGCTTCATACTCGAATCGATAGATATGGTAGAAATCGCTTGCACTATTGTTTAACTAAATTAGTTTGGTTGCCTGGCCCCCTCTTCGTGTTGTTCGTTACCCTTGGAGGCTATATCGATCTGGTAGGCCCTGGCGTTGAGGTTCAACGCCCCCTTTTGGGGCTCCCAGGCGGGTGGGGCGCCGGTGAGGTGAATCTTAACTTCCTCATGGATGTAAATCACACGACTGGTTCAGCGGGTGCATCTTCGGATACCCCGCAAAATTTTTCTGTAGCAGAAGCGTCTTCGGATACTCTGAATACAAATGCTCAATCGGGTACATCCTCGGTCACCCCGATTGATAATAAACAAAAGAGGCGTCGAATCAGCGGCGCTGAACAAAAACGTAGAAAGAAGGCACGCAAAGCTGAGCTGGTCGCAGCTAACTCAGCCAGCAAACCGTCTTCCACGTCTTCTGCGAAACAAGGGAAAGCTAACCCTACTGACTCTGGACAACAGTCCCAAACAGTAATGAAGGCTGGCTGCCCTGGTAACGCCAAACGATGTAGATCGGATGGTTCTGAACCTTCTCCTCACGCTAGGAAGAAGAATCGTCCTCATCCGTCTACAAAAGTTCACTTCCTCACAGGCCGAAACGTTGCAGAACCAACTGTCTCAACAGCTGGATATCTGATTGTTCGCTCTTAAGGAAGGACAATCGCCACCTATCTTTGATGGATGGCTATACTCGGGTGAGATTCTTCGTATCACCTGTGGCGATAACCATTCCTTGGAATGGCTTAAATCCACGGTGAGCAAACTCCCCGTTCTCTGGGACAACGCCCAGCTAGAGGTCGTGGCACTGGACCAGCTTCCACGTCTGGTCAAGACAGCTGTCTGGATTCCGGGTAAAGCTGATGAAAGGGAGACTGTCGTCCGTAGGTTAGCGGCCCAAAACCCCGACCTCAAAGTCTCCAACTGGTGCGTCTTTCACGACGCAGTCAAGGAGGAGCCAATGGGCAGATTATTGGTCTTCGGCGTCAATGACCTTGACGCTAAAATCTCAATCGCAAAAGGTAAGAAGCTGAGATATCACTTCTCTCAGCTTACAGTCAAGCTGAAGGTAGGCGATTCTACACCTGCCAAGCCTTCCTCAACAGAGACTACGACTCAGTCTTCGCGGTGAGCAACCTCAACGGAACCTAGTTCCAATGAGGCTGCTGATATGCTAGAGCTCGAGTCTCGGTTAATATCTGAGATGTCCCTCTCCAAAAATGCCTCCTTTTAAACCATCTAGAACCCATCCCTCTCCATCACCCAGAACCAATCCTCCATCCAAGACCTCCATTCCCTTCATTCAGATCAATCTGCAACACTGTAGGGCGGCATCCTCTACTCTGAGGTGCCACCTAAACAAGAAGCAGAACAGTATTGCTGTTGCATGATCTTGACGTTTATAATTTTAATTGTCATGTGAACTTGACGTTTGTGGTAATTCAATCTAGTATGTAAAAAAAAAGCTAGAATAAGTTGTCAGTTGGAAAAATAATCAGTTCTGTAATCAATATTGTGCTCGCAAGGTGTGGAGCCATTGCTCGCTTTGTGGAAGCTGTTGTGTTTTGTATTGTTGTCCATAATTCATGTTGTGTTCAGTATTTTTGATTGAACCAGATTATTTTCAAGAGTGTGTTATATTTATATTACCTACGAACTGAATTGTGTTTTTGTACGGGTAGTACTTCAATACATTCAATGTTTCCGAAACATTCGGCGACCGTGACAGGACTCAGGTGATATATCTATAATTGACATTTATAATTTCATTACGAAGCAGTCATATTCGACGCGCGTCGGCTTAACTTCAGGCTCATCGGCGAGCAAGTACGCGCAATTTTGATTTTCGGTATCGTTCGTAGTGCCGTGGCCATAATTTTTGTTAGTAAAAGACAGTTTCGTGCGTTAGTTTGTCTTGTGTGGAATTGGTTTGTGTTGGTCAACATACAACAATGGAAACTATTAAGAAGAAACGCACAATACTTCGGGCAGCAGTGAAACGTGTAGCAAACCAGCTGGAGGGATTATTAACGACCGAAGAGAGAGATGAGGATGAAATTGCAGCCAAATTCGAGATACTTTCTACAAAACATGATTCGCTGAAACAAATAGATGATGAGATGTTTTCTGAGATGTTACATGCAGGTGCGACAGAAGAACAACTCTCAAAGGAATCCGAGGAGTGCGATGAGTATACTTTAACATTCTCTAGGTTGAAATATAAGCAGAAACGTCAGCGAGAGGAATTATTGAGGGAAGTTTCTTCAAGCATAACTAACAATAGTAATATCTCTTCTAATGTACATAAATTCTGATTACCACAATTTCAGTTCAAAAAGTTTGGTGGTAAAATTAAGGATTGGCTACCATTTTGGAGTCAATTCAAGAAAATTCATAACGATCATGACATCCCACCGGAAGATAAATTTCAGTATTTGTTATTGGCTATCAAACCGGACACTAGGGTTATGGAACTGGTAGAAAGCTATCCAGCTACTGCAGAAAACTATAATAAAGTAATAACAAGCCTAAAAGGGAGATTTGGTAGGGATGATCTGTTAGTAGAATTTCATATACGAGAATTATTAAAACTTATTGTCAATAACGCTCTCCCAAATGCCAAAAAAATGAACCTTAATAGTTTATTCGATAAAATTGAAACGCAACTACGCTCGCTGGAGACTCTAGGCATATCTACAGAAACAGGTGCGGCCATGCTTCACCCGCTAGTGGAATCATGCTTACCGGAAGATTTAATACGCGTTTGGCAAAGATCGGTTCGTTATCCCAGTGAACCAAGTTCTACTTTAAAAGACCGTTTAAACGAACTTATCGCTTTCATGAAATCTGAAGTGGAAAATGAAGAGCGCATTGCTTTAGCGATTGAAGGATTCGGGCTAGGAACGTTTGAGGGATCTACCAAGAAAGTAAAATCGAAACTGAGATCCGAAGAACAGAGTTTACCCACAGCGGCAGGATTGCTAAATTGTGACACTTCGGGAAAATGTGTTTTTTGCAACGGAAGTCATAATCCTGAAAAATGTTTCAAAGCACAAAAGATGTCTTTGGAAGAAAAACAAAAAATACTTGCGGGAAAAAAGGCGTGCTACCGGTATGCGCGCATCGGTCATCACCGTAGACATTGTCGTGATCGAACGAGATGTATTCTATGTGGTAAACAACACTTAGTAATTTTGTGTCCGGACTTAGAAAACAAAAGTAGTACGGGAAAGACAGTTCGAGGCGAAAAGAAAACATCTGATTCATGTAATGTTGATTCTAAATGCGTTAAGAAAGAGTCGGCTCTCGCGAACTACACGAACACTCCAGTGTTCCTACCAACATTGCGTGTGAAAGTACGGGGAGAAGACGGCGAACGGGAAATACGCACAATCTCAGACAGTGGATCACAACGGTCTTACATACTCAAAAAGATCGCGAAAGAATTGAAATATCCGATCAAACGAACCGAGATAATCGTGCACGGATTATTTGGTGGTACTACTACTTGCGAACAAGTACACAAATGTTATGATGTTCGATTATCTAGCTTAGATGATAATTATTTGTGTAAATTTGAAGTTTTGGATCAGTCAACGATTTGCAATAATATTGATCCTGTTTACCCGGGTATTTGGTCATCGGAATTACAACGCGAGAACATAACATTAACAGACTATGCACAAAATGGTCCAATCGAATTGCTCATTGGTGCGGACGTGTTTGGTAAATTATTGACTGGGAAAAGTTGCATTCTTCCGTGCGGATTAGTAGCTATGCAAACTTTGTTAGGATGGGTGCTTACGGGCAAAGTACCGAATATTAAACCATCCCACAGTACAACTATGACGGTGATGTCACTACTGAACAAAGACATGCTGATTGCAGATCTATGGCAACTGGATGTACTGGGCATCACCGATCCTGGTAAAAAACAATCCCAGCTGGAACTTGGAGGAGCAACAAAGAACTTATTCAATAAAACGATTGTGGTTGACGATGATGGTCGCTATGAGGTTTCTTTACCATGGAGAGAGGGACATCCACCCCTGCCATCAAATGAAAACTTGGCTAGAAAGAGGTTAGACACAACGATCAGGAAGCTCCAAAGTACTCATTACTATGAGAAGTATCAAGAGGTATTCTCCGAATGGTTAATGGAAGGGGTAATTGAGGAAGTGCCTGAGAGAGATCTACATTTACCTGCTCACTACTTACCGCACAGACCAGTTATAAAAGAAGAAAGAGTTACTACTAAAATCAGACCAGTATTTGATGCATCAGCCAAAGAGAAGGGTAGGCCGGCATTAAATGACTGCCTGGAGAAAGGACCAAACCTAATAGAGCTCATACCAGCGATTTTACTACGTTTTAGACAGGAAAGAATAGGGGTGACATCAGATATAAGAAAAGCTTTTCTACAGATTGGTCTAAATGAAAAAGATAGAAACTTTCTAAGATTCTTGTGGAAAACGGACGATGGACTTGACAAAGTATATCGTCACAGAAGAGTAGTTTTTGGCGTAAATGCCAGTCCGTTTCTATTAGGCGCTACAATCAATTTCCATTTGAATCAGTGTATGGAAAATAGCAAAGATGATGGAAACGTTCCTTATTCCAGACAGACAATTGTTAAATTGTCCAACAGTTTCTATGTTGATAATTGCGTCACAAGCGTATCGGATAAAGTGGAATTGTCGAATTTCATCGAAGAAGCTAGTAGGTTGATGGCGCAAGCTAATTTCGACTTAAGAGGGTGGGAATATAATGAAGATAGAACCGATAAATCTAATCCCGTTCCTTTATTAGGATTAGCATGGAACAAAGAGAAGGATCTACTTACCATTGCTTCTCAAACTTTTGAACTGGAAGGTGAAGTGACCAAGCGTACAATTCTTTCTCTGACTCAAAGAATTTTCGATCCTATTGGATTTACGTGCCCAGCAAAAATTCTACCTAAGCTTCTGTTGCAAAAGTTGTGGGAATCAAAGATTAATTGGGACACTGAAGTGGACGAAGATTCAAAGAATGTTTTTCTGAAATGGATAAAAGAGTTACCCTATTTGCACAAAGTTCAGTTACCCAGATGGTTAGAAATAGAACGCGAGTCGCAACTTAGCATTCACACATTCTGCGATGCTAGTGGAACGGCGTATGCAACAGCAGTTTTCTTGAGGGTTGAGAAAGGAAGCTTGGTGAAAATACATTTGCTGCAAGCAAACAGTAGAGTTGCACCAATGAAGAAGATGTCTATACCAAGATTGGAATTGTTGGCGGCTTGCATTGGTGCCAGGCTGTATTCTAAAATACAAGAAGTTCTTGGTAGAGAAATGGAAAGTCATTTTTGGTCGGATTCGACGACCATTTTATCATGGATAAGACGAGAGGAGGAATGGGCTACATTTGTTTGGAAAAGAGTCCATGAAATTCGAGAGTTAACAACTGCAAACTGTTGGAAACATGTTCTTGGGACAGTAAATCCAGCAGATTTACTTTCAAGAGGATGCTCACCGCGATATTTGGAACACTCCAAATGGTGGGAGGGTCCCAATTGGCTTCATCTTAGTCAAGATGAATGGCCGCAAGAAGAAACCTCTTGCGATGAAACTGAGGTCAAAAGAGAATTGAAGAAGAAAGTAATTTCCTCCATGCTAAGTAACGAAGTAAAGAGTGTCTTTAGCTACTTTTCGAATTACCAGAAAATAGTCCGAGCAATAGCTTGGATCTTTCGTTTTGCTTACATTTGCAAAAATACTGGATCTCGCAGAAATGGAGAACTTTCGGTAGACCTCGTATTGTTTATACCGACAATGGAACTAATTTCTGTGGTGCAGAAAACATTTTCAGTCAGTTGAACTGCCCCGTGGTGGGGAAGATGGTGGGAGAGATTGATAGGGATGGTCAAGCAATTGCTGCGGAAAACGTTGGGTCGCGCAGAAATCAAAAATGATGAACTTTATACCGTCCTCTGTGATTGTGAGGCTGTGATAAACGCTCGACCGTTAACATACTTGACAAATGAGTCAACGGACTTAATGACTCTTACGCCCTCGATGTTTATTCGAGAACCTACGCAAGACGGCGTACCGGATTGTGATTCGGCGGACGCGAGTGCGCTAAATTGACGTGTTCGTTATATACAAGCTGTTCGAAAAGATTTGCGGAAAAGATTCCGTATAGAATACCTCGGACAATTAAAATGTTACAACAAAAGCAAACAGACTGATAAGGTGTCGGTCGGCGATATCGTGTTGATTGGTGACAATAATTCGAAACGTATTGATTGGCCCTTGGGGCGAATCTGTGAACTTTATCCGGGCAAAGATGGACAGATCCGTCTGGTGAAATTAAAAACTATAAACGGTTTTTTGTTGAGACCTATACAGAGGCTGTTTCCTCTTGAAGGCGCCACCGTTTTTTCGACGACAGAAACCGGAGATTCAATCGACGGCGACGGTGCTGAGCATGACACTCCTGATCCGGTGCTCAAGGAGAGCCATCCTGCGGTTGCTGAAGGTGACAACGCTTCTAAAAGTGGAAGTGAAGTGCAGTGCAAAAGTGATCGAGTGTCTAGATTTGGTCGAAAGATCAAAGTACCTGCAAGATTTAGCGCTGAGTAAAACTATTTGTAAAAGAAGCAAGCGTCAAGTCTCATTTTTGTGGTGAACTTTTGGAATAATATATTTTAAAATTTCCCAGGTGGGAAAATGATGCATGATCTTGACGTTTATAATTTTAATTGTCATGTGAACTTGACGTTTGTGGTAATTCAATCCAGTATGTAAAAAAAAAACTAGAATAAGTTGTCAGTTGAAAAAATAATCAGTTCTGTAATCAATATTGTGCTCGCAAGGTGTGGAGCCATTGCTCGCTTTGTGGATGCTGTTGTGTTTTGTATTGTTGTCCATAATTCATGTTGTGTTCAGTATTTTTGATAAAACCAGATTATTTTCAGGAGTGTGTTATGTTTATATTACCTACGAACCGAATTGTGTTTTTGTACGGGTAGTACTTCAATACATTCAATGTTTTCGAAACAATTGCCCCAATCCAAGAACCCTGGATTGTCAAATCTAGGATATATGGACTAGGCGACAAAAATTCCTCTATAATATCAGGTTTTGGTATTGAAAATCCAAGGACATGTATCATAATACCCAAGCACATACAAGCTGCTGCCTTACAACAACTTTGCACTCGGGATCTTACAGCAGTTCTTTTAAGTGAAATCACCAACTCCAGCAAGGAAGATATCGTTCTTGCTTCCTGCTACCTTCCTTAAGACTCTCTACAACTTCCTCCTAGTTCTGAACTAACGAAGCTAGTAGAATTCTGTGAAGTCAATCACAAACATCTTATTGTTGGCTGCGATTCCAACTCACATCACACTATCTGGGGCAGTAGAGATACAAACCCTAGAGGTAGATCCCTATGTGAATACATAAGTAGTACTAATCTACAAATCCTTAACAAAGGAATCGAACCTACTTTTGTCACCTCCCGTGCACAAACTAGAGTTGATATTACCCTTGCCACTCCAAAGATTTCCATTGACATATCAGATTGGCACGTATCATCCGATGTCTGATCATAGATGGATATGCTTTACATCCAACTCCAAACATCTGGAGCAACGGGTATTTAGAAATCTAAGGAGGACTGACATAATCAAATTCCAAGATCTTTTATCCTCGGGATTGGAAAGTTGTCAGATCCCTCAACATATTAATGTGGAATCAGTAGAAGATTGTGTCAACAATCTTCAGAACATCCTCATTAATTCATACGAAAGGTCCTGTCCTTTAACCACAATAAAACCAACTAACACACCCTGGTGGTGTGGTGATCTGGAGAAAATGAGAACAATTGTCAGAAAACTGTTCAACAAAGCCAAAAACTCAAAGGTAGAGGAAGACTGGCGCAACTATCGAAAAGAAAAAGCTTTATACAAAAGAGCTATTCGACAGAAACAGAGAACTGCTTGGCGCAACTACGTAAGTAGTTTTGAGTCAACCACTCCTGTAGCTCGACTGAAAAAAGAACCAAATAAACAACTTAGCTGCCTCAGACGTGAGGACGGCTCTCACGCTACTCCCATTGCAGAAAACTATCAGATTCTGCTAAACACTCATTTCCCAGAGGAGGCGCTCAGGTTCTCCTGCGTAGTCGTTGATGAAAGTCGCATAGCCTGGGCAAACGAAAACCTGAAGCCATATAAATCCCCAGGCTCAGATGGGATTGTACCAGCCCTTCTTCGGTGGGGGTGCAATCTGTTAATGCATCACCTGGTTTGGATTCTTAGAGCCTGCATTACCCTCACTTATGTTCCACACCTATGGAGGGAAGTAAAAGTAGTCTATATTCCAAAACCCGGGCGTGTAGACTACTCTACACCAAAATCCTATCGCCCTATAAGTCTTACCTCTGTTTTTCTTAAAACCTTGGAGAGACTTTGATATAGACACATAAGAGATACGGCTCTGACTATCAACCTGCTACACTCCAACCAACATACCTATATCCAGGGCAGATCTACCGAGACTGCTCTTCACGCCGTGATCAGCAACATCGAGAAATCTCTGGAATATAAAAATTCCACCCTGGGTATATTCATTGATATAGAAGGAGCTTTTGACAAAGCAACATTCTTCTCCATTGTCCATGCTCTCGAAAAGCATGGAGTCGAAGCACCTCTTGTTGAATGGATTCATTTCATGCTAGAACATAGAGCTATACAATTTCCCACTGGGGAATCAAATAACAAAGGCTACGTTACTAGAGGATGCCCTCAAGGAAGTGTACTCTCACCTCTTCTGTGGGCGATTGTTGTTAACAGTCTTCTGGAACTCCTTAACAATAACGGTTATCATACCATCGAATACGCGGATGATATTGCAATTCTGCTCAACGGTAGATTCGAGACCACTCTTGCTTGTATAGCAGGTGATGCTCTCAAACTCACTGAACACTGGTGTAAAGAACATTCTCTTTTGGTCAACCCAACCAAGACGGAAGTAGTCCTTTTCACAAGGAAACGAAAGATTGGCACACTGAATATGCCAAAAATCTTCAACCAAACACTAAGTTTGTCTAAGTTCGTCAAGTACCTGGGCATCATACTTGACAGCAAACTCAACTGGAGTTTACACCTGAACTTCAAAGTTGAAAAAGCCTGTATAGCCTTTTGGCGATGTCGTCGAACCTTGAGTCAAACTTGGGGTCTTAGCCCAAAGCTTACCTTATGGCTCTACACTGCTATTATTAGGCCAATGATATCCTATGGTGCATTCGTTTTGTGGCCTAGAGTCAGACAATCAACTGCACGATCAAAACTAGAACATATACAACGGTTATCATGTCTAGCAATTACAGGTGCCATGCGCACAACTCCAACAGCAGCGATGGAAGTCCTTCTATGTCTTACCCCTCTAAATCTTCACTTAGAGGAGGTTGCTACGAAGGGAATTCTTCGCCTCCTACACTTAGGTTTGTATCCTAAAACTGGAGCTAATACCAGGCATTGCTCCATCTTAAGGGAGGCAACATCGGGAGCTCCTCTCCTAGAGATGAGTACCGACTCCATTCTTCCAAAATTCTACTTTGATAAATCTTATCAAATCATATTATCATCAACCTCTGATATTAAAATATTTACTGACGGTTCCAAGAAAGGAAAAGGTTCTGGTTCTGGTATCTTTTCAGACCAAATGAACTTGTATGTCAGTATACCCTTAGGACAGTACCCCAGCGTCTTCCAAACAGAGATCTTTGCAATTTTGCATTCCGCGACATTGATCAAAGAACTCAAATTTATAAATAGAAATATAAAGATATATACAGACAGTAAAGCTGCTCTTCGCAGCCTAAGTGGATGCAAATTCACATCTAGGCTTGTCGAACTCTGTCACCTTGCATTGTCAAATATATCTCAACACAACGTTGTGGAACTTATTTTGGTAAGAAGGCACGATGGAAATGAAGGCAACATCTGTGCAGATAACCTTGCTAAACAAGGCTCGTCAGTTCGACCCTAAGGTCCAGAACCAATGTTGCCCCTATCAAAAACTGTTTTTCACAACATAATCCACAGAATTACTTTTGAGAAATTCTCCAGCAGCTGAAACACTTCAACTTACTGCAAACAAACGAGAAATCTTATCCCCAATTATCTCCTAGGACTTCAAGGAGGAATCTTAAACTTCTCACAGAGGTCCTTACCGAGCACGGTCGCTTTAATAAGCACATGCACCGAATAAAAATTTCTAGCAGTCCTCTTTGTAGAGGCTGCAAGGACGACGATGAAACAGTGGAGCATATTCTTTGTGAATGCTCCGCTCTATCTCGTAAAAGAAGATCCATACTGGGGGAAGCATGGCCTTCCATGGCTGCACTCAGCACAACTCCTGCTGCTGACTTGTCAGCCTTCTTCCTCAGCGTTGACTGGCTTCAAGACCAGTAGCATGTAGCTGTGCACCCGGAGGTAGCACAATGGGCCCTTAAAGTGGCCTCGGTGCGCGTATTCTTCACCCTTCCCCTCTCTATCTATCTAACTGAATTAGTGGTCACTACTTGGATACAACAAGTAAGATGGCATTGAACTATTGCGGAATTACTTCGAGTTGAAATTATTTCAAAGAGTCACCAAGTAGTTTACACAATTCAAATTGAAACACAATAATTATAGTCTTCACAAAAAACTGAATCAATTGATATATTTTTCGGAATGAAATATTAGGTTTAAGCTCACTTTAAGACAAAAATAACGAGAACAATAAAAAACACGTGTGACACTGTGATGTACTTGACGATATCTGATAAGTGTATATTGTCATGAGTATTATCGTGTCTTACATTAATTTTTGCAGTTTTTAATGTACGGTTGACACTATTAATTTTCTCTTTATTATATTTATTTTTTGTTTCGCGTTGTTTCTGTCTATTTTTGACGTATACTTCGTCTGGTATTTCGGGTAAATCCTGTCTAATTTCATTGCACTTCTCAATTGTTTTTTCTTTTTGTTGTTGGAGTTCTTCGTAAACTTTCTAATAAATAAATTTCATTTCATTTTTATGATTAAAAATACAATTATTTATGAGCTGGTTTCCCAAAACAATATTGAAAGGAGACTTTGTATCTAAATGGTCTGATATGATTTCAAAAGGTTTCAACTTGGTTGAGGTATGGGTGGTGTTATTATATGCCAACAATTTTCTATGATATCCCAAAAGTCCTAAGAATCCTTTAATTTGCTTGGTTGATTCTGGAATAGGGTAATTTTGTATCACGATAATCTTATCGAGATTTGGCTTAACGCCATCAGGAGTTACAACATGTCCGAGATATGGAACTTCCTTGTTTAAAAACTCGGATTTATCCAATTGAATTTTGGAATTGGATTGTCTCAAACGATCAAAAACTAATTTTGAGTTATCAACATGCTCTTGAAGACTTGTACTGAATATAATTATGTCGTCAAGATAAACTGAGCATTTATTGTTAGTTAACCCTCTCAAAATGTAATCCATTACGCGTTGGAATGTCGCGGGGGCGTTTTTCAGCCCGAATGGCATACGGAGGAACTCGTAGTGTCCGTCTTCGGTGTTAAAAGCAGTTTTATGAATGTCTGTCTCAGTCATTTATATCTGGTGAAAACCAGAAGCTAAGTCCAAGGTGGTAAAGTACTGACAGCGTCCTAATTTGTCAAGTAAATCTGTTATATTGGGTAACGGGAATTTGTCATCGATCGTCTTGTCATTCAATTTACGGTAGTCGATTACTATGCGCCATTTTCTCTGTCCTGATGCGTCTAATTTCTTTTTGACGATCCAAATAAGAGATGACCAGGGTGAACATAGAGGTCTAATAATATTGTCGCTGAGCATTTTTTTAATTTGGGTACGTACTTCTTCCTTGTGAATTCCCGGATATCTATATGACTTGGTATAGATGGGAATTTCGTCTGTGGTTTTAATTGAATGCTTTATTTGGTTGGTGAATGACAATTTGTTCTTTTCTAAGTGGAAGATATCTGAGTACTCGCCAATTGATTTAGTTAAGGTTAATTTTTCTTTGGCATTCATGTGATCAGTACGTATTTTTGAAATGTCAAATCTGATTTTCTCTGAATGAATTGAGTTAAAATTTGGGCTGGGAAATATTTCGTAATTGTCCATGTTTTCAACGGGAATGGGCTTGGATTGTTTAAAACTAACTTCGGTATTGTTATAATTTATTACGGTTCAAAAAGCTTGATAGTCTTGGGCCGTAGCAATGCATTCAGGTATAACTAAGCTATGATTTTTCACTTCGGGAATTAAAACAGTGCCTTTTTTCTGACTTACTTGAGTTTTAATTTGTTTCTCATTGTTTGGTTTCAAAGTAGCTTGCTTTTCAGAAAATAGAATATTATTTGTGTTCATTTTATTAATAAAATTATGATGATGAATCTTTATTCTACTGTTTGGAGTTATGAATAAATTTTGATCTGAATCGATCACTATTTTCAATAATTTCAAATTATCTAGCCCCAACAGAATATCGAATTGGTCATGAAAATTGAATAAATGATATTTCAAATATAGTTTTTCATTTGAATTGAAGATTTTTGAAATTAGTATATTCGTGCCATAACTTTCAATTGAAGTACCATGAGCGGTTGAAATTTGGAATGGATCATTAATAATAAATTTTTCGTGGTACTTTTCTGCAATATCAGGTTTTACAAATGATTTAGTGCTACCGGTGTCGATAAGAACTTCCAAATCATATTCAGGGAAAATTATATATGGCAGTTTACTTTTATTATTGGTCAAATTCATTAATTCGAGTTTTGATAATTTTCTTCCTCTGTTTCCGAGGCTACTACATCTAAAAATTATTTTCGTCTACAATGTCGGTATTCTCGCTGGAATAATTTTCAGCTGGATGTTCATAGCTCTGAATCAAATCAACGTGCAAATTTGTTCCATCATTTGCGATGTTATAAAGCTCAGCGGGTCTAGAAATACTATGAGACGGTCCTGCTCTTGGCTGGATCGAATTTCTTGTTGATATGCTTATAGGTGTGGGTTTGTATGTGTTAAAAGTAGCAAATTTTGTATTTTGATTTTGCGTGAAAGGTTTGAAATTATTTGTTGGAATTATTTTATTTGCTGATTACTGAGGATTAGCATTAGGTTGCGTTTTTGGTTGCACAAATCGCGGGTTATATGCAGGTCGTGAATTATATGCAAAATTTATTGTTGGGCTCTTACAGGATTGAATTGTGTCTGAGGCTTTGCTATTAGCTTGGAAAAATTATTCTGAGGCAATTTTATATTCTTTGTATTATCAAACTGAAAATCATCAGTAAGCATTTTCAATGCTTCATTTAAACTCGAAGGAATTTTGGCACGCATCAATTGACCGATGGGCTCCTTCAATCCGCGTAATAGTATTCTTAGAGCATAATTCTCAAAGTAATCAGTTAAAACTGGTGCTGATATCAAATTTTCATGAGTTGAAATATAAGAAACTGATAGATTCAGAGTGTGCTGTATTTTGATATCAAAGTCAAAAACATTTTCATGATGGCTTGGTTTAAGCTCTGTCAATTCTACATTTAATGTGTAGATATCTCGTTTGTCGGCATATGTGTTAAGTAATGCCTGTCTTAAGTCATCCTATGATTTTATTTCACAAGATGCAATATTTACTGCTGCTTCACCCTTTATTTTATTGTACAGACTTAGCATTAGAAATTCATTTTGGAAATCTTCGAGATTAACTGCATTATAGAATTTATCGACTAACTTTTCACTAAAACTCAAAAATGTAGGTAATAATTCTCTTTCACCGGGAAAGTCCGGTACCATATCTAAGTATTCTTTCTCTAGAATAGGTACAGCGGCGGATAATCGGTTTCTGGAATTTTGATTTGATTGTTTTTACTACGAAGTAAAATTGGATCTTTGAGAATATAATTTAATCTATTGGAATTTCTATTTATTATACGATCGTCTAGATCGGAGTCTGAATCTGATATTTCAGAACTATCGGAATTTATTATTGAAGGTAAACCTCTAAAAGACATGTACTCACGACAGAATCCAGTACATTGGTCCTGAAGATTGTAGCGTTGTCTTCTACAGCTGCTGGGCTTGATGTTCTCTCGAACGCCTCGTTGTAGATGGGAGGTGAAGAACTTTGACTCGTTTGGCTCTGGACTGCTTGGCTGATGTTCGTTCAGCGGACAGGTACACAGCAGACACAATACTAACAACGTTTTCTTGTGACGACAAGATTTTCATTGATTGCCAAATCAATCGTTAATACGAAACAAAATTATATTCGTTGATCTTGTTTTGGCAATCCTACCGACTGCGCCACTTATAGTTTTATACTTTGTCGTTATGTTTTTAAAAAGTTACTTTATTGTCACAAGGACTACAATTCTTATGTTCACTGGATAACTAAAAGATTCAGACTAACTTACTAACTACAAAACTACGTAAGGTAAAATATGCTGTGGGAGAATACATGAAAGTTCATATTACACAAACAGCAGCAGAATGTGCTTGATTTCTGCTAACGTTAGGAGTTCTCAGGATGTTGAGGTGATGTAACTTAAATATATATATTGGTTGCGATAAAGATATTCAGGAAAATACAAAAAAAAAATTCTTGACTTTTTTTAAATTTTTATGTAAATCATGATAGTCTTAGATATGATATAAGTTGTCATAAACAACACTCTTTACTCATACACCCTCACTCATACTCACACACATGATTTCCAATATGCACATGATACGGTCAACAAGCCTTTGCTTGCGATGACGATATTTGGGGGAATACAGAATTTCTTTTCTCCTTTCTTTATTCTAATTATTATGAAAATTATGATTGTTTTAAAAGTAATATAAGTAGTCACTGACATACTCTTTACCCCTTCACCCTAACTTAATTCACACGCATATTATACATCTATTTTCGATATACACACAATATTGGTCAAAGCTCCATTTCTTGCGATAAAGATATTTGAGAAAATTTGAAAAATAAATCAAATAAATTATTTTTTTTCTCTTATTTATATAAGAATTTTCATTATTTTTTAATGGTTATAGGTAGACATGAACACCCTCTTCACCCCTCCCTCCATCTTCACCTAATACACGCACTATATGTCTCTTTCCACCTTTACACACAATACACGATGAACAAGCCATTGCTTGCGATGAAGATATTGGGGAAAACGCAAAAATAAAAAATATAACTGAATTTTCATGAAATTAATAAATTATCTTAAAAATTATATTCGCGAGCACGGCAGCTTGGTTTTAGGGAAAGTCGCATCGCTCGCTCGGCAGCGACAGCTTATTACTATCGGAATTTGCTTTGCACGCTTCGTAATCTACCGTATTCCGAGCTCAGTAAAATTTTCATATCGTCATAATGTACTATTTGACTATATGAAAAGTTATGAATTTCATGACCAAAATATCAAAATGAATTATTTTGAGTAAAATTTAAGTTGTGCAAGCCGAAGAAAAATTTTTATATCATCATATATACGAAAAGAGAACAAAATTGATGTGCCAAATACTATGAATGTTATTATTTATTAGTTTCATAAGTCTAAAAGTGTTCAATCTCATAAACGCAAATGTAGCTAAATTTTTAATGAGTCCAGCCTATTATTATATGATATATGTATACATAATATTTGCATATATATATATATATATATATATATATATATATATATATATATATATATATATATATATATATATATATATATATATATATATATATATATATATATATATATATATATATATATAGATAAATTGATTTGTTGATCTTCTTAAATGAATTTTCAAATATTTTTTTGTATTATTACAATGGATGTTTATTGCTTTGCATTCATGTACAGACTGAATATTCCTCAAACTTAGCTATTTTACATCAACTACACATGTACTGACAAGATGAGATAAAATATAGATCAAAGTCCGTGTGAACTAGCCAGAAGTGTTTAGGTCAGCAGGTTATTGACAGGTAACACCTCCATCCTTAAGAAGAAACTCTAGGGTGGAACAACCTGTGTTTCGTCGATGTCCCTCGGATTTCGATTGACTTGTTTTTTCTGTAACATTTTGTTTATAATTTGAACAACAAAATATGAAATAATTATTGTTGCGAAAATGGTGACGCAAATAGTCGATCCTCTTGAATAGTTCATATGGAGGTTGATTGGGTCGATTGGTAGCTCTTGGGCTTCTTGTAGTTGAATTTGATGAAGTTTATCCAGTGATAACTTGTCCAGCTTCAATTCTTCGACTTGTACTATTGATAAGTTTTGCATGTTTATTTTCTCAAGGCTTAGTGGATGTCCGAGTATTTTCTTCATTTTATTTTGATAAAGAAGAGAAAATATTTTTGATGAACAATCTGGCGGGACAACAAATAAGTACATTCCTTTTAGTAAAGCGATTGTATTTTCTTTGCACATTGTTTGTACTCGATATGTGCCGATATAATGTGCTTTATTGATTTCTAAGATGATTTGTTGATTAATTTCGACTGGAACTTTTTGACAATTGATAGCCGTAGTTTCGGTTTGGATGATTGCTTGATGCCGATAGATTGATACACGATGATAACCTGTCGGAATCGTAATATTCTTCTTCTGAATGAACAATGGACACTGACGGATTATTCTCGATGAATCTCCTCTCAAAATCCTACCGATTGCGCCAATTGATTCGTTGATCTTCGTAAATGAGTTTTTAAAAACTTGATCCAATTATTACAATGGATGTTTATTGCTTTTCATTCACGTACAGACTGAATATTCCTTTAACTTATCTATTTCACATCAACTACACATGTACTGACGAGATGAAATAAGATATAGTTCAAAGTCCGTGTGGACTGGCCAGAAGTGATAAGATCAGCAGGTTATTGACAGGTAACATATATATTTAGTTCATATATAAGAAGGGGTTCTCGTCTTACTAACAAGACGAATCCCCAAACTAAGGGCAAAGTCTCAACAGACCGCAGCGTGGCAACTGCTCTACCAAGTACAGCACCCCGTCCATTACGTAAGTCGTCTACAGACAATTCCGAGCCCCGACATCGAAATATAAATCATGTAGCCCATGTTCGACTAGTTTTAGGACGGTTAAACTAAATTATATTGAAATCAGATCGCTAACCAATTTCCTATGTCTAACAAATTGGGCTCGTGCGACTAACGATGCAAGCATCGCTAGTCTAATAATGCAAATAATTTTGCAACATCATATTGAGCCTTTCGATTCTTGATGGCTTCACATATAGGGTTGTCATTCTGTTTAATAATGACGAAATCTATCGCTTTCTAACTATCATTTGCCTCAACTTGTACGAATCTATTGAACATCAACATATACCTTTGTATTTACAAACTACAAATATGATAATCTAGCGAACGACGTGCACGAAAATGAAACGTAGCTGTCAGTAGCTTATTGTGTATTAACCAAAGTATTCATCGTGACGGAAATACGGAAGCTATTCAAATGTCGTAAGTTCATTCAATAGAGATCCTATCACTTGATAGAACTATGTACGTAATATAATAATCTATTCAACTAGATCCCACAATAAATTTTTATACAGAAGATACTGGACCTTGTACAAGAATCGTGGACGTGTTCAGTTTCCGCGCCAATAAAATTAAAAGAAGATGCAGAAGAAGTAGAATTGATGGCAGTGAATAGAGGATCTATCATTATTGTGTAAAATCTTAATGATATCAATTTTGAGAAATTGCTTCGTGTGGATAAAATATTGTTCGAATTAACTCTCAATACAGTAGCTCCATTCCTATCTACTGAAGAAAATTTTCCGATATAGGTGCTTTTGTAAAGTTTGGAATGATACATAATCATCTCTTGAATATGAAATTTATTCTTATATCCGCCAGTTCTTAGGTACTAGCTTCATTACGTTTTTTGTCGACAGAAAGCTATCAGCTAGATATTGGTTCTAATAATTATTATTCAAAACTAAATCATTCGTCTGTGAACCAACGTATATCTAAACTAGTTATTACATCTAAAAAACCAGGAGTTATGATTGAATTAATACACTCTCCAGCCAATATTGAATAATCAGATGCGGTTAGAAAACAAGGTCTATATAGAATTGTGCTGTCAATTATGATTGTAAGTGGAAGAATGTTTTGTGTGAATAGTAACAAGAATATGAGAAGCTCCGCAAGATAGGTTATCCAATAATATTATCACTGATATATTGCTGTTGATCAGAGACAAAATCATCTATCTCTCAAATCAAATTTTCAGTGCCGAACATAGATTTTATACTATGAAGATTTTTAGACTTTTTTCAGCAATACGAGGTAGCAGAAATCATAGGATGTATGAACTGTTTGTGTACACCCACTGCTATATTTCTTCCGAGAAAGAATGATTCGCAACACCGAGAACATATTTATGTTAATGAAAAAAAAATATCACACAATTAACGTCAGTTGGTAAGAGAAAGCTTCATTCAGGAGATCAAAAATTGATTAAAACTCTTCTCAAGATATGCGATGTTAATATGAAAATTTTAGATGTAAGTACCCGTTTTTCTGGCAGCACTCACGACTTTCACATTTGATAGTGACCAAGAGGAAATAGGTCAGTTTACGAAAGATATTGAGAGAAATATGTTTTTGAAGATAGAGATTAAAGAAGAAGAAATGATGGATTCAGAGTTAGAAGAGAGCGACCAAGTGAAAATAGAGCAGTTTACGACAGATATAGAGAGAAAGATATTTGTGAATGAAACAGAAACAAGAAGTCTAGAGCAGGAAGAAAACAAAAATGAAGCTGCGAGAGAAATGAAGAAGTTGATGATAGATTCAATTACTTTTGGAAATTTTGAAGACGGCGAAATTGAAGAATTGATTTTGCTGGCGCAGGATGATGCCAGAGATACAGCGAAGGTCACAGACACAAGTTCCACTGAAAGTAATGTTCTCGAAAAGGCTGCTGAGTTCTTTGAGAATATCTTATGGGATTCCTTGATTTCTGTAGAGCAAGAGAAAATGATTCCAGAGTTTTCACCGATGCAGTTGACGGAAGCATCAGATCCGGTAAGCATAAGTGTACATAACCCAATTGTATTTTATAGCGAGTGCATAGCGGAGGATGAAGGCCTCGCAACAGGATTCGTTCAAAACGAGGTGTTCAGTCAGACATGGAAATCTCATAGGACCAGGTACAGAGCCTACGACAAGAGGACTTTTCACAGTGGAATTTTCAGAAAACTCGACCATTGGCAAGGATACAAGCTATACATAACAGTTAGAGGAAATTCATTGTTACAAAAGTTGATCAGATTTGTAATAGGTTTTATTCTATTCGGTTTTGGAAATAGTAATATCTGTTATCCTAAAGTCAATTTTGTCATCCGATTAAATTTGAATGGTTTTATAAAATGCAGAAAACGAAAATAACTCAAATTTCCGTTATGATGCCGGATAGAATCAACTTAGAAATTATTATTCTCGCCTTTTCAAATATATTTTCCTATTTACTCTTGTTTTGATTATATTTTATTGCAGTTTCAATGGAATTTGATTCATTTCTTTGTCAATATAATCATTTTGAAGCTAAAAGATATAGTGTGTGGTCATCAGAATTTTCTTCATTGTTTTTAAAATTATTTTATTTACGACTAACAGCTATAGAACAAAAATATGAATTTTTTCAACAGTAGATTCAAATAAGTAATTTTGCTACGTTTGGTATTATGAGATGGTTGAGGATACAAGTAAAGTTCAATCTAGATTTGTTTACACGGATGCCAGGTAGTAATTTTGTCACATACTCAGGAGTTTGGCTCTCCTGTCCGTTGGTAGCCAACTTGTGCTTTAGAATTGCGGTCATTTTTAGCTGCAAATCCAAATCCCAAGTGTTTTGTAAATAGTATATTAAAATAGTTTTGGTTCACCGGATGCCAGGGCATATGTAATTGATATGATCCCCAGGAATTTGCTTCTCCTGTCCACGAGGTAGGCAACCAGAGCTTCAGTTTGGAGATTTTATTTTGTAAATCATAAGGATTAAGATTAGAAAGAATCTGAGAATAAAGTGTATTTAGCGAACATAATTTCAATAAGTTGTAAGATTTCAGACAAATAAGGGATTTATGAGATTTTTATTTTTCCAAGACTTTATGATAGATTGTCTGTCGGTAATTTTATACAGTTATTGATGGAGTTGAGACTGAGAGTTTCAATTAGAAAAACCGATTATGTAAGATGATTTGTGAAGTGTTGAAAGAGCTTCTGGAATTTCTTTAAGAAGGGTGTGGAAATACAAACAAATTGAAATTATGGTAGTTTAAGTCCGAACTAAATCTCTGGTGGGTAATTAAGAAATGAAATTTTGAATGAATTATCAAGGTTTAGTGCTGTTAATAGCAATTATATGAGATTTATGGCCAAAATCTCATTTAATAAAAAGAAGATGTCAAGATTATTTTATGTAGTATTATGTAGCGAATTTCGAAGCAATTATTTTTAAGATTGTACTGCAGAATATGTCCACTTGTTTCAGTGTACCAAGACTACTCTCCTGCAGTTGAGACAAAAGTTGAGTAAGAATAACCATGACGGGGATAAGAAGAAAGAAAATTTGAAGAGATCAATGAAGGAGGGAAGAACAAATTCACAAGAAGTTCGGCAACTAAGGGTTCAGTCATGACGATTCCAAAAAAATGGGTTGAATCAAGACGATCTGATGGCGACTACAAAACTGCTGTTCACACGAACAAAAATTCATGTGACAAAGGTCAAAATCCAATTCTACGTCAAGCAGCAGTGGGTCATCGAAAACATCGCATTCGAAACAATAATCATCAGCAAAAAAATCACACGACGAAAACTGATACCCGAGAAAGCAGTGCCCAACATCGAACACTTGTGAATGTGCAGTAAATTCCATTCATAAAACTTTTAAACAAACCCCCTGGAAACATCACCATTGAAATGAGTGGCCGTGTAGAGACATTAAGTGTAATAATTAGGTCAAGGTTGAAGGTTGAAGGAATGTCCATATAACAATAGTAATTTACAATTTTTTTCTAAATTGTGCTTTAGAGAAAGCAAATTTCTAAGAAGGGGAGGATTGTAAGAGTCAGCAAGTTCTCAGTTTACTAAACTCTGACGAAATTGAAAAATGTGCTTTTCTTGCAAGCAAGCAATAGAGGTATATGAACTATTTGTAAATACGATTGACGTCAATAACGAATATTGTTATATTGGCATTTTGGAGTTTATATATAGAAGTCAATAAGGAATTAGGAAGTTATGGGTGAGTCAAGCTATGAGTCAAGTTACGAGTTAGTCAAGGAAGATGTAGATAGTTAGTGATAATGTAGTTAGTGATAAGTTAGTCAGTGCGTGTGTTAAGAAGTTAGAAGTTTGTAAATATTCATCAATGTAGTTTGAAAGCCGGTGAGCAATCGGAGTTTGGTAACTTGATCTTTATATTCTTTATCCTTTTAAATACATTTTATTATTTGTTGAACGTGCAAATTATTCCAAGTTCCTGTGCAAGTCATTCTCCCCTTTCAGAAGTATTTCAAGAGTAGATAAGTACAAATATAATATCCTCACAGTTCAGCAAAGAACCCAATCTACCAAAATATAAATTTATTGTAAGTGGGAAACCCTTACAATTGGTGGCAGCGGTTGCGGGTATTTTGCTGAATATAGATAGTCAAAAATTGATTTTTTTTTATTTTCTTGTGAGGATATATTTTTTTCTTTTTCCTCAAATTTTTTTGTATATGCCGCTACGTAGATCACCAGATATGCCGAGAACTAGACTAAATAGTGCAATTACAATCAACGATGACGTATCTGCAGGTGGTAGTAGTCAAAACTCAAATACAAATATGATCCAAAATTTAAATGATAACGTAAATCCAAGTATAATTAAAAATGAGTTAGAACAGTTACTTAGACCATCTAGCGTACCTTTTGGCATTTTAGCAAATTCAGTAGAGAAATATGATGGTACAAATACAATAGAATTTTTTGGAAAATTAGAGCTCAGAGCTGAGATAGAAAATTGGTCCGGAAAACAGACAATAGACATTATAAAATGCAGGCTTGTTGGAGACGCTTACGACTTTCATGCACAAAGACCAGATTTACAACAACGAAGTGTGAATTATAAAGATTTTAAAAGAAGTTTTCTAGACAGATTTACTAAAAGAAAAACCGAGGGAGAAATATATCGAGAAATTTATAGCTGTACACAAGAATTTGGTGAAAACGTACAAACCTTCGCATCTAACTTACGTAGATCAAAGCAAGAATTATTAAACAAGGGCGAAGTAGATGGGAAATTTTTGGAAAAAGTTATGATTTATCAATTTAAGAGTGGACTCAGACCAGATCTTCGAAAATACGTACGAACAATCAGAGAAATGAAACAGAATATAACTTTTGAAGAGGCAGTTAACGTCGCGGAACAAGAGGAAATGGAAATTTTAAGGGAAAACATGGGCTCATTGAATATTGGACACATACAAAATAATGCAATCAGTGGCAGAAATGAGCAAAGGGAATCAAGGCAATGTTATAAATGTGGAATGACTGGATACTTAAAGAGAGACTGTGCAAGAAATGTAATAAAATGTCACAGGTGTAACAAAATAGGACATATGGCGATAGGGTGCCGAGAAAAAATTTATCAAAATTGATATAGCCCAAGAGTCAACAATAACTATCAAAGATCGTATGGAAGACAAGCACCAACCCCACCAGGGCCTCCTCCAAGAGAGCAAAGATATTTTAATCGAAATACTCAAAATTCTACTAATCAGCATTTAAACGGACAAAACCTCTCGCGCGTGCCCCGTCACGGGAGGTTTCACTAAACTCAAAATTTAATTTCAATCGAAAGTTGTCAGACTTCAAAAATGTTCATCAAAATTCAGGAAGATTAGATAAAAATGATTCATTCACCATACCAAATATTAATTCAAAAAATAACGACGTTCCAAATTTTGTTTTAGTCAAGATAAATAATATTCAATTTAAATTTTTAATCGACACAGGTTCGGCGGTTTTATTAATCAAACAAAAATGTACAGTGGGGCAAGAAATTCTGTCAAATCATGTAGGAAATTTAACTTCAATATCAGGTTGTTAATTGTTTTATATGGGAACAACAAATTTGAAATTTGACTTGGATATATTGAAAATGTCATATAACTTCATTGTATGTCCAAATAATTTAAATTTAGAAGCAGATGGACTACTGGGGCGAGATTTTTTAAAATTTACAAAAGCTTGTATAAATTACTGTTCTAATGAAATGATTATTCAGCACGCGCATATCAAAATATATGCAGAGTACGAAATTTCGCAAAATCAGATTTCTGCAAGTGCTGTCATTCCTAAAAATAGTATTTCTACACAAACAAAGGGTACTGAATCAACGCAAGAAAAGGAAAATAGGAATAAAGAACAAAATTCGTCATCGTCAAAAATTCAAAATACTAATTTATCGAAACAGCCGGACAGACAACTTGAGGGGGAAGGAGTACAAACCATTCATGAAGATTCAACTAATGGCCATAGTTGGGTAAGATTGAAATACAAAGTGAAGATACCTCCAACTTCTGAAATAATTTGTCCAGCAACACAGGAATTGATCAATCCTGCGTATGATATAGTAATTGAGCCAGTAAACATCAACATCCATGGCATAATGGCGGCACGAATTTTAACGCGCGGAGAAAAAGATATACCGGTAAAATTAATTAATGTTAGTAAAAAAGAAATTGAGATAGGAAGAAACACGATTATTGGGAAATCGGAAATAGTCGATATACAGAAGGTAACGGAATAAATAGATGATATAGAGTCGCATAGAGGAGAAGGAAATAAGGATAAATGTGTGTGTAGTATACAGAGAAATAATATTGTAGAAACAATAGAGAGTGAAATCAAGGAAAATTTCGATTTGAGTCATTTATCGGAAGATAATAAGAGGCAATTATTGGAGTTCTTAAAAGAATATAAGGATATATTTGTATGGAAGCATTCTAAACTAGGGTGCGCACACAATATAAAGCATAGGATAATTACGGAAAATGCCCGACCGATTGCGAAGGCGCCTTATAGAGTACCTTACAGTCAGAAGGAAAATTTAAAAGTAGAATTAAATAAGATGCTGGAAGCAGGTATCATAGAAAAATCAGAGTCACCGTGAAATTCGCCATTAATAATTGTTCCTAAGAAATCAGAAAAAGGCGAGAAGAAAATACGAGTCTGTATTGATTTTAGAGGGCTGAATAATGTGACTAAAAAAGATCATTTTCCAGTTGCAAACATGCAAGAAACACTGGATCAATTAGGCAATAATAATCTTTTCACCACACTAGATTTAGCTTCAGGATACTGGCAAGTGCAGCTTGAAGAAGAAGACAAAGAAAAAACTGCATTTACAACAAATGGAGAGCATTATCAATTCACAAAAATGCCGTTCGGGCTAGCCAACGCCCCAAGTGCCTTCCAGAAGAGAAGAAAATACGAGTCTGTATTGATTTTAGAGGGCTGAATAATGTGACTAAAAAAGATCATTTTCCAGTTGCAAACATGCAAGAAACACTGGATCAATTGGGCAATAATAATCTTTTCACCAAACTAGATTTAGCTTCAGGATACTGGCAAGTGCAGCTTGAAGAAGAAGACAAAGAAAAAACTGCATTTACAACAAATGGAGAGCATTATCAATTCACAAAAATGCCGTTCGGGCTAGCCAACGCCCCAAGTACCTTCCAAAGACTGATGAATAGCGTTTTAAGTGGTTTGACAGGCAGTAATTGTCTAGTTTATTTGGATGATGTTATTGTTTTCAATGGAAACGGGTTCACAGATCACTTAGCTAAATTAAAAGAAGTATTTGATAGATTCAGAATTTCAAATTTAAAATTGCAGCCAAGTAAATGTAATTTTCTACTCACAGAAATTGAATATTCAGGTCATGTTATTAAAGGTGAAGGTATTAAGCCAGATCCGTCAAAAATTTCAGTCATACAAAGTTATCCCAAACCTAAAAAGATAAAAGAAATAAGAGCATTTTTAGGCTTAACAGGATTCTATCGTCGTTTCATTGAGAATTATGCAAAAATAGCTAAACCTTCAACAGAATTATTGAAAAAAAAATGAGCCCTTTAGTTGGAACGAATATTGTAATTTAGCTTTTGACACATTGAAGGCAGCATTATGATCTGAGTCCGTTTTCATACACCCGGATTCTTCGAAAGAATTTATCCTATCAACAGACGCCAGTGGAACCGCTATAAGTGCTATTCTAAGTCAAAAAGTCGATGGCTATGAGAAACCAATTGCGTTTGCAAGTAGGCAATTAAACCTAGCGGAAAGAAAACTCACAACGACTGAATTGGAATGTCTAGCGATGGTCTGGGGAGTTAAATACTATAGATGGCTGATGTCACTGAAAGATCCACAATCATGTTTAGCTCGTTGGGCGCTTGTTCTAAGTGAATATGAATACGAAGTCGTTCATCGTGCTGGAAAAACACACACAAATGCAGATGCACTTTCCAGGATACCAGTTAATACTGTTCAACAATCAGAGCAAATAATTTATGAACCAATATGGGATAGATCAAGTATTTTACACTAGCAAGAAAAAGCTGACGAGTTAAGAGAATATAAAAATTCAGCAAATTATTTTTTTGATGAAGAAGGACTCCTGTACAAATTAAGACATGAAAGACACCACAAACTAGTTGTGCCAAAGGAACTCAAATTCAAAGTAATGCATGATTACCACAATCTTCCATACGCAGGTCACCAAGGTTATCTGAAAACGTACAAACGTATCCAAGAGAAATTCTGATGGGAAACAATGAACAAAGATATACGAGATTACTGTGATCGTTGTCATTCTTGCAATGAAAGAAAAACTTCTTCACAATTAAAACCGGTTCCATTACAAGAATTTCAAGAAGTTACTTTTCCATTCCAAAGAACATCAATGGACATTTTGGGTCCCTTAGTGACAACACAAAACGGAAATAAATATATATTAACATTCCACGACCACTTCACGAAATATTCAGAAGCCTTTGCAATACCAGATCAAAAAGCTGAAACGATAGCAAAAATTTTCGCACAACAAATCTTTACTAGACATGGAGCACCACGGCAATTATTAACAGATTTAGGTACAAATTTTGTATCAAAATTATTTAAAGAAGTGTGCAAGATGTTCGGTACAGAAAAAGTTCAGACGACGCCGTACAGACCAAAAACCAATGGAATGATTGAAAGGAGTCACAGAGTATTTAAGGATATTCTATCACATTTCATAAGCAGAGATCAAACAGACTGGGATGAATGGTTATTGTATGTGTTAATGGCTTATCGTAGCAGTTTTCATTCCTCTACAAATAAAACACCATTTTTTTTAGTTCATGGAAGGGACATGGAACTTCCATATGATGAGATAACAAGACCGCAGACATTACGATATGATTACGATATTAATCATGCGGCCGAGCTAAAAGAAAGATTAAAAATTGCCTTCGAACAAGTACGTCTCAGTGTAGCCAAAGCTAGAAGAGAACAACATCAGCAATCCAACAAAAAAGCCAAATCAAGAGAATTTAATGTAGGAGACTCTGTTTATTTGAAAAACCCGATAGCACCAGCTGGTACGTCACCTAAATTGATAAAACCTTGGTCAGGACCGTACCTCGTTGTGAATAAAACGAGTCCAGTAAATTATGAAATCAAACCTCGGGAAGATCGTAGTAACAATAAAAGTACAAATGTAAATATAAACCGGCTTAAACCATATAAATCGAGGGTATATGACACACCTGTAAGCGAAGAATCGAATACAAATAAACCAAATCTTCCATCGTGTGAGAATTCAGATCGCTTGCACTCTTACGCAACAGTTCTTAAAAATGGAAATTACTTAAAAAACACAGTCGAGACACAGCAAACAAACGAACGCCCTAAGCCAGACGGCCCAGCCTATAACACAAGAAATAGATTTTCGACTCGTTAGGTTCAGGATAGGAGCTTAATTTAGGAAAAAAATATATGTTTCAATTTGATTTTAGGTGGTTAAACAAAATGCATAGCCAAATTTTAGTGCTGAGCGTCGTCTTCCAAGTAGCTTCTGGTCTGATAGCATACGACTGCAGAGGCCCGAGCACCAACATTACTTCTATTGCCCTCAGAGATGTTGCTGCTTGTCCGGATCCCGAGAAAGATTATGAAGAACACCGTGTCGAAGTTCAAGTAATTCAAGAAAATGAATATAAAAATGTTCACGTCCACACCTGTTTAGTAGAGGTAATCCGAAACATACAACACTGCGGAATGCATAGACATACCTCAGCTGTTCAACCAAGGTTTGTTGACGTATGTGCACGAGGTGGGTGCTGACGAATGCAAACAAATGCATTACAGGAAATATTTCCGCGGTATTTCAAATCAAATTATCCAAAATTTAAATTCAAATGGCACAACTACAGTAGCAGTTAATTTGGCGGGTAAATTGAGCTTAGATGGGAAATGCAGCGGTGCATCTTACTCGGAAAATGGTATTACATGGGAAAATGTTGTTGTTCAAGCATCTATAAAAATTCCATTAAAAGATTATGAAGCAACGGTGCGTTTGGAACAAAATGAAATTTGTCTATGTGGGGGTGTTATTTGTCCATTTCTAGACGGGTATTGCGTAGATACAAACATTGGAGAGACAGTATGGGACCGTATCATTATAGATTCATGCGACGATACAAAATTTGTTGAAATTTATAGAGGCGAAGCGATAATTGTAGTAGAAAATAAACATTTCAAAGGAAATAAGCAACAATATTCAGTTATTGGAGAAGGAGATAAGGTTTTCGCATTAAAAATGTCAGAATAGAAAAATATTTGCAATCAAGAATTTCATTTCACGGAACATCCAAATTTATTTATCATCAAAAATCAATTCTCAGGATATAAACATAAAGTAACGGGCGTCCAGAGTTCTAAAAATGTAAATTCAATGACATACTTGAATACTAAATTTTTGTACGTAGAGCAAGCATTTAAAACAGAAATGCGAAATATGTATACAGATATAATTCAAAAACAATGTTTGTATCAGCGTGATATTTTAAAAAATAGACTTCTCATGGCACCATTGTCACCAAATGCGGTTAGCACATTAATAAAGAATAAACTAGGGTATATTGGTCGCGTGTTGGGCGAGGTCATGCACATAATGCAATGTACTCCTAGAGTAGTTAGAATTCGACTCGTTGAGGAATGTTACAATGAGCGACCCGTATCTGCTGACGATGAAAAATTATTTATGACTCCACTTACACATATTTTGCAAAATAAAGCAGAGCAAGTCGACTGCAGTGATTTGACACCTCCACTTTACTTCTTAGAAAATAAATGGTTAGGATTCACACCCAACGTAAATAAAGATATTGACCCTGAAATTATAGAAATAGATCAAAATCCTAAATTTAATTTTAAACCATTATACGACCTTGGAAATTCTGGCATCCATACAAAAAATGAAATAAAGACAGCACAAGAATCATTGATTTTTGGTTTAGAACGACAGGCAGTGACGAATCTGATGACAAGACGAGTTATTGGTCGTGAAACCGAAAATCAAGGATTAAATACATTGGATATATTTTCAAAAAAAGAGTTGGAAATTTTTTTTACATCAAAATTCAAACAAATTTGGGGATGGCTTCCAAGCTTTGGACTGATAATGTCAGGGTTCGTGGGTATTTATTTCATTTTCGGCATAGTAAAATATGTATTCGAAACATTAATGAACGCTTACAGTTTGTATAATACGATAGGTTGTATTTTTGGTTTAATCGCCTGTGTTTGGAATTCCTTGACAAATGTAATGTTACAAAAACAGAACAGAAAAGCGTGTGAAGAGAGACTAAAACAAAATCGGGATATAGAAATGGGTATACGAGAACAAAATGTACATCAACAGCAGCAAAATTCAAATAACCTCTTGCTATCAGCACCTCCAGAATGTGAATATCAGAGACAAGAGTGGCTTATGTGATGAGTTTTTTCGTAAGGTTGAGAACAAAATATATAAATATGCTGGTTAGTTCAGTTAGATATATTTTTAAGTTAATCAATTAAATTTGTTATTCAGTAAGAATGGCCAGGATAGCAGTAGGAGAAAGGGGAGTTTGGAGAAAACAATGAAGGAGAGAACAACAAATCTACAAGATGTTTCGGCTCCTGAGGGTCCAATCGTGACGATCCAACAAAATGGGTCAAATCAAGGAAATCTGATGGAAACTACAGAACTGCTGTTTACACAAGCAAACAGAAACTCTTGTGGCAAGGTCGAAATTCGAACAAACATCGAGCAGCAGTGGGTCACCACAATAAACAACATTCGTCAGCAAAAGATGACAGGACGTAAACGGAGACTCAAGACAGCAGAACCAGCGAATATACACGAAACCCAGTGCCCAATATTAAACACCTGTGAATGTGAAGTAAATTCCCTCCTCAAGACTATTGGATAAATCCCCTTGAAACATTGACATTGAAGTGAGTGGCCGAGTAGAGACACTAAGTATATTAATTAGAAAAATAATTTTTTTTAGAACAAATAAATGTCCATATAACAAAAAAATATTTTTCCAAATTGTGCTTTAGGGAAAGCAAATTTCTCAGAAGGGGAGGATTGTAAGAGTCAGCAAATTCAAAGTTCACTGAGCTCTTATGAAATCAGGAAACTGTTGTCCACTTAAAGCAAGTCGTACAGGTAATTGTACTATTGCAAATACAATTGACGTCAATAATGAATATTGTTATATCGGCATTTATCTTGGAACTTATATATAGAAGGTAAATAAGTTGATAGTTGATGGTTGATAGTTGATAGCGGCTTGTTAATACGTTTTGTTGTAAGTTCGTGAATAAGTAGTCAGTCATATATCGCGGTTGGAGGATATTTATGAACATTTTATTATTAATTAAATATATTTATACTTGTTGAAAGTGATATTCATTCAGGTTCCTGTTGTGATCCATCCTCCGTTTCAGAGTCCTAATACAGTGCAGGTAAGTACCTTTACATAATATTTTATCCTCACAGTTCAGCAAAGAACCCAATCTACCAAATATGAATTTAATGTAAGTGGGAAACCCTTACAGCTTACTTCATAGTACAAACCATGTCATATTTGACCCAAGAATGATTGAAGCTACGGTAAAATATATAACACTGGCGTTGAAT
This sequence comes from Dromius quadrimaculatus, assembly GCA_963989225.1. Classification (NCBI taxonomy): domain Eukaryota; kingdom Metazoa; phylum Arthropoda; class Insecta; order Coleoptera; family Carabidae; genus Dromius; species Dromius quadrimaculatus. The sequence continues at coordinate 25,435,460 of OZ022334.1, read as the reverse complement.
AGTAAGGGTGCCAATAAAATATCAAATAGACACTGGATTTATTTGACACTATAAAATATGAATATTATTTTTTTTCTGATTAAAATTTTATATCTTCATATCGTCGCATGAAATATGACAATTTAGAAATAATAATAATCCGAATCCCACATCGTCAATTATTGATTATAGATGATTTGATGATATAAAGTTTTTCTCAATTTTACATTGTCTCATATCGAAATGACAATGTAAAAAAGAATTGAATAATATATTACATCGTCAAATTGAGTTTGCAATGATTTGACGATATAGAATTTTCTTCAATTTTACATCATTATATATTGATTTCAACCGCTTAAGGATAATAAGAGAAACTGCGTTCTGGAGGTTAGTGAGTCCTAAACCGCCGTCTCTAACGCGAGCATAAAAGATGCTGTTCGTGGTCGGAGAAGATTGTCTTAAAATTTTCTTGCATGCGCTTCTGATTTTAAGGTCAAGCTCTTTCAGTGTCTGTGCAGTGATGCTGGGATATTGTGCTCCAGCTAATATCCTTGGAAGTAAGTGCTGAGTCACAATCTCAATTTGCTGCTGCGGTTTCAGGGGAAATTGGTGCAGATTTTCTAAGGTAACGTTTAACTGTTCAGTATCGATCTTGCATACTCCTTGAGAATCGAAATATCTTCCTAAATACTTGAAAACTTCATCTACGACGAACTGACGAACAAACTCTTCGCGAAGCGAAAATTGAGGCTGCGTAATACAGAACAGCTTCTTAGCTTTTGGCACACGCTGTGTTGTTACAGCGGTGCATTTGGAGATGTTGAGCTGAAGATGCCTTTTGTCCAAGAATTGGTTAACGGTGCTAAGCATGTGCTGCCTAGCTTCTACTGACGGTCCAAGGATGAGAAGATCGTCTGCGTATGCTAACGTAGCAACCAGACGATTCCTTATTTCGATTCCGTGAGAATGTTCAATTGCAGATAGTAGTTCATCCATAACCAGGATGAATATAACCGGAGACAGTGAGTCTCCTAGTTTGACTCCCCTAGTCATGTCAATTTGATTCGTTGTTTCTCCAGCACAGCTTATTGTTGTCGAGCATCCTTCGTACATTTCCTGAACTGACTTGATAGTCTTGGGGTGGACATTGATCCTATTCAGTGCACGCGGAATACTATGAGTGAACACCGTATCGAAAGCCTTCCGAAGAACCATGGTTAGTATGTTGTATGGTTTGATACTAGCTCTTGATTATTTAATAATAGTTTGCAGGATCATTACATTTGCCAAACATCCGTCGATCGTTCTGAAACCCTTCTGTGAGCAGTGGATTTCAACGTCGCTTAGCCTTTTGGCTAGGATTCTGTTAGAAGCTCTCAGAATGACTGACGTCAGAGTGATTGGTTTCCAGTTTCCAACTTAGTCCGTGTGATAAAATGTGTCAAATTGGAAGCATAGCCAGAAGTGTAGGTGTGTATAATAGCGCATTTTTCCTAGCCGTCATAACCACAACAACTGGCGAGCAGACTGATGCTACCATAGCTGAGAGGACCAGTTGGGTCACAGCAGTGGAGTTGTCTCTGCATGTCATCAAAAAATTCTTGAACTTCTTTGCTTCTGTCATATTCTCGGAATGATCTCTCAAGGGCTTGAGTAATAACGGGTTTAATATCTTTATTATTGCCATTTTATTCCACTTGTAAATAGGCGAAGATTCCGATGGCTAGCTGAATTGCGGACAACGTCACTCTCTTAACAACCGTCGTAGCAGCATAACGCATGAAACATCGCACCGTAAATAGCTCTCTGAATAGGTCCTTTTTTTCTTGTTTTTATTCCAAATAAACTGTGGAATTGTGTTCATAAAGTGTAGTTCCAGTGATTTTGTGATTTTTTGCCGGAAAAATTGTATACTTTTCTCGATTTTCATGTAAGTCCATTTTGTCAATTTCTCTATCCTAAACTTCGAATTCTAGTTATAATCTTTGCCGCATCATCTTGGCGCACTGGCTCAAGAGAATGCCAATTTTTGTCTACGGTTTGATACAACTTTTAAATTTTTTACATCCAATTTGCACTAATTTGCAAGCACATGATAAAATCGATTTTTCATTGATTTTAAGGATTGTTTTCCACTTTTGTCTGGTTTTTGCTACTGAGATCTCTTAGTTTTTGTAAATTACACCCTTCGCCACTTATGTTTGAAGTGTAATTTGCTCCCTGTCAAATGTGACCCAATTAAATTTACCCTTTCAAAACCCTTATATTTTAGCTCGTACTGCTCAGATTGGTTTTGTTTCTATTTATTTGAATTCAGCGTACTTGCCTTAGTCGATTTCTACACCATGTTTTTGAATTCAGCATCTACAGTGAGAATGTTCTAATTAGCTAATTAGTATATACTTCTCTATTATGGAAAGCTGATACCAGGATTCGATAGTTGGGCTTTTTTGTAATAGTTGAGGATCAATTGAACAGAATTTGATTTCTACGTTTCCCGGAAATCTCCATTGGAATGTTGGGAATGCGGTTTGACAGCTTATTATTGAGAATTTGGGGAATCTGTTCTACAGTTTAATACATCTGGACAAGCCTCAAGTGCTTCATACAAAAATTTCAGCGAATTAAGAGCAAAAATACACTTTGAACAAAATTAATTTGATTGGTAATAGATGATCATAAATATATAAATTATCATTAGAACAGCACAGTAAACTTAAAAAATAAAACATTCAGATATGAAACTCTTCAAAATAAATGAATAAATCAATTAATTGAATGAAAGTATAACATATAATTCAAGAATCATCATTTTGATCGCTCATTCTTTGAAATTTTGGAATCTGTTTCAATGTTTCCTATATCTTAAGCACTAAGAGCTGCATATAAAATTTCTACAAATGATTGAATTTCAAGCACATGTTTTCAAATTAGATTCATATTAGTGCTTATAGCAATGTAAAGAAGACATACAGATGAGAAAGAAGAAGTCATTTTACAAATACAAATTCCATTACAATTACAAATTTTTTATTACTCTCCTGTCAGATACATCTTTTCCTGATTTTATTTCCTCAGAATTGAAATTGTCCTAAATATTCTTTACTTGGTAGGTAATGTGGATTGTCGATGAGTTCAAACTGTCAAATGTATGTGTATGGTCCACGAAGTATAATATATATAGGAGTTGAAACGAAGCGCTCGTACACGGCACAAACCTTTATCGTCGAACGATGAGAGAGATAAGATAGTAGGCATGTATTAACTCGGAACAACTCTAGACAATCACTCAAAATTTTCAGTTCATTTAGTATTGATCAAGTTATATTTGTTTCAAATCAAAGATTTGTCATGCGATTTTTCAAAATAAAAATCATGGATCTATTTCAGATAAATACAGGAATTTCTTTTACTTCCAGCAAAGGAACAAATGCGCATTTTGTGGAAAGACTTGATTTACTCAAATAAATTGACACCTGAAACATCCTATGTCAAATTGATGAATGGAAATCTACATTTTTCAGAGTTTTGATGAAAAATGAATTATTTTTGCTTTTAAATTCTGTATAGATACTTTTGAATTTTTTTAATTACCACGATTTTCATACATCCTGCTATCACCTGACAAATTTATGATTGGAAATCATTTTCAAATACCAACTTATTCTATTTTTAGCATAGTTCATTTTTTTCGGAAGAAGGTGATAGGTAGTTGAAATTAATAAATTGTGTTAGATTTTTTATAGTTGACTTCCTTCAATATCAATGATAAGAATTCTCGAATAAGCCAGGTGTCTCACGTTACTAGAGATAATTATTTATTAGCATTTGATTGACATGGGAGCTATTTATAAAAGAAATAGTGAAAAGTATTATATTATTTTATGTATAAATTTCTCCAAATATGTATTCATCGTAGTTATGAAACGGCTTAAAAGAACTTGATGTATATTGTATTGATATTTGTATATTTTTAAAGTTGCTTAAATGCGATCGATTTTGGTTGTATAAACATCCTCAAGCATTAGCTGAAAAGTTGACATATGATAATATATACAAATAGAGGAAAATCCGTTGACAAATAATTTTTTGAGTTAAATAATATATAAAATATAAAATAATCCAGTACTGTGAAAGATATAAAGGCAAATATGTATCAAATTTTGTTATAAGTTTAAATATTCTATGTGTTAAGTGAAAAAATAAAATTAAGTTTGGAAAAAATGTGCTTGTGAAAATGAGGTTATAGGCACATTTCATAGCGGCAAAAATCGAGCAGATGCATTGATCTAGCAAATTTTAATATTCCAATCAATAGATATAGAGTTACTTACCGTCAAAAATCAGTTGTAAAGACATCAGGAATCGTCTGGTATTAAAATTTGAAGCATGTAAAAAATGCATGTTGAAAGGTCAAGAGAATGAAATATACTGTCAAAATTTTGATTCATCAATCTCCGTTTTAAGTGAGGGATGAATAGGAAATGATGAAGAAGCAAGCACGGAATATATAATCCGAATTTAAAATGAATTTAAAAAATAGCGCGATCCTAATATCATTTGATATTATTTGAAAGGTGATAATTTAAAAATTAATATGGTTTGGGTTTGTGAATTCAGTGATTTCGTTCAATAGATTATTCTCGGTTTTCAGATTCAGTCAGATTCCTAGTTCTTCTAATAGTAGTAAATTTCTAAATTTTGTCTTGTGTTGCAAGAGTTCCAAGTTGTTTATGTCAGTTGAATGATTTTGTGTCTCTATATGTGTTCCTAGTGCTTAAGGTGGATTATTTTTCGTATGTTCTTTGGACCGTGTATGGATATTTCCAGAAATCAGGCCAATGTAGCAGTGGTCACAATCATTACATGTGATTTTATATACACCTGATTTTTGTAGTGTGTTGCGTTTTGGTTTGTTATTTAACAGAATATTCCCTATATTTGGATGTGATTTATTTTTTGTGGTGGAATTGAACTTATTTGATATTTTGTTCAAAGATTTCTGAATGTTATTGTAATATGGTATTGAAATGAATTCCTGAAATGGTTTGGCATGAGGATAAATTTGTTTCAAAATCTTAGATTGCTTTCATTTATCATAAATATTTAGCATGTATTGTATTGTGTAATTGTTGTTGAGGCCTATGTGAAATATGGTTGCAAGTTCATTAATTGTTTTTCATGAAGGGGTATTGGGAGGATTCTGTTGAATAAAAAATTAAAACTAGTTTGTTTGATTTTAGGTGAATGTGCTGAATGGAAGGGGATGATTATGTCTGTGCTTGTGAGTTTTCTGTAGATATTATATGTAATATTAGTGTTGATTGCATGTAAAGTTAAGTCTATGAAGTTAAATCTATTATTTTCTTCTGTTTCGAGGGTGAATTCAACTTTTGATAGATCAATAATTTTTTCTAGAAAAGTGCCTAAATCAGCTAGGGATCCCGTCCATATACACAAAATACTATCTACATAACAACGCTATAGGAAGATGTTAGAGCTGTCAGTTAATTGCATAATTCGTTCTTCCAATGAGTCTATGAAAATGTTAGCTGGTGCACCTGAGATAGGACTACCCATTGGTAAACCATCGTTTATTCTATAGAAAAAATCATTGAATCGAAAGAAGCTTTGATTTGTTATCGTTTGGAAAAGATTTGTTATGTTGATGATGTCTAAGTTTGTTGAGTTTTATTTGATTCTAAAGGTTTCGTTATCGTGTAATTTGTTTTCAAATATTGTTAGTGTCTCTCTAATGGGTATATTTGTGTATAGGTTTACGATAACAAATGACGTTAGGATAAAGCTTTTATTATTGTTGTTTAACGTGGTGGTAATTTCGGAAATTAATTGTGGTAAATTATAAATAGAGTATTTTGATTCAAATTTGAATTTATTGATTAATATGTTGTTGAAAGATTTTGGTAAATTGTGACCTGAGGAACCGATGGAAAAAGTGATTGGTCTGATTGATTTGTCTGGTTTGTGCAGCTTGGTCAGGCTGTATAGACTTGGAGTATTAGGATTCTTTTCTAAAATGGAATATGGTTTTATGTTGAATTTATTTAAAGTGAGTTGAGTATTATTGATGTCTTCCCGAAATTGTTTTGCAAAGTTATTTAACGGGTAAGATTTTAATTTGGAAATGTTATTGTCAATAAAAAAATCTCGGTTCTTTGAATATATTCATCAGTGTGTAAAATGACTAAGCCTGCATTTTTGTCGCCTTTAGTGACCGTTAAATTATTATCTGTTATTTTTATGCTTATGGATTCAATATTTATATTGATATTTTCATTGGTTCGGTTTTTGTCTCTGTGAAATGCACCTACATGAGTTTCTGATATGTTTTTTGAAATTCTTCCAATATCTGGTGCTATTTGAGAATATTGTTGATGTGATTGTAGTTGAGCTTCCAAGTCGATAGCGATTCCATGCAGATTAGGTGGCAGTGGTTGTGGAGCAAATTTGTGGCCTAAGTTGAGGATTTCTTCTCCTTTATGAATGTGATGTTAGTTAAATTTGTGACTTTAGGTGAAAAGTTGATGGTGTTTGTGTTGTTGATTATCTCTTGAGGTTGATTTGAAGCTGAATATAGATGTTGATTTGGGGAATTGATGTTCGTGTTGTTATTTATTTCTTGAAGTTGATTCGAATTTGGATATGGATGTTGAGTTAAGAAATTTATGAGATGTTTTAATTTCATTCTTCTTTGTTGATCGGTTGCATGGTTATTTAAGATGATTTCTTGTTCCAATGATTCGATGACCGTTTGATATTCTAGTGAATGGAGATGATAATGTAGATGTCTGTGTAAGAGTTTCAGTTCTGTCTCGATGGTGGTGAGGTGAACCATTTGTCTCTGTATCTCCCGCCGCAGCAGCTTGAAGTGTATTTCATTCTCTTGACCTTTAGTAATATTTTGTTGTTTGAAATCTAGTCTTAAGAAATTTGATGCTATTTTATGCTTTTTTGCTTCATGTAAAAAGTTGAGGTGTTGTTTGTAACGGTGTCGTTTCTCTAATTTAAATTTCAGCTGCAGGAGTTCAACGGATATTTCCGAAGATTCAATTTTATGTATAAATTCCTTAAAATGTGTATACATCGTAGTTATGGAAAGATTCAGTAAATATTTGATGTATATTGTATTGAAATTTGTATATTTCCAAAGTTGCTTGAATGCGATTGATTTTGGTTGTATAACCATCCTCAGGCATTAGCTGAAAAGTTGACACATAATAATATATACAAATAGAGAAAATTCCGTCGACAAAAAATTTTTTAAGGTGAACAATATACAGATTAGAAAATAAGCTAGTACTGTGAGAGATATAGAAGCAAATGAGTATTAAATTTTGTTATAAGTTAAAATATTTTATGTGTTAAGTGAGAGAATAAAATTAAGTTTAGAAAAAATGTACTTGTGAAAATGAGGTTATAGGCACATTTCACAGCAGCAAAAATCAAATAAATGCAATGATCTAGCAAATTATAATATTCAAATCAATAGATATGAAGTTACTTACCGTCAAAAATCAGTTTTGAAAAGACATCAGAAATCGTCTAGTATTAAAATTTGATGCATGTAAAAAATGCATGTTGAAAGGTCAAGAGAATGAAATATACTGTCAAAATTTGGATCAATCAATTTCCGTTGTAGGTGGGGGATAAATAGGAGATGATGTAGAAGCAAGCAGGAAATATATGATTCAAATTTAAGAATAATTTAAAAAATGAATCTAAAAGATAGCGTGATCTCAATATCATTAGATATCATTTGAAAGGTGATAATTTTGAAGAAATATGGTTTGACTTTGTGAATCCAGTGATTTCGTTCAATAGATTATTCTTGGTTTCTAGATTCAGTCTGATTTCTAGAATAATCTATTGAACGAAATCACTGAATTCACAAACCCAAACCATATTTCTTCAGAATTATCACCTTTCAAATGATATCAAATGATATTAAGTTCGCGCTATTTTTTAAATTCATTTTTTAAATTAATTTCAAATTCAAATTATATATTTCCTGCTTGCTTCTACATCATTTCCTATTTATCCCCCACTCAAAATGGTAATTGATAAATCAGAATTTTGACAGTATATTTCATTCTCTTGACCTTTCAACATGCATTTTTTACATGCTTCAAATTTTAATACCAGACGATCTCCGATATCTTTCCAGAACTGATTATTGACGGTAAGTAGCTTTATATCTATTGATTTGAATATTAAAATTTGCTAGATTATTGCATTCGTTTAATTCTTGTCGCTGTGAAATCTGCCTATAACCTTATTTCCACAAGCACATTTTTTCCAAACTTAATTTTCTTTTTTCTCTCAACACATAGAATATTTAAACTTATAACCAAATTTGATACTCATTTGCCTCTATATCTCTCACAGTACTAGCTTATTTTATATTTGATATATTGTTTAACTTGAAAATTCTTTGTCAACGGATTTTTCTCTATTTGTATATATTATCATATGTCAACTTTTCAGCTTATACCTAAAGATGGCTATACAACCGTAATCGATCGCATTCAAGCAACTTTGAAAATATACAAATTTCAATACAATATACATCAAATATTCACTAAACCTTTCCATATTATATTATCATCCTTCCATTCACATATTAAAGATAATAATAAGGATAACCAGGAACATCACAAAAAAAAGATAAGTCAAATGAAAATAGTCAATATTTTTGCGTTATTACTCGTTTCCACTTCATTATTGTCTTTTCGTCCTTCTGAGCACTAAAAATAGATATTTTCTTCCTACAACTGAGCTACTCATTATAGCATTGGAATTAAACACTTTTTTCTCATTCTAAATTTAAACAATCAAAAATTCCAAGCTTCAAATCACAAAACTAGCTGCAAACTCAATAGTGGCACATGCTTTATGCATTGGGAAAGATGCCCACTATCTTCCATCACACACACTCAACCTCTCTCTCTAACGCGATAAGATATTGAGACACAGCTGGTATAGGGAGATGGCATAGCGTTTCACCGGCGTGGTATGGTCAAAGGTCACGAACGTAATCTCAAAAAATATACAATATACAACATCCTATTAATAGCAAGGCACAAGACATGAATACAGATCATACAATATCGGTTGCTTTTACTTTCAGGTGTTTCCCAAAACTTAACCTCATTCCATCACATGTGAAATATATTAAAACAGATTCACTGCAGTTGATGACTGATGAACTCACGGTAAGCGGTGTTGTATGTTGAAGCAGAATTACAGAATTTGGAATTTACAGGGTGTGCAAGAAGTAAACTAATTTTGATGGACTCAAAAATTATTGACGGTAGCAGAAGGCTCTGGGATGTGCAACTGTGACAGATTTTGGAGCATAACTCGTCACAGCACTTACATCGCTCCTTCTATCGTCATCTAACTCAGATTCTCCATCGGAAGCTTCCAACATAAATGATGTTAGACAGGAATACAAGAAGATCTTCGCCGACCCCTCTCCACCAGATACCTATGAAGTAAAAAAGGTTGACTACGGACCTGACAATATTTACCTGCCCATTGAACTGGAAATTGTCTAGAAAGTCATCCAATTCACAAAGTCCTCGGCGCCTGGGCCAGATGGATTCAGCATATATAATCTAAGAACATGTAACAAATCACTACTTCACCTTCTATTCATTCTAATCTTATATTCCTGTTATATACCTGAAATGCTGAAGGAATGCAGGACTAGGACATGCGGAGCACTTAGCAGAAATCACATTGCGTCAACACCCGTTGGGGCCATCGCAATGCTTTGTTTTAATTAGACCGTCGGATTCCCTTGGTCCGTGCCAGTTCTGAGTTGATCGTTAAATGACGGCCGAAAAGGACACTTCGAACGGCTGGTACTTGCGTACCATCGTACTCCTTGCAGCAAGGAAGTTTTATTGGAGGTTAAGGCACGGGACCGAACTCGGATTATAATAATATACCCGGAAGTATAATGAAATTACCTCGCCCAGGCCCGGCACGTTAACCGAAACCCACTTCGCAACCAAGCCCGACACGTTCCGATCCTCAGAGCCAATCCTTATCCCGAAGTTAAGGATCTAATTTGTCGACTTCCCTTACCCACATTATTCTATCGACTAGAGGCTCTTCACCTTGGAGATCTGCTGCGAATATGGGTACGAGCCGGCGCGACACCTCTACGTGACCCTCTCCTGGATTTTCAAGGTCCGATGGGACGATCCGGACACAGCCGCAACTGCTGTGCTCTTTGCGTTCCAAACCCTATCTTCCTGCTAGAGAACTCCAGGAAACTCGAACGCTCATATAGAGAAGAAAAACTCTTTCCGGATCTCCCTACGGCGCCTCCAGGTCATTTTGGGATACCCCGACGAACACTCTTACGAGGGTCCGACATTTTAAATGGTTCCGCTGTCGAGTTCTGAAATAGAAAACAGATTCTCTTCCGCCCAATGGATGCATACATAATAATAAAATATAATAAATTAATTGGTAAATCTTTTCTCATATAATTTTCTTCCACTTTCTAAAATAAATATAGAAGGTACGAGTGTGCTTTCATTAAAATACACACCTTAATGCTTTATTCATTTTTACCTATAAAAAAAATATATAGATTATGTATTAAAAACAAAGAAAAGCGTTTTTGAAAACTTTATTCATTGACAAAACTGAATCTAACTCTAATTTTTCTCACACCTGGTCTTATACCAAAGAAACATGATGATTCTATCTTCAGTAATCAGTTATCAGCTCCATGATGCAAGACCGTGAAAACTGATGATATATTGTGAAATACAGTGTGGTTCCACTATATAATTCCTCCCCTGTTAGATGGAAATATCTCTCTTGGAGAGTTAATTTCAATATTTGTTTCTGGTCTTTTTGATATTTTATAATTATAATATTTCCTTTTACAAATTTCACATAATATAAAAATCAACATAATTAATACAATTATTACTAAAATAATGGTAACAATATTATGCACGCATAAATGTGGATTAGAATGTTCTAAGAACTCAATTGGCTTATCTATATCTTATATATCTATTGTCTCATTCAATACATCAACAGGGAACTTATCATTGAAACTAAAATCGATGATTTTACGATATGATTCCTGTCATATATAATTTTCATGGTTGATTATGCAATTTTGTACTGAATATAAGCCTTTAAGTTTCGATTGAAATATTTTCTGTTCCCATTCTATTTCAATATTAACTTCATGGGCTGAAAACAGATATTTCACATTAGTATTCGGTATTTGAAATATTCCGTTCTCATCATAAACTTTTATATAACTTTAATCTTTAATATGATGATTGCAATATAAATTTGTCAAGCTAATATTTGTAATATTATAAGTTGATACATCCAACTTTAAACAATCTTTTAATTCTTTCATTTGACAATTATTCTCCATTATAATATCCAGATACAATATCTAGAGTGTGATATTCCTGAGAAGAAAAAGTGGGTTTGGGTGTAAACTGTATTAAACGACATTTATACTCTGGGATTGGAATTATCATCATCAATTTTATACTCAGATTGTCATATTCACGATATGTTTTCATCAAATGATTATCTTCCCAAATATTATTAATAATTTTATCAACAGGTTCTTTTATTTTATTTTGAATCATTTCTCAAATTTCACTCCGTGATAATAAACCAAAATATGAAGTATTCGGACTACAAAAAGTGAAAGTTTCCTCAATTTGATTTGAAGTAATAAAGAGATAATTCGCAATAAAATTCAATTCATTGAAAATATCTTTTATTATATGAATTTCGTGTTCTTCTAGAATCTTTCCGATTTGATTCTTCAATATCTTGAGATTTTGTTCAATACTCTTATTATTTCGGTTAATCAGCTCAATTTGCTCATTGAAATGTTCTGTTATATTTCTATTTTGCCAAATAACTTAATTCAAACTATTTTTTATTCTATCTTGATTAACTGATAAGTTACTCAATAGATTTCCATACCTTTCAGCATCCGATGCATCTAAATCTCCTGTTGTGGTTTCTATAATCGAACCTAAACCATTAATCAAACCTCTACGCTGTCACTGTGTAGAAATATAACTTTTGAACTCAATTTTACTTATTATTTCCCTAAATATTGCTTCACTATTTGGAGTAATATTCAAATAATTAGATCTGAAGTAATCAAGCACTTTATAAAATTCAAAACGATCTTCTTTCAAACCAATAATCTGTTGAACTACATTTTCCAAACTTATATTAATATAAATATACTTTCCGTGTGTTCGAATATAACTATCGCCTTAATTTACTATGTTCACTCCAAGATTCAATGTCTCGTTTTTGAACAACTCGGATTCTCCGATGCGCATCTGTAACAATAAGAGGTGTTTTGATTTGGTTAAATTTGTGTTTTTTGTTTTTATCATCGATAATTTGACATCTTTTGGGAATTATTTTCTCGACTTTGAGTATTTTGAAATTGGCTTATCACATTTACCAACATTTCGTTTATGTTGTTTTAAATAAACTTGTTCAGGCAAATTAATTTCTTTTTCAAATTCTCCACTATATTTGAGTTTATTACTTTCGATATTCCGTTTTATTTGATTATGAACTTCTTGCATAATTTCTTCATGCTTCTGAATATAAGAATCTACTATAAATTCTTCTGCTGTCTCAAAATCATTCAATTTCAAATGGTCGAATAGAATATTCAAAGGCGTTTATTTTGTAGTCGAGTGTACTGAATTTTTATAAGCAATAAGAGCGTAATTTACTTTTTCTTTAAGTTTTAAGATCTTAAACAAATTATCCTGGTTCGGAATTCTAAGATGTTCTATTAGGGTGCTATGGAATCTTTCAACAATTCCATTTGATTCCGGATTATCAATACCAATAAAATAAATTTTGATTTCAGTAAAACTCGAAAAATTGGTTCAAATCTTATTAAACAACTCTTTCTCATTGTCAGCAATTATTTCTGATGGTATTCCATAATGTGAAAGATAATTTATTTATTTAATAATAACAGTCAAAGCTTTCTGATTTTTCAACACGTAAGCTTGAGCAAATTTGGAAAAACTATCTACTATTTTCAGATATTTAATTTTCTCCATTGATAATAAATTTTCATGAATTTTTTCGGAGGGCTTATTACTGGTTGGGGTTGGGATATTTGCAACCTGGATCGGGTTTCGTTCATATTTATTTTGTAAGCATACTTCGCATTGAGTGATGAAATCTTGTATATCTTTCTGCATATTTGGTCAATACATCTGTTGTTTCAATTTTTGATAAGTTTTACTCATATCGCGGTGTTTTGTTTTTCCTTCGTGGTAATTACGAATTTGTAATAACTGTTCATCTTTATCCTGGACATCAATTTCTAAATTTTTACATGATATTAACTTATAACTGTTGGAGCTATATGTGACTTGTATCACTGCATTGAATGCTTTAATAAACTAATCTGGGATCAGGCAATTATATCTTATGCCCGGTTGCAAATAATGTTTTATAAATTCCAAAATTGTTTTATCACAATTCACCCTATTTCAATAGAAATTAATTCTTTGAATTCTATTATCGAAAAGCTTCTCTATTCTAACTTGATTTTCAGTATCAGTTTCTTCTACTACAATCTGATTTCTGCCAATATTGATGGAAGAGTCGATGTAAGTCAATTCATTAATAGGGTTTCCATCATCTGAATGGGCTATAAGCGTACCAGAAAAATCTTTCTCATCAACTCCAACTATAACTGAACTCGTATTATTTTGAATGTTACTAATTTGTAATTTTGTATGAACATTAAAAATGATAGAAGTATTCTTGTGAATTTCTTGAATCATAGATTCGATTTTCAACCAATCTTTCTTATCCAAGCCACAGCAAATTCTTGGGAAATCGATTTCATTAATATCATTCTGTATCAAGTATTCTAATAATTTATCCAAACAGTTTTTGATCGATAACATGGTTGGTTTCTCAAAATGTTTATCCTTTGTCAACAAATTAATTATTGTTCTATCATCTTTAATTTGGACAGCAAGTTTGTCTGCTACAATTTTGATATATTCTAATTTATCCTTTGTCTTATACTTCTCGTTGATTTGTTTGGCAAATCCTTGTGACATTTCGAAATCTCTCGAATTACAATGTACAATAGGATTTTTACTTTCAAAAATACTATATTCTTTATAAATAATTCTGAAAGCAGGTTTTATACGAGACAAACAATCAGCTACCTAATTTTCATTACATTGTCTATATTCGATAGCATAATTAAATTCCTCTTATTCCAACTTCCAACGAATAACCTTCTGATTCGGCTCTTCAAGTGAATTCAACCAAATGAGAGGTCTATGATCAGTTATTATTTTGAATTATCGTCCCAACAAATGAAGTCTGAGTTTCTTGATGGCCCATACGATGAAAAGTAATTCTTCCTCAACAGTACTATAATTTTGCTCGTGTTTATTCAAAGTTCTGGATGCGTACGCTATAGGTAAGTCCTTATTATTTTTGTTTTGCGATAAAACTGCTCCTAAGGCGTAGCTACTTGCATCTGTTGTTAGAGTGAATTCTTTTTCGACATCTGGATACTGGAGAATCGAGTTATTACCAAATAGATTCTTACAAATTTCGAAACTCTCAATATATTCTTTATTATCAATGTCAATTTCACCACCTTTTCTCAAACACTGAGTGAACAGTATAGTTATTTTTAAAAAATGATCAACAAATCTTCGATAATAACCTAAAAGTCCTCAAAATTATTTTATATCTTCAGTGGTCATTGGAATAGAAAATTTTTGAATAATATAAATTTTATCGGGATTCGGTTTGATGCCTTTGGTAGTGATTATGTGTCCTAGGTAAGCCACTTCTTTCCTGAAACAATATGATTTATCCGGTAGGATTTTAAGGTTTGCTTCTCTAAGCTCTTGGAAAACTTTTGTGATGTTCCCGATATAGTTTTTTAGATATGTTTTCAAAATAATCACATAAACAAAACAAATTTTGTTGATATGATCGCGTGAAACATAATTCACCAATCTCTGAAAGGTGGAGAGGGCATTCTTCAAGCCGAATGGCATACAAGTAAATTCTTAATGACCGTTGCTGGTACTAAACGCGATTTTTCAAACATCTTTGGGGTCCATTTCTACTTGGTGGAACCCACTAGTTAAATCTATTGCAGGGAAGTAATTACTTCTCCCTAATTCATCTAGTATATCGGTCACATCAAGGATAGTCGATAGTTTTTCCATTCAAGCGACGATAATCGATCACCATTCTATATTTTTCTTTACCAGAAGAGTCTGGTTTCTACTTTACGACCCAAATGGGACTTGACCACGGCGAATACGAGTGTTGTATGATATTATCATTCAACAATTTAGAAATTTGATCCTCGATTTCTTCTTTGTATATTTCAGAATATTTATAATTCCTAGAATGAATAGGAATTTTGTAGGTGGCTCTAATTTGGTGTTAAATTTTACTTGTAAAAGTTGATTTTCCATTTTCTTGGGGTATTATGTCTTGCAATTTGAAAAGAAGTTCTGTTAAGAATTTGGTTTCTTCACTATTAGGATGTCCTGTCTCTCAATTCATTCCTCTCATAGTTTCCACATTGAAAACAGAATGCTTGGAGTTCTGGTCGAAATAATCGAATTTATGTCTGTTACAAAGCAAAAATGTAGTTATTTCTTTTTGCAAATCAATTTGAGCATTTGATGATTTTAATCCAATAAAACCAAGTAATACGTGAAAACTAGAATGGAAATTGTACAAATAACATTCCAAATCTTCATCTTAATATTTTATGAAAATGTATTCACTTCCTTTAGATTCACCATTCATAGTATTTATTATGAAATTTTCTTCGAAAATTTAGAGTTAAGATTCATTTTCATGAACATAATCCCTATTTATAAGATTTTGGGAGGAACCAGTATCAATCAGAATATATAAATCTTGTTATTTTATATGAGATAAATTACTTATCATGTTAATTGCTGAGGATCCAAATTTAAATTGTCGTTCTTGGGAAAATTTTCATTTTCATGCACGTTAATTTCGTGACCAAGTTCGTAATCAACATTATCTTGTGATAGTTGCTCTGATTCGAAGTCAATAACAGGACTTTGCTCAACATTGCATACTTTGGACGCTAATGTGGGCATAAATTAAGGTTTATATGCATTGTTTGGTCTAAAAGTTCGAGTGCTGATGGACATTGGTGTTGGTTTGTAAGAGGCTCTTGTTTGTGTGTGTGTGGATTGTTTAGGGAATTGTGATTGCTGCTGTGTCGGACATCTGGTCCTAAGCGACTGATATTGCTTAGGAGAATTTGTAGAAACAGAATATTGTACCTTATATATTGCAGATCATTTGTAATCAGAATAGATATTTCAATAATTGTTTGAGGATGTCTAGTACTCAATTGCGATCTGTAAGGCTCTATACAACTTTTGATAAAACATTGGATCACGTTTTGTTGACCTAAGGCTATCATAGTTTTCAACTGATTATTGAACAAATTCAATTCCAATTTACTTTTTTATAGTGGAAATAATTCAGAATATTTATTTAGAAAAGCTAGAATTGGTTCATTTATTTGTTTCAATTCAAGAATTTCTATGAGTATAGTAGCTCCATTCCTCTTATCTTCGTAGTTTTGGGTTAGCAGAGCTTTTAATTCAGTCCAAGATTGGAATGTATTACCGGCTAACAGTTCTTTGGCTGATCCGACAATTTTCTCTCTCACGCTTAGTAATACAAATTTTTTTGTTATTTCTGATGGATTACTCTGAACAATTATCTCAATAACTTCCTCCACGCAAGTTACAAAGTCATTCGATGTTCCAAAATTTCCGTCAAATGTGGCAATAATATCTAAAATTGTAGGTATGTCTCTGTTAAGACGCGTGAAAACATTTAAATCATCTAAAGAGGTTTCTGTAGCCATTTTTCTTTATTAAAACTCTCTATGAAGTTGAAAAGGGGTACAAAAATTATAAAATAATTAATTCACAGTACTAGTGGTATCATTGAAGTGGCAATGTTCATTTGCACGATGTAGCTTCGATTCTGCGTCAGGTGAATACCAAGAGGATCGAACGGCTGGTTGCGAACACTGGCTCTGGCTATACGACGGCAAGAATCTCCTTGTAGCACCAGGAGAATTGAGTTGTTGATGATAATGGTGGATCCTGGCTCCAGCTATGCGATGGCACGAATCTCACGGTTTGTGTTTTTGTCTCAAGGTTCAGCAAATAAACGATTGATATCGACGACTTGCGATTTTTAACGAATTGAACACTATAAATCGGTGTTTTAGAATTGCAAAATCTCTCACCGATCCTTCTGACTACGCCAATTATGTATTGAAAATAAAGAAAAGCGTTTTCAGAAACTTTATTAATCCAGAGAACAAAAGCACATGAACAACTTGTCGCTTGACAACACTAGTTCCAACTCTGATTTTTCTCACACCTGGTTTTATACCAAAGAAACATGATAATCCTATCTTCAGCATTTAGTTATCGGTTCCATGATGCAAGACCATGAGAACCGATGAAATATTGTGAAATATAGGGTGGTTCCACTGAATAATTTATATAATACTAAGATAAATAATTTTATTCCTAATAATGTAATAGACACACCACATTAACATTAGTTTTCACCTAGGGCTTAGGATCGACTGACTCTTGTGCAACGGCTGTTCACACGGAACCCTTCTCTACGTCAGTCCTCCAGGGCCTCGCTGGAGTATTTGCTGATACCACCAAGATGCGCACCAACGGCGGCTCCAGACAGGCTCACGCCCAATCCTTCTGCGCACACCATCGCGACCATCCTACTCGTCGGGACCTAATAACACAAAGCAAACGTTCCCATTGTCCCGACGATTGATTATAAGTACGATGCTTCAGCGCCATCCATTCTCAGGGCTAGTAACTTCGGCAGGTGAGTTGTTACACACTCTCTAGCGGATTCCGACTTCCATGGCCACCGTCCTGCTGCCTTAAGTTACCAACGCCTTCCATGGTTTCCCATGAGCATCAACTTAGGCTCATAGCTTCACATAAGTAGTTAGTGTCCCCGCTCTGGCGAGCCAAGATGGCGGCCAGCTGTCAGATGCTCAGAATTAATTACTGATTAATAGGCAGCCAGGTCTTCACTCAACAAAAGAAAAGGGTTTGATTGATGACAGCCAGGTGGCCAAGATGGCGGACAGCTGTCAAATACTCAGAATTAGTTAGAAGGGTTGAGTAACATCCGCCTATGTTCAGTTGACAAAGAGGTATTCATTTGATCGAGACTTTAGTCTTCTGAAGAAAAGATTATCTCTCATGTTTCAAGATAAGAGAAAAAATATATCACTGAATTCATTACCGGAAAGAATAATATTCCTGATTAATTAGTGCTCAGGAGAAAAAGAGTTGGGATGCCCCTGGTGAAATATTATTTTGATATGTACCAACCTGTTAGAATTCTTATTCAGTTATTTACTTTTGCTGTTAGAAAACCCTGCAAAGCGCTTTGTCAAAAGACCTTTTGTACCTGCGCTTCTAAAGAAGTGAATAGGCTCTTTCTCTAAATCCCAACAGCTACCGTCGGCAAACTATCAATAAGAGTCCCCATGAAAAACGGTGGATATTAACTTGCATTTTATCACACAACAGGCAAATGATCGTGTGTTTGCATCTTTAAAGTTATTCCATCCGCGAAGTCAAATTATCTGCTTTGATAGAAACGCATTGATATTATTATTCAACTTAGAGAAAGAATTCTAACTGCTGAATAGAGGTACTAATGCTCCCTGAATTTCATATTCTATCGTAACAGGTGAATTATCTCGCAGGTGTATATAAATCGGTGTTTGAGATTTGATGAATGAATCTCTTATGAAGCCAGAGCTTTTAGAACGGATGTATCTCACGTTGCTAAGAAATCACACGTTATTTTTATGTAGCTAATGATTCTGTGGACATTAGAATTTTTGGTCTGGATCAATCTTCTCATGGCGAGATTTGAAAAGATCCTTTGGAGAGATGTTATTTTTTTGCCTGGGAATAATTTGAGACGTGCTTAGAAGATTTTAGATTTTGTCGGTTTTTTGTGTTATTAATTCGGTAAATAAATTTGTTCTAAAGACAGCGCTTTTTGAATATATTTGAGGAAGTTCTTTGAAGAGATATTATTTATTGTCTTGGGGAAAGAAATTCAAACATGCTAAGAATATTAAGGCCTAGCTGCATATAGCGTAGTTAACTATAATCACATTGTCAAATATTTGATCACGTGTTTCCAACCTGATTTTTTTGATATCTAAATAAAAGTTATGATATTCTCTGAAATGATTTTACAACAAAATACAATTTATAATCGTTGGAGAAAGGTAATTATCCACGCGATCTATTTTTTCCAGATAAACATCATTAGAAAATCTAGTCGACAGCATTTTAACTGACAGCCTGTTAACTTTTTTTATGCAACGGGCCCTAGGACTCTGTGACGTCAGTGCAGCAGATTGTTATACAATTCGTGCGGAAAAATTTTAGAGCTTGGATAGGGAGCAAATATCTTGAAGATTGTGGAGGGCGGTGAAATACCCCTACCAAGATCCTGTGACGTCAGTACGTTTTGCAATATGAAAATATCGAACAGTTCGGCAGAAACTATCAGTTCTTTCGTCTTTTTTTGTGAAGCGATTTTACTTTAGTGCGGAAAGTGTTTCAGCCTGAAAAATAATTTTTGTGTGTGCGCTAACTGGAGTGTATAGCTGGTGGATTTGTGCGATTAAGAAGTGTTATTATGAGAATATGTGGCTAATCAAGAATATGTATATTTTGAGTGTATTTGTGCTACTTTTATTATAGTGAACATGAGCCAGGCGGTGAATAGGGCAGCAGGAGCCTCAGGCGGCAAGGGCAAGAGCAAATCCCCGGAAGAGCTGGTGCCACCAAAAGGTAAAACTCTAATTTATTGAACGTTCAGTCAGTAATATCGTAATAATCTTATTATATAGTATTTCCGCCGTATGTGGAGGACGAAAGAAAGAAGATTGCTCGAAAAAATAGTAATGAATCATCAATATCTATCATAATCGTTAATATAATCCAGCTAATATTATTAGTATGTTAATATTATTCTTAATGTATAACTTTAGAAGAGAACCCTCAGGCTCCTCACCTCCTGAATCCGCAGGACTGCGGTTCAAGCGAGGACGAAGGTTTCGCGTCAAGTCTCGCGGCGATAGAGAGGCGTCGGGACGCACGGCGGCGCTTCAAGAAGAAAACGGCTGCTGATGCGAGGCAGAGAAAATAAAAATAGATGTATCTTCTTCATTTTCTTATGAAATTACTCATGTACACTTCAATAGCCGGTATAGCACGAGTAATTTTATCAGAAAGTGAAGAAGAGTTTTTTTTGTGTTGAGATATCACATGTAATTGAAAAAATAGAATTCTTCCAACTTATAATATCATCTCCCAAATATTATCACTTCACAGAATACATTGAATGAAAAATTTTTAGATTCATCAGAAATATGAGCAGCTTGTTCACCGATCTGAACAAAAAGATCAGTTCTGGGTAAAATAAACATATTATCTATCTGTAATATACAATTATCCCATGAAATACTTACGAATGAATGATGTATGGACTAATAAAAAAATATAAGAAGGTTGTTAACTGATTTGAGCAGTGAAGATTTTTCTTTGAGTTTGTTTGCTAGAAAATTATATCATGTAGAATATTTCTGATTGAATAATGTGTACAGTATTAATGAAATATATGAGAGGGCTGTCTACTGATTTGAGCAACA
This sequence comes from Dromius quadrimaculatus, assembly GCA_963989225.1. Lineage (NCBI taxonomy): Eukaryota > Metazoa > Arthropoda > Insecta > Coleoptera > Carabidae > Dromius > Dromius quadrimaculatus. The sequence goes on along the minus strand of OZ022334.1, from coordinate 25,414,621 downwards.
AAGCTTGTTCAACCCATTCGACTGTTAGAAAATCAGATCTTCTAAAATACTTCCAAATGAATGATGTATATAATAATAAAAATAAGAGCAGGCTGTTCGCGGATTTAAGCGACAAATATTATTCGAGTGGTTTGTTTGTTGGATAATTATTTAATCTTATTGAATACTCATGAATGTTCAACTTTTTGATCAATAAAAATAGAAGCAGGCTCTCCACAGATTCATTCAAAAAGATCAGTTCTGTTATATATGCTGATCATTGAAATTATTCTGATTTATTTCAATAAGGTTCAAATTCGCATCAAAAAATCATTGAATATAATTTTATAGAGCGAACAACAGCCGTAAATAATTCATTCACTCCAATAAATCTCAACTTCCATGTCTCTAAATGTCATATTTATCTATCATATGAGCAGCAAAATCTTGCACTCTGAAGTGGAAAATTTCATACTTTAATAAATATATTTTTAGTCCAATGTTCTTGGTAAGATCAGTTCTAGAATTATATAAACGAATTATCATAGACGGTTGTAACAGACAAACGCGTAGCCGGCAGGGATAACGGATCACGTGATCAATGACAGCGTACGAGTAGAATATAAAAACACGAAGCTGAGAAAGCAGACACCACAGTCTGTTGTTGTTGTTGCAGTGAACTTCTATATTCCAAAATGAGTTCTGAAGAAGATTTCCTCTCTCGCAAACGGTAAATTTTTAATTGCAACAGTAATAAGCAGTTCTTTATCATTCCGCTAATTATTATAGACCCTCAATGCCTCTCCTATCATCACCGTCGACTTCAATCTCGTCACGAGCATCCACCGCAACGATGTTACCACAGGGTGAGCCTGAGACGGTGCCTACAGCGCCAGTTATCGAAGTTTTCGACAGCGACTCCGATGATTCTCCGCTGCCATGCTACCAGAGGCCAAGAGTCTACTGCTCTGAAACTCTAGAAGATGGCGAGCAGGATGAATATGCCCAACGATGGTTCAAAGAGATGGAAATTTCTCCGGGGAACTCTCCTGAAGTAGAAAAAATATTCAGGGAAGATGAACTTCACAAAGACGCCCATCTGGATATTCTACGAGGGTCGGTGGGTATGATATTGTTCATGCTTCCTGATAACAGTGATTATCGCGATAATTATGATCGTTTATTAGTGTGTGATATGACGCCTGTTGACATGAGCTGTTACCGCTATATAGCTATTGATCTGAATCCCAATAATTATTTTAAAGTCACCGTGAGAATTTCCGTGTGCGCGCAAAAAATTATATATTGATATAGAAGATTTTGGTGAATTTTATGACTTTATCAAGAAACTTGTACTGAAAAAATAGTGCAGTGAAGCAGAAATCAGCCATAAATATAAAATGAATGGAATTGATCTGAACTTATTACCCCGAGAGCAATTACAATGTAAATCCGGTAATGTATTTCTCGCCTTAAATAAATTGAACATAGATACAATTAATAATGTAAGATATATATTCTTGGGATTTCAGTCAATATTTTAATTTTATTTCTTTTCTGCTCTACAGTTTCGGCTGCTCCTCAGCCATCCTCAAAAGCGAAATGAATTATTGTTTAAAAAAACTTCAATTTTTTAAACAATAATTCATTTCGCTTTTGAGGATGGCTGAGGTGCAGCCGAAACTGTAGAGCAGAAAAGAAATAAAATTAAAATATTGACTGGAATCCCAAGAATATATATCTTACATTATTTACATATCCAGTCAGCGTCAACCATTTTATCCAATAGATACAATTGTTGAATTCGGCGATAGTTTATTCGAATCTTTAAGGTATTATAACAAATTTTATGACAATATTTACGAGGAATATGAAAACAATCTTCAGTATAGGATACTTGATAAGTTGAGATATAATTTAGAACTAGATATAGTCTTATTCAAATATCTTGTAACAGGTAAAATTGGATATAAGAAGGTTTTTATTGGAATGTATATATATATATATATATATATATATATATATATATATATATATATATATATATATATATATATATATATATATATATATATATATATATATATATATATATATATATCATAATAATAAGATGAGAAAGGATTTGGACTATGTATATGCTTTTATGAGGGAAAAATATATATAAAATATGATGACGCCGATCTTTCATCGATATTTAACCGTTTACATATTACACCTGAAACAATTTTTTATTGATACATGTTGACTGAAACTTCTAAATATGATGCAATTCTGTTTATTTATGCGTGCGTGTGTGGATGTGTATATGTGGGCGTGTATATATGTGTGCGTATGAGTTCAAGCTGAAGAGTAGAAGGTGTGTTCATAAAGGCATGAAAGAGTTTCGAAGAAGTTTCAGTGGTTCACGATCTAGTTTACTGTGAAAGTTGAAATGAGTTCTCAATAAAATCTTGATTCTTTTTTCGAGATATGTGAGAGTATAATTGATTCAGCACTAATGGGTGGAGGTGCAAATTCAATCTAGAGTGATAGTGATAGCGACAGTGAAGTTTTTGTGGATCAAAATTTAGGCATTCAGGATGGGCAAGACGAGATTAAACGTTATGAGATTGTTGAGGACAAAATTCATCACGTGAAGAGATTCTCGATGCGGGGACGTCGGACGGTACTTCATCTGACCGAGCCACCCACCGGGAAAAATCCTATTGAATGGTTCCAGGGAAGCATTGAACAAGTATGATAATTATGATTATGATGATATAGTTACTTGATGATCAAATTTCACAGGTATTAAATGATATTTTAAGAGACATGAAGCCTTCAGATTTTGTCGGTTTCACGTTTCACACTCTCTGTATGGAGAATGAGCCCGCTTGGATGTCTTTTAAGCGCGTTGGCCAAGTGGATGTACAGGTAATTTTGGAAGTAATTGATAGAATTCTACAGAGCAATGCTGGACTATTTCCTGATAAGGCATTCACCATGGAATTGACTCATATATCCATGCGCGTCGGAAGTGGAAAGCGTTCAAACGGTCACGGGCTCAGCTATGCAGAATTATGTCGGAGAAAACACGGTATCATCGAAATTAATAACGTTGATAATCTCTGTCAACCTAGGGCCTTAGTAATCGCTGTAGCATTTGTTACGAGAGATCCTATCTTCAAGAATATATGAGAAGACGCCCATATTGCCCAGCAGACACGCGTCAACAAGCTATTGAGGGATACAGGTATCCGAATAGATGCGCGCGGTGCCGGTATTCCTGAATCAAGAGTGTTTCAGAGGTACTACAAGCACTATACTATATGTGTATACGAGTACAATACACGCGGTCAATTGCTTTTCGAAGGAGCACCTGATAAAAATTTGCCACGGCTAAACCTGTTACATTATCAAAATCATTATTCTGTTATGTAGAGTTTGACGGCTGCATTTACATGCAAATATTTTTGCAAAGTTTGTTATATTGGCTACAACGGTCTATTAGCTCACACTTGTCCGAATATCTGCATCCTTTTTAAAGTAGCCCCAGCGTGTATTCTTACGCCGCAGTTGAAAAAATGCTCAGACTGTTATAGGAATATTCGAGGACAAACTTGCTACGATGATCACAAGAGGAAAAATGTTTGCGAGCTATTGAAAACCTGTAAGCGATCTTCAAAACTTATAACTATCAAAAAAATGAGAATCATTCCTGCGGCGAAGTTTTCTGCAGAATTTGTGAATGTTATTTGGAAGCTGACCACCAATGCTTCAAAAAACTCGACAAAAATGAGGTCACGAACAAAACTTTATTCATTCATTATGACATGGAGACACGGCAGGAGAAACTTCTTGGGAAGCACAGCTTGCATAAGGTTGACTTATGTGTTATGCAGCAATCGTGTCCTAGCTGCTGTAGCATAGATGATTTGAAATCTTTCTGCAATTCCTGCGGTATTCGGCAGCAAGTGTTGTAACGATCCCCTTTCGCTGATGGCGGGGTTTGTTACTTTTGACGTCGCTTTTGAAAACTGCTAACGGTGTGCTCGGGCGCCAATACGGTCGGTGACGCAGTTTTTCATGACGGACGGCTAGATAGCTCAGACGGGAAGGGTTAGGGTTGTTGAAAATAATCATCCGGAGGTAGGTGTCACAATGAGATTTATTACACAAAACGACGACGATGAACAAAGAACATCATTTTACAGAACTCTCACACGATGATAACTTCGGCGGACGGTGACGGACGGCTGTACATGACACTCGACACCAGCGGTCGCAGTACGGACCCAGGCGGTCGCAGATGGCGAGAAGTCGTTCTATGCGGGTGGAACAAAACTTGCTCTCTCACAGTGATTCTACGTTAATATGGTTCGATACTGTGAAGTCACCAGGTGACTCCTCCAGCAGTGCTTCTACGTTAAAAATAATCGACGCTTCGAAATCACGAAGACTTCTTCAGCGGAGCTTCTACGTTAAATAATCAACACTTCGAAATCACGAAGACTTCTTCAGCGGAGCTTCTACGGTTAATAATCGACGCTTTGAAATCACGAAGACTTCTTCAGCGGAGCTTCTACGTTAAATAATCAACACTTCGAAATCACGAAGACTTCTTCAGCGGTGCTTCTAAATAATCCAAGAAATATTCTAGGTTCAAAAACAGCAAAAATATTCTAAGTTCCTTTCACGGACTTAGAAAAAAACAAAACAAACTCACAATGGTTTCGGACGGTTGTGCTAACGGACTTAGCACAAAAATTTCACTAGGACGGTACACACTCTGAAGATGACGCTCGGAATCGGAACTGGTAGCGTACTTTGGCTCGGCTGCTCAGAAGACTTGACTTACAAAGAAGTGACTTAAGTCGGCCAGAAGGCCTTATTTGTACCTATAATTCAATGAAACCTTACTTAACATGTTTTAAAAATTAAATCCATATTAGCGCTAGCAATAATATAAAGAAGAAATACAGAAAAAAGAAGAAGTCATTTTTCAAATACAAATTTTGTTACAATAATACATTTCTTATCACTCTCCTGTCGACTACATCCTCTTCTGATTTTATTTCCTTAATATTAAAATTATTCTAAATAATTTTCACATCGGTCGATAATATAGAAATTGTCAAGTGTCGGATCTAGTTTGTATATTGTCAACGGTGGCGCGGAATGTCAAACAACAACAACATATACAACATACAATATACAACATATTTACAGGACAACAGTGGATTACATTCAGACTTTATTACGGTGAGACATCAGACATAAATACAGATCGCACGATCTCAACTTCTTTTGATTTCAGGCGTTTTTAAAAACCTAACCTTATTCGTCCACATGTGAAAGATAGTCATCGGTATTGGAGCAGCTGAAAACGGATGAATGAACGGTACGTGATGTTGTAGGTTGATACAGAGTTACTGAATTTAATGTTTACAGGGTGAGCAAGAAGTGAATAAAATTGTGATGGACTGAAAATGTTTGACGGTGGCAGAAGGCTCTGGGATGTGCAGCGGTAACGGATTTTGGGCCTAATTCGTTACAGTGTTTAAAAAAAACCCAATTGAGAATTTTCTTCTGTATGTTTTAGCCCCTAGGATATCATTTTCTTCGGTAATATGCATTGCACATAATGTCAAGGCATTTGACGCTCAATTTGTTCTGAGATATGTTGTAGAGAGTATGAACTTAAAACCAAATGTTCTCTTGAACGGTAACAAAATTTTGTCGATCGAAGTCAATAAGAAAATTAGATTCATAGATTCCTTGAATTATATGGCAATGTCTTCAGCGTCTTTACCTGAAGCCATGGGTCTTGCAGATTCTGTTAAATCAGGGTACTTACCTCACCTATCCAATACTTCAGAAAACGCCGAATATTTAGGGCCTTTACCAGCTGTTAAATATTACTGTGCGGACAGTATGAATACTTTGGAGAGACAAAAGTTTCTTGTCGGGTATAATCAACAAATCGACAATGATATGGTGTTTGACATTCAGAGAGAATTAGAACAATATAGTATAGCGGATGTTGATATTTTGCGGAGGGCTAGTAACAAATTCCGCCCGACTTTCATAAATGATTGTCGAGTCTGTCCATTTTCAGAGGCAGTCACTATCGCGTCGGCCTGCAATAAGGCATTTCGCCGTTAATTTCTGAAAGAAGTTACTATCGGTATTACACCCATAAATGGGTATAGATTGAAGGTAAATCAATCAAAAATAGCTTTACAATGGTTAATATCGCAAGAAGATGAACGACACATCCGCATCGAGCACGCGGGGCATAGCTCAGAGACTGTCCTTGCAAATAATCTGAAAGTTGACGGTTTTCATGCACAAGTTAAATTGGTATTTGAATTTAGGGGATAATTCTGGCATGGATGTAAATCATTTGTCAAGACTTTAAGAGATAAACAAATTTATACGACAACAAAAGAAACAATGGAATTTAGGCATCAGCGTACACTTGACAAATCAGAAAAAATTGAAAGCTTGGGATACAATTCAATGAGTACTTGGGAGTGCGAGTTCAGAAATTATCTACAGCAACATGAAGATCTGGAAATTCAGCTGAAAAATCATCAACTTCTCAATAACGCATCCTTACAGCCGCGAGACGCTCTTTACGGAGGCCGAACGGGTAGTACGATTCTCTATAGAAAGGCGGAGAATGACGAAAAAATTAAATAGGTATGTCAATGTGTGCTCACTTTACCCCTATATCTGCAAATACGGAAAGTATCCAATCGGACATCCAGAAATTTTTGTTGGCACCGAATGCGATTCAATCTGTCAGAATAATAATATAGATCATGTTGAAGGTTTGATAAAGTGTACTGTACTATCCCCTGATGATTTGTATCATTCTGTATTACTGCGAAAAGCACACGGTAAACTTATGTTCGTTCTGTGCTGGACGTGCTGTGATACGTTAAAAGCAGGCGAGTGCGAGCACTCTGATTGCGAGAGACAGTTCACGGGGACCTGAGTGGCTGCTGGAGTGAAAACGGCTGTGATGCATGGGTACAAAATATTGGAAATCTTCGAAATCTGGCAATACAATACTACAAAAAACAACAAAACTTCAAAAATGGGAGGAATATTTGCCGAATATATCAACACTTTCTTGAAGATAAAACAGGAATTGTCTGGCTATCCAAAAGAATGTACTACAACTGAGTCGAAAAAGGCATATATCAGCCTGTTTCTAGAGAAAGAAGGAGTCCGGCTAGATGAGGGTTTAATTACAAAAAATTCTGGTAGACGTGCTGTAGAAAAGATCTGTTTGAACTCATTATGGGGTGAGTAATACAATATATTTTCACTATGATAAGTCCTAATTACCTACTTTATATTGAGAGGTAAATTTTCTCAAGCTGAAAATAGGCCACGGACAACACCCGTCGCGGCCCCTGCAGATCTTTATGAGCTGCTGGCTAATCCCGCAATTACTGTGAATAAAATAATTCTGGCTAGGGACCAGGTGATGTATATGAACTGGCAGTACCGTAACGAATCAGTGGAACCACTTCGGGCGGTTAATGTCGTAATTGCTGCATACACAACAGCCCTTGCACGTCTCGAACTTTATCGTTTTTTGCACGATTTGGGAAATAGAATTCTATATTACGACACCGATTTGATCATATATTCTCATTAGCCAGGGCAGTACGAGCCACTAACGAGTAATTTCATGGGAGATCTTACAAACGAGTTGGCTTGTTTAGGCTTGGGAGCCTACATTAGTGAGTTTGTTTGTGGTAGTCCTGAAAATTACGCGTTTAAAACGTATTTTCCAATTGACGGTTGTGTTCAAGAGACTTGTAGGGTGAAGGGCTTCACACTGAATTAAAATAATTCGAAAAAAATATATTCTGGCTGCATTAAAGAATTAGTCTTAGGTAACAATGACGAGAATATCATTATGAGTAGCTCTAATTTTCGAAGTACTCTGGTAGTCCGTAAGACAGCGCATAAATTTTTTGTTGATTACCGCTCACTTGGAACTTTGTGAGTGGCTTCATTGTGATGAGTCCGACAACTTTTTCATTTGGCAAAATTCTAGATTTGGGGGCGTTTACCCGCGAGGGCTAATTAATTGAGAGAATATTACCGTAATACTGATCTTTACACTAATCGAAAGATTTTTTGATAATAAAATGAAGGAAAAATATTGTCCGACATGAATATTGAGGCTACCGGTGAGTCCGACTTGTCATAAGTACCAACATACTTACCATTAGTACCAACATACTTATGACAAGTGCGGCTAGTCGGATTCACCGGTAGCCTCAATATTCATGTCGGACAATATTTTTCCTTCATTTTATTATCAAAAAATCTTTCAATTAGTGTAAAGATCAGTATCACGGTAATATTTTTTCAATTAATTAGCCCTCGCGGGTAAACGCCCCCAAATCTAGGATTTTGCTAAATGAAAAAGTTGTCGGACTCATCACAATGAAGCCACTCACAAAGTTTCAAATGAGCGGTAATCAACAAAAAATTTAGGCGCTGTCTCACGGACTATGGATCATAATGTTGTTACAAAAAAAGAAACTTGATTATTTAGAATTAATTTCATGAAACGTAGATTAGTCGATTATTCCGAATCATATCCATACGGCCTGAAAAGGTTGAGGATGAGATAATTAGCGGTAATACTTGAGAATAGAATCATTCAATTTTGAAAAAGGTCTTCATTTTTATATTCCTCCTAAGTACCTGTACACATTTAACATAATTTGCAAAAATTAAATATATTCTGTGAAATAGTAATTGAACATGTATCTTATCAGCTCATCGTTTCCATATGTTTCGGACTCACTGAATAAATTTATGAAACTATCATGTTTATAATCATTTATCCTAAATATTAGATACAACAAACAATAATTCCCACAAACATCAGTAGTGTAGTCCTGCAGAATAACACTGTTATAGGTCCATATTCGGGTATTCCGAATCAAGAAGTTCTTGTGACTTTCAACGAGGGGCCGTCTGCCGTATGAGTCAAAATATATTCCATCTCCATTACGATCGATAAATATAGCCACCCAGTGCGAGCCTTTTCTTGTGTCAGGGTCTGTATTAACTATGATCATACATAGATAATTGACTCGTTGGGGTAGTCTATTTGAAGCATAAACTCCATAGTAGGCAAATTTCGAAAATATTCGTGAAATATTGATTCTATCTGAGCGGCATTCATTACGGTTATCTTGAACAAGCCACTGTTTCAAAAGATTAACATTCCTCACAGCACAAACTTTTCCTTTGTGCGCTCTAGGTGTCATGCATCTAGGTACGTCATAATTTCCAGATAACACCCTCAACGAAAGGCATCCCAACTCTGGAAGTTCAATCAGATCCTCTCGACCCAGAGCTCTCTCAAGAAGGTCTTTTGTATCGCCACCATTGATATAAATTCTATCCGCAGTCTTGAGAATGCTTTTTAATATTTTGAATATTTGATCATATTCTATGTAGCCGTCTGTCCATGCAAAGCCGTGGAGATTGTGTTGCACCCAACTGACTTGTTTCTGATGTTTCTCATCTAATTCTCTTATATGAAATGGTGATTCAAATACATAATGCTGCGTATCAAATTCATCTGTAGAAATTACGGCAAGTTCTTTGATAACAAATTCCACCTCACTACAGTAGAAGCTTTGAGCATCTACTATATAACTTGCCATACCAATTGTTCACAAGATAATGATAAATTTTGTTAGTTACTTCTATTTCATAGTGGATCATCACTTTGGTCTACTTAGATAAGCTGTAGAGATATGAATAAGAAACAATCACATAAACTTAATAGTTTTATACTTCTCATAAATGAATACAGACAAATACAAACATCTAACTTCCATAATCCACAATCACATTTCAATTTAGATCTATTTCAATTATATTATCAAATTCTGCATAAATAACACAATTCAATGTCCACATTAGGGCGGTTTTAAGCCCTACCTTGATCCGTAATGAACCATTACGAGTGAAATTCCAAGAAAGCATCGAGTCTGCCGATAGATCCGGTGTCAAATCAAAAGCTGTATCCTCCCGCGAAATCGTCTCGGGTGATTTCGTTACCAGTATTTCCAAAATGTATGCCTGTGCCCGAGAATAGCGTGATATGATATGATACAGCGTTTTGAGAGCTGTCCCAGGAATATATTATCTAATGATTTTCCTTGTACACCTGTCAGTATTGTGATAGCTTTCACTTCTGCTCTAGTAATTGGATATTTAGCACTACTTATTTTCAATGCCTTACTATGAGCCAGCAGTATGCTAGGATTCAATTTCACTTGTCGCACATATAAAGTAGCCTCAGTCATTTGAACTTTATAAGTATTAGCTGATGAAAGAAGATTGAAACTGTCACGAGCACGAACCAAATGAAGGCGCATCTCTACACCATTTAGAAAAAATGTTTCTTGATTGAATAAGTCAACATGGAGGTGATCCATCATATCGATACTCTTACTCTTTGCAGTATATTTTTTACGTTTGATGTATCCTGAATTGCCTCCTACATCAGTGTTATTCATTTTTCCAGCTTCATCAGAATACCACAGTGATGAGGTGAGGGGCGTCTTTTCTGCATCGCTTCCGTAATTTAATAATGTTTCTAGGTAAGCTCTATATGCGTATGTATTATTGGGAGGAGAAACAAGTTTTTGATTCAAACATACGTCAATTTGACTGAAGAGCGAGTGAAGCCAGTTATTGACAGGCGCCACATTATCGGTATCGGTCAGTTCTGTGCCATCAGATTTTAAAATTTTTAAACTTGTATATAACATAGTTTGAGACAAGTCTATGTACTCTTCACCATGTCCAGGAATCACGAATTCGATAGGTCCATTTTCAGTGACTGATGATAAAGGTTTATAGTTGATCCATTGACCATTCTCAATACTCGTTTGGGTTGGTGGTAGAGAGAATATATCTAATTCTGTTTTAACACACTCGCATGATTGGCTATGTAAGAACGCCATCTCAACCAAAAATATCGGATTGTTTCAAGCGTTTAGTTTTATTCCTCTTGTTCACTCGACCAAGTGACGCTTTCAAATAAATAGTTTTACGGGCTGATCGTTTCTTTTTATAACCCGAACCATTTATGAATTGATCAACTTTTGATTCGGCTTTTCGCTCCAAATTTTCTCCAGCTTCTATAACACGACGCTGGAACGATTCCTTCACCGGCTGATTTACGCTCAAATCACCCAGAAACTGCATTCCTGTATTGAGAGCCTGCCGGCCAACTGCTCCAACACCTCTTCTAACTAGAGGCTTTCATTGAACATGTACGTAACATCATAAGCTCTTGAAATGTTAGGATTTATAATTCGTAATACACGGCAATTTCAGAATATTCAGGCAATATTCACTCTTTATCACAGCCTTGTTAGATCTTAGCTTGAATATGGCTCTTTAGTTTGGAATCCTATTTATGATGTTCATAGCAACTTATTAGAATCCGTACAAAAAAAAATTTTGAGATACATTTATTATGAAATAATGGGAGCTTATCCTGATCACAGAGTGTCGTATGACTTGCTATTGAATATTTTCAAGTTCCAGTCACTCCATGCTAGACTAAATATCAGCTTAACTATTCATTTATACAAACTAGTACATCACATGGTAGATGATTCTTCCTGTTTACAAATTTTGAATTTCTCTATTCCCTCCGTTCGGAAAAGACCATGCTACACTTTCCATCTACCTCTAGCTCATTCAGATATACTTCTGCAATCTCCTATAGTTAATATGTGTAAGCTGCTCAAAAAAATTGGTAAAATAGTAGATTTATTTTCCAGTTCATATAAAGAATTTTGCATAAGTGTTATCAAACTTGCTCATTACCTCTGACCTATATTTTTATTCAGTGTTATTTGTTGATGTAAAATTTCTTATTCCTCTATTCCATTTGTGTTTACAATGTCTTACCCTATTATTGGGATTTGCCGTTGTGTAGTGTATTTCAAATAAATAAATAAATAATATTTCGAGACAATCCGCTAAAAAAACTTCCGATTCCGTGGCCCCTCTGAAACAGGGTTCCTTTATACACGACGCCAATACCACTGCCTGCTTGCAGATTGTAATATTGTTGATACGGGCAAACCTTCATTATGCGATCCGTTTGAAATGAAGTTTAACACATAAAACCCCAAATAGAAATGGGGCAGCAAACCCACTGCTCTCTCTTATATCAATATAGATGTTAGTGAATTCTCTTCTTAGAACTGATATGAAATGAGGCCGTGGAAATGAAATCATCTGGCTGGATCCAAAAATGTATTTCTCAGTGTTCATTGGGACTATTTTTAATAATTGCGTAAAAGTATCCCCAATTAATTGTGGCTCAATAATATCACAATAAATATATAGTTGGGTTGGTATACCTAGCAATAAATTTGGTAAATTAATTGATACTCGATCATTGTATAAATCATTGAAGGGATTGAATCCTAACTGAAGTGCTAATCGTGGCGATAATTTCAAAGAGGAGACGCTGGTGTCATTAATTTTTACTTTTACACGTTTTTTTTCCTGGTTGAACGCAAGGGCTGCATGTTCATTGATTGTACCATCTTTATTAATTTCGTGTAAAACTTGATCAATATTCTCGTAGTTCTTAGAGAAAATCGTTTTTCTTTAATGCTGGATAGTGGTGTGTCTGGTTTTTTTGTGAGCTTCACTCTATTTGTTACGATATTCACTTCGTTCTTTTGATCATTAATATTGTAGAAAGTACACGGATAAATTATTTCAGTCAGCGCATCTTGCCACATACCTTCCAATTTCACATTTTGGGGAAGCTGAGTAGTAAAATTACATGTTTTGTTATTACCAAAATAACCCATAGAGCTATTACTGGGTAAAGTGATGAAAAACTCCTTTTCATCAATCATTATATTATATTGATTTTGCTTCGTTTGCCTTGATCCACGATTTGAATTTGTCGGTGTAACCACGCCAGTGGACAAGCAGTTCCCGTCTGCTTCCTTTTCCTCTTTCGACTAGAATTTTCTCAATCTGATATGTCTTGTCGGGGGTAACATTAATTTTTTGCAGTTCGTGCTCATAGAATGTTCCTTCAATCAGCTCGTCATTCAAATCTTTCAATTTGTAAACAACAGGCTTTCGTTTTGCAATAGCATGGATTTGGAAAAGCTCTTCGCTCCAATTAGATTCATAACCTTTTTCTAAAAGTATGTTTGTGTTTGGAAATCCGTACAAAATCATCTATTGCATATTTCGGGTGCTTGCATCCTGAGTTTGACCTGATTCCGTATTGATACCGCCATACTTCTAGAATGTTTTCATCATTCACATCGCGAGGAGCTAGTTTTATTACTCTATGCTTTGCTTTATTATAACTATCAACCAGATCTTGAAGAACGTCAATGTATCTATAGGTGTTTTTATAGGTGAAAAATCTATACATCCTACTTTTTCTATCGAATCTTTCAACAAGGCAGTCTTTCACATCGGGATTTTGTGCCACGTAATATTTGACATCATTTTGTTTCAAGAATGACCTGACAGATTTAGCAATGAATTCACTACCTTTATCGGTCTGTAAATAGATTGGTCGTCGTTCATTGAATACAATTTTGAGCCCTTCGATAACAGTTTAAGGTTTTTTGTCCTGAAGTGGAATGCCCCAAGCGTATCTACTGAATACATCAATAACTGTCAAAATATATTTGTAGTTATCATTATAACATCTTAATGATCTCATATCATTAGGATCGGCTTGAAAAAGATCATTTATTTCTGAAACTCTGTATTTATTCCTTTGAAAATGCCTTCTTACAGGTTTGTGCAACAAGTAAGTATCTTGTAAGGTCAACCAGGTGTGTACTTTTTTCTTGTTATATTGACCTTCAACAGCTTGACTTATTCCATCAACTCCTGAAAAACTCGCAGGATGTGAAGAGTCGAAGTATATTTTAGCTAATTTTTTCTCCATCTGTCTCCTTATAATGTAAATAGTTTCCAATGAATTTTCTTGACTTTTGGAGCCCTGTCTTCTTCACTGGGCGCTTCGATCTCTGCACTGAAATCTAACTGTCTCTTATCTTTAGAGGTTTTTCTACCGAGCGACTGCGGTGTTGTACTCAGTTGTTGCTGAAGTTAAGAGAGGAAAAATTTCCTCCGACGTGGATTATTGATCAGTTCTAACGGTATATTGGCTATTTTCACTACGCCCTTGTCATTCCAAGTGATCGTTTTATCCGTCTTTATCACATCTACCAGCATACGGGCTTCTTCTTGATGTGTCTTAGGTGGAAATCTTAGGATACTATCAACGTCTTTCCCCTTAACGGGTATGTTCTCTGACAATTCTTTATCTTCCTGTGTTTCTATAGAAATTTGGATGAAGTCTCTATTTTTCTTTTGAAAATATGAATATCTTTGTGAAGTTTCCTGATACAGAGCCCACTTCGCGGATTCAGTGAGTTTTGAATTTATAATTTTCTTCATATCTTCATCTCAATGTGTAGCAATATTTTCCTCATAAGAGGAACTATGCCTCATCCGATTCAAATTTTCTGGTGATATCAGTATCATCTTTTTGGTATGCTCCATTTTCAGTTTTTAAATAGAGAACCTAGTACCCCTGTTAATAAAGGAGCCAGCAGCATGGGCAAGAAAGCTCCACCTGATTGAACTAAAACACGTTTCTTCTTCTTCCAGTTTTCATCACGCTTAATGAGATTTTTTAATACTTTTCTGTGTCGCCCTAACGCTGTATGCTGCTTGCGACTAAGAGGAACATTACCATGTAAGATATTATATACGCATTCACAGATGCATTTGATTGAATCAGGGTCTGCATTCTTCAAAATAGCTTGCCTATATTTTGGTGTCAGTTTATGCAGGGCTCTCAATAATTCTGCGTTGTTGCCTATGGTTGCACTCATTTTCACGATATGAGTTCTGGAATGTTTTTACAATTATATTTATACTTTTTTTAGGTAAGTAAATATATGGATGACGCCTATGGTATTATAGAGTGAAAGTGTTTTTAGCAAGCTCCGATAATAAAACCTAGAATATAGGAGTTATCGAGTTTATAATTTCATAGGAAGGTGTTAAAGTGAATAAGTTAAAGTGTTAAGAAATAATATAGTTGAAATTTTGTGAGGAAATAATCTTAAAAGTTGTAAAATCAGAACTAACTTTAAGTGATAAAGACCTTGGTGTAACTTATGACAGCAAGTTTCTGCGAAGTGCGAAGATAAACGCAAGGTGCACACATCAGTGTCAACATATCACAGCGGCGTCCCAAGGAGGGTAAATGAACAGTGAATTTAGGAGAAGAAGTGATTCTCTAGACAAAAGAAGAAGAGAGGAAGGTGTAGAAGATCCATTCAGACCAAGTAAAAAATTTCAAGATCCCCGACTAAGAAAGAAAATACACAAGAAATGGAAGAAATGAAAAAAATGATGGCAAATCTTACCAGTATGGTCAGTGGAATGAGAGACGACATGGACCAAAACAATGAAGAGCTAAAAAAAGGTATCGCACAAAATAATGACATGATAGAACATTTAAAAAATGAATTGAAAGAGAGGGAAAAAATATGGAACGAGGAAAAAGAAGAGCTAAAGAAGGAGATAAAGATCCTACGTAATGAAGTTGAAAGAAAAGATAAAGATAGCAAAAGAAATAATATTATAATCAGAGGGCTCCTAATTGAAACAGCAAAGCCTAAAGAACTAGCTCAATCTATTTCACAAGAGAAATTACAAATCGAATGTGAAATATGAATGAAGAAGGAGCATGTGGAAATTTGTCAAGAGTTTTAAAAAATTACAATGTAGACATTGCAGCCCTACAAGAAACAAAATTGAGAGGCAATAGTATCTGCGAAATGGAGGAGTATATTCTCTTCAATAGTGGATGGGCTACATCTTTCCTGGGCACAGGATTTATGGTACATAAAACACTTAAAGAAGCAGTTATAGATTTTACACCCATATCAGAGAGGTTGTGTAAAATTAGAATTAAAGGAAACATTAGGAAAATAAGTATTATAAATGTACATGCACATTCAAATGAAAAAGATAATGATGATAAAGAAGAACTATATGAAGAATTATCACGATTATTGAAATCTGTTCCTAAATTTGACATCAAAATAATAATAGGAGATTTTAACGCAAAAGTGGGAAATGAACAGTTTGTAACAGGAGGTATGAGCAAGCATCAAGAGTCAAATGAAAACGGAACAATGCTAATAGAGTTTGCAATAGAATATAATTTGAAAATATTGAGCACCTATTTTCAAAGAAAAGAAATACACAAGATGACATGGATATCGCCAAATGGAGAGGTACAAAACCAAATAGACCATGTGCTAATTGAAAAAGATAACACCAAATTGATAACAAATATACGGTCACGAAGAGGTGCGGATGTAAACTCGGATCATTTTATGGTAGAAGTGAAACTGAAATTTCCAACACATATACAGTCGAGGAATGAGCAAAATAGAAGAACAGTTCTGAGGAACTTTGCAAATGATCATGAGGGAAGAAAGTATAAAGAGAGGTTGGAAAGAAGTCTACAAAGTATGAGAATATCTGACAATATGGAGGAAAAGTGGAACAATATAGAATGTACTATAAGGTCATCAGCTCTGGCAGTGAACGATAATAAAAAAACTACAAAATCAGAATGGTTCGATGAGGCATGCAAGATTGCTCTGGAGAGGAGAAATAAAGCAAGGCTTGAGGTTTTGAAAAATCCAAACCCTCAAAACAAATGTAAGTACACAATTGAAAGAAATCGAGCAAAGGCGATGTGTAGAAAGAAGAAAAGAACTATGATAAAACATAAATTAAGATCCATAGAGGAGAATTTCAAAAACAAGGAGTTAAAGAATTTTTACCAAATTATAAAAAGCGAAAGGACTGGGAGTAACACAAGACTAGTCTATATGAAAAACAAAGAGGGAACCTTAGTTACTGGCGGAGCGAAATTAACAAGATGGAAGGAATACTTTACTGAAGAACTAAATGTGAACGAAGACTCCCAGGGAGAACTAGTAATGGAAGAAGAAAATTATGAGGAAGAAACAAGCGAATGCAGTATAACACAACTAGAAGAAATTAAGGCAATTGTGCAAAGAATGAAAAATAGAAAAAGTCCAGGAGAAAATGGCATACCTATTGAACTAATGAAAGTAGGAGGAGACAGCTTAATTCAAGAGATATATGAACTCATAAAAGATATATGGAAAGAAGAAAAAATTCCAGAAGCGTGGACAAAATCTCTAATATGCCTCATCTATAAAAAAGGTGAAAGGACAGTGTGTGGAAATTATAGGGGTATCGCACTGCTAGATACAGTATATAAAATATTTGCAACTGTATTAAATGACCGATTGAAGAAAGAAGCAGAGAATATATTAGGAGATTATCAAGCTGGGTTCAGAACATACAGATCGACTAGTGACCAAATATTCACGTTAAAACAAATCATGGAACACAGTTATGAACACAACTTGGATCTGCATTGTCTGTTTATAGATTTTAAACAGGCATATGACAGAGTGAATAAGAATAAGATGTACGAAATTCTAAGAGATCTCAATATAACAGCGAAGCTTAGACAGCTGATTAAAAGAACTTTCATAAAGACAAGTTTGAAGGGTGCTAGTAGATGGTAAAACCTCTAACAGCTTTGAAGTGAATAATGGTCTGAGGCAAGGGGATCCGTTATCACCAATTCTATTCAATTTAGTGCTTGAATGGATAGTAAGAAAGTGTGAGTTGCACAGAGGAGGAAGTATATACCATCATCGACATCAAATTCTGGCATACGCCGACGATATCACGATCCTTACTAGAAGTAAAAAAGAACTGGAAAGAACGGTGAAGAAAATTATCGAAATTGCCAAAGAGATCAAGCTAACTATAAATGAAAGTAAAACTAAACACCTGATACTAAGAGGAGGAACGATCCAAAACGATAAATTTTTGAGAATTACTACGGAAGAAGGAAAGATTTACAAGTTTGAAGAAGTGGAGAAATTCCCTTATCTAGAAGTAGTAGTCACAAGTAACGGTGAGGAAGATGAGGAAATTTCGCAGAGAGTTGCAAAGGCAACAAGAAGTCTTAGCGCGCTGTCAAAAATGCTCAAAAATAAGAATGTGGCACGAACAATAAGCCTCAAAGTTTATAAAACAATTATTAAACCGGTGGTGCTGTATGGGTGCGAAATGTGGACATTAAATAAAGTAAATCAAAATAAAATTGAGGTGTGGGAGAGGAAGATGCTTCAAAAAATCTTTGGTGGAATAGAGTTTAATGGAATGTGGGTGCGAAGGACCAATGCGGAAATTATGGCTGTGTATGGTGAAGCGGGAATTGTAGAAGCAGTAAAAATACAGCGGTTAAGATGGCTAGGGCACATTATGAGATTACCTGAGGACAAAGTGGTTAAAAGCGTTTTCGGCAAAGAATCCACAGGAGGAAGAAGAAGAGGCAGACCGAGAGAAAGATGGAAGTGCGCGGTTATAAAGGACATGGAAACTTTTAAAATTACGAACTGGAAAAGTAAAGTTATGAACAAAGTGAAGTGGCGTAGTATCGTCAACAGAGCCATGGGCCTTCAAGGCCTGCAGTGCTAATATATAATATATAAAATATATGTCAACCCGTCACGGCATGTGCGAAGCCATAACCAATCAGGTGTGTTTTGTTCGAGATCAAAAATCATCTAGCCGTGGGGCTCAAACGTAGCATCGTCATAGGCTTCTTGCACAAATTTTATATTCTCTGGACAAATTTGTCGTGACAAGTATGAAATTTGAGCCTTATCGCAAAGATTTTTGGAATATATGATATAATTGGCATTCAAGCATATATCTCTTTGGCCGCGACCCTGGTGGAACAAATTTTGAGTCAGGAAAATACAGATAAATTCTTATGATGCGACCATTTTGTAAATATGTCTACTACGCGCTCATCTGCCTCTCTCATTAGATCATCGATGACTATCAACTGCGGATCTTTCCCGTCTAAATTTCTTACATCAGGTAATCCTTCAACAAAATTAACCCCTTGAATTTCTTTATGCAAATTCTGCCAGGTGCCGTAATGCCAAGAGATTTTTTGAAATGTAGTATCACACATATTATTAATATTTGAAATGAAATTGTTGACATAATATGATTTGCCACAGCTCGAAGGGCCTGCAATTAATGCGGAAAAAGGATGTTTGAATATAGTACACATGCTCACTTCTCAAAGCCTCAGTATAAACTAAATACGATACTTAAGCTGGCTTTCTCTGGAAAAGGTGTTCTCGGATAAAATAAGATGGGTATATTGTCAATTATTTATCAAAAGATTACTTATAATACATCCAGTATACACAGAAGAAATTATTTATGTTTAACAAACTCTAATAAAGGTGTTTGATTGCCAGCGCCGATGTCTTGTAGACCCGTGCATATAACACTCCAATCGTGAACAGTCTTTCGCAGCTCCTGAATCTGGTCCTCTGTTAACGGGTCGAGGCGACTTGGCAGGTACAAAATAAATTCTTCACACTCTACAATCATTTTTCTACCAAATTTTGTCTTCACACTCTTCATATCGCATAATTCGTACATTTCATTCAACTCAAATTCCTGGGCTCTTATTTTCGGTTTGATGTTCTCCAACTTCCCGATAGCACAAAGTTTGTCGAAATCCATTTCTCTAAACACAAAAATAATATTGAGATCCAAATTATCTATTATGGGGATTTTCTTACCGTCGGTATACGATAACTGTAGAAACGCTTGATGCTTGCTGCTGGCTACAACTATTTTCAATATAAAACATATTTCCTTCAGAACACATTTATATACCTATCAATATACTCAAAATGGTATCCGTCCCTGCTCCAGCATTTTAAATCTCCCCACGAGTTTTTTTTCTTGATATAAGATCTGTGGGAATGATATAAAGCATGATATATCATCCTCCTTTCTTCAAAAGATCAAATTTATTATGGACGTGCATCCCTTTCACATCCTCTTAAATTAGAAAACCATTTCATCGGTCAACCCAACACCTGACTTATATATCAAAGTACTTTATCAAAGACCTTTTTGTTGAGAAAACACCTGGTGGACATAAATCAAACCCCATTGAGTAAACACCTGGCTGTCCATTATTCACTAATTAACTCTGAGCATTTGACAGCTGTCCGCCATCTTGGCCACCTGGCTGTCATCAATCGAACCCTTTTCGTTTGTTAAGTGAACATCTGGCTGCCTATTGATCACTAATTAATTCTGAGCCTTTGACAGCTGTCCGCCATCTTGGCTACCTGGCTGTCATCAATCAAACCCTTTTCTTTTGTTAAGTGAACACCTGGCTGCCTTTAACTCACTAATTGATTCTGAGCATTTGACAGCTGGCCGCCGTCTTGGCTCGCCAGAGCGGGGACACTAACTACTCACATGAGCAGGCCAGACTTCTCACCCATTTAAAGTTTGAGAATGAGTTGAGGTCGTTTAGATCCTAATGCCTCTAATCATTCGCTTTACCGTATGAAACTCATACATATATATTCATCCGAGCACCAGCTATCCTAGGGAGAACTTCGGATGGAACCAACTACTAGATGGTTTGATAAGTCTTTCGCCTCTATACCCAGTTCATCGATTTGCACGTCAGAATCACTACGGACCTCCTTCAGAATTTCCCCTGACTTCATCCTGACCAGGCATAGTTCACCATCTTTCGGGTATCAGCGTGTACGCTCTTTGTGCGCCGCAACTCGCAATGAGTACGCGACGCCCCAGAAATGCGAGGTAACATAAATAACGTTACCCATCTTTCCTTAATGAATAAATTACTAAAATTTATACATATTCCACTTTCATTACGCCTCTAGGTTTTATAAAATCCCAATGACTTGCGCATATGCTAGACTCCTGGGTCCGTGTCTCAAGACGGGTTCTGTAATTACCCAAAACATAAACGCCGTTGACTGATGATGAGAAACTGTTCGAGAACACTATGACCAACAATACTATATGTGTAGAATCGGCACAAAGTCCAATTTTCCACAATAAAAATCATATAAGAATTTGTCATAGGTCTGAACGTTCACTTAATTATTAGCGATCCATCATCATAATTATACCATCGGATAGATGTCGGAACATTATAAGTCCTATTCGCACATGCCGAAACATGACGCCACGGTCTCCATTATAAGTCTTAGACAACAATAACATCCAATGGGTCACGACGTCCTACAAGAGGAGAAGTGCACGCCTCCGGCTATAAACTATACATTAAACAGTGGAACAGTATATAACACAACGGGTATTAAGCCGCAGCAGCATAATGTCTCATTAATAAATTAACACTATTAAATGGTCATAGCCGGCGAGGCAATTGAATCTCCCCGTTCGAACTTTCGGGAACCACAGGTTTACCACTGAACAGTTTCACGTACTCTTGAACTCTCTCTTCAAAGTTCTTTTCACCTTTCCCTCACGGTACTTGTTCGCTATCGATTTCGCAGTCATATTTAGCCTAAGATGGAGTTCACCACCCACTTAGAGCTGCACTCTCAAGCAATCCGACTCTAGGGAGAAACCCACCCAAATATACAAAAAGTCACTACGGGTCTGGCCTGGCATCCTCTATGGACGAATGGCCCCCTTCAAGAAGGACTTGGACTCGTTCATAAATTCTTAGGTGAAACGGGCTCTCCCTAACACTACATTGTCCAATAATTGTTTCCAATTGTGGACTTTGGTGCTGGGCTCTTCCCTGTTCGCTCGTCGCTACTAAGGGAATCATAGTTAGTTTCTTTTCCTCCGCTTAATAATATGCTTAAATTTAGCCTGTAATCTCACCTAACCTGAGGTCGCATAGTTATGTTATTTCACATGCTGATAATAAATAAATTATACAACATATTTTAATATAATGAAAAATAAAGCTAATTTACCAAAAAAATAAAAAAAATATTATTAGTGTATATTTAAATCAATAGAATGATGAAAATTTCTACATATTTGATGCAACTATCATGTATTGATGTCTTATATCATTATTATACTTCAAAATGTTATATGAAACAAATTTGTTGCCAATATATATATGCATTAACGAAATAATCAATATTATTTTGTTTAGAAATATACTATTATTATATTGGTAAAATAATATGATTTATTTCTCATAAACGTGTACGGTTAAGTATTATTAATATGATATAATAAATAACATAATAATATAGTAATACTTTACCAGTGACACTATTGACATATTTAAGAGCACAATACAAAATATATAGATCTATTTATATATTAAATGTACTGAATAACTCTAGCAACGATTATTTTTCATTATAAAAAACAATCAGCCTAGTTCAAATAGAACACGACCCTCAGTCAGGCGAGGGCTGGAAGTAGTTAATCCAAGACTGCAATGTGCGTTCGAAATATCAATGTTCATGTGTCTTGCAGTTCACAAGATGACGCGCAATTAGCTGCGTTCTTCATCGATCTGCGAACCAAGTGATCCACTGTTTAGGGTGATTTCATAAGCTGTTTATTTCTTTTCAATATAATATAATGTCTGATATATTTTGAATATATATATATATATATATATATATATATATATATATATATATATATATATATATATATATATATATATATATATATATATATATATATATTTATGACATATATATTACACATAAATTATTAATCAAACATATATTAGATAATTAAGTTTACATGTCTCTACATTATTCTTTTCTATAAATATATGTATATAATATTTGCTGGGATAATAATATCTTTCTTGAATAGGAACAATGCCTATTAAGGTTATAATAAAATTCAAATGGATTTTTGTATAATATAATATAGTACCCATAGGGATATTCCATAAATTTTCCATTGTTCTCAGTAACAATAATCATTACAAACATATAACATATGAAAAAACATATTAAATGTAATATGTATAGATATTTTTGTTTTGTAAACCTCTTCTACAAAAAATATTACATTTTTGTTTTTCACAATCATTGTAAATTGTATGGTTTGGGCCACGACCCACGTATGATAAAACATATAAATATAATATATAAGTCTTCATAACTTATATATTTTTATGTTATAATATATATGTTTATTACACTTCCGTAGCATTTGAAATATCAAAAATAATAATATTAAATCATATTATAAACATATCCATCAATTTTCAATTATGAAAAATATAGATAAGTGATGCTTTTCAATATAGATATTGGTAACGTAGGTATCCAAAATACCAGAATATTCTTTTCTTGTTTGCTTATAAAATTAACAATACAAAAATGAATACAGTATCATGAAATAATTATATATATGGACACAAATTATCATTACCAAGACCAATTATATAACAAACTTGTCATTTTTCAGCCCACCTTGCTATCTTCGAGGCCTGGCCTGGAAATAGCCTTTTCTTTTTGGTCTACTTCAGGACCTAATTACATTATTTTTAGCATAATGATGCTAAAATGAGTGTGTAGGCATGTTCTAATACAAGTCGAATGCAATTGTGTTCCATATGTATATTGATCAGAAATAATTGCAAAAAACAAAAAATGTAATTTTTGAGACCAAAATAGGTTAGAACAATGGATCGAATGTGCGATATAAATTATCGCCACAATCGCTGAACTACTCTGCTAGTTAATTCAGCATCAAGCGCCACTAGATGTCTCCGTGGTACCCATTCAATAACTTTTCACCCACTTCGGATGATAGGGATGTAATGACGTCATATCACCTTACCTCGTTGAAGCATCTGTCGATACTCGTCTAGTAACTTTTGAGGTACGTTTCCACTGACACAACTTCTGGGCAACATGTGGCAACTAACGGAATATGTAACAAGTAACAATGACGTATGACACTTGTTGGGCCATGTCGCCAGACACATGCACCACTGTACGGCAAAGATACAGCGTGTCGTACGATGTTGCCATGATCTAAACGTTAGTTAATAATTGCGACAGAAAACAAGCAACTTACAAAAAACAACATTGTTCATTGGAGGCTAATCTGAAAAATGGCAAATTAGAGCTACTTACTACAAGTACAAATATTCAGCGGATAAAATAAAAAATAAAAACTAGAATTTGAGATCTGTTCTTTATCGGGAACCAAAGAGTGGCTCATTTTCTAGAAAAGAGAGATGATTTCCACTACTTTCAATCAATGAATCTCTGATCCACCATTGAGGCTGAAGTATGAAGACACACGGCAACAAAGCCGTATTTGTTTGCTCGCGCATCGTCCATCTAATTGAGTTGAAACTCACTATGGTTATTGTTGCCACTCTTGTTAAGATTCTTATTATAGTATCATTAGCATAGATTGAATGGCGCACGAACCGTATTTGTTCGCTTGCGCATCGTCCATCCGATTGAGTTGGAATTTGTTGGCATTTGCATGAAAATTTTTATATAGTACAACAATCGTGAAATAGGTAGCGCACGAGCAGCATCTGTTCATTCGAGCATTGTCGGATTGAATTTAAAATTTATGTAATGAGCTCGTTCGATTTGGAAACTTTCGAAAATTACATATCACACATAAAAGTTAGTTGTTAATTGTTGATATAAATATAAAAATTGTCATGTCTTGTTCAGTATTTAACTCAAATTATTAAAATGAAAATGTTCACTCGAACATGTGCCATTCATGAAGTAACAGCTACTACATTTGTCCAGCTGTTGTACAGTAGACCGCACATTTTCTGCTAGTAATCAGTTGGGATGTTTAGTTCGGTAGCGCCACTGCAAATGACTCGACATACGTTCACATTTTATCTCAGCGTACACGTATGTCCAATAACATTCTTACGATCTAGTAGCTATGACGTCATCAGAACTTTATATAATATTCTTGGCTTTATTAAACATTTGTTGGGAAAAATAAAAGTGACAGTATTTATATCTCAAGATTCTGAATAACATTATGTAAGAATTGGAAAATACTTGAACGAGCCCATTGTTATCGGCGCTTGTGTGAAAGTGTCTTACAGATTCATCCATATCAATATTATAAAGAGAAAATATTTGTATTTCTGTTTAAAATGAATAAACTAGAAAACTACTGGACCAATTTTGAAATCTCTTACTAGTAGCATCCTATATTATCACTTAATAACCTGGGCCATGTAAATTTATACAAACTGCTTGATTTTCTCATTCATCCACACAGCTTTGGGTGAAAAATCAGATGAAAATTCAAAAGGTAACTACTGTTGAACTATGCATAATTAAAATCCAAAAATTGTTGCTCATGATAAGCAACATGTCAGTAACTGAATTTTTCACCCTTAATTTCGCACTGATGTAGATTAGTACCCATTTTGGGGTAGCAACTATTTAGCTCAATATTTCGCGAGTTACACAAGATATTGACATGCGATCTTCGATGTTAGTATCAGAATGGATTGAACTTTTGTTTTTATGATCAATTAAGGCCAGTACATGTCCACCCGTTACTTATTTTCTTGAATCTGTAGTTTTGGAGATAATTTTCAGAGATTTTTTATATAACTATGATAAAGATAAAATTATTATTTCAAGGTACAGCACATGACCTCTCGTCAGTTAATCACTAAACAATGAAAACTGAAAGGTCTTTCTGAGTTTGTGCGTGCACAAGTTATGTATCAAATTGTCACAACTTGAAACTGATACTAAATCTAAATGAAAGCTGCTGTTCTGTAGGTTTTTCCAAACTGCTTGATTCCAAGCTCAGTGATTGTGAGAGATGGTAATTTGCGAAACCTCCGAACTAACATTCTTAAGCTGCCAAAAATGCGCTTCGATCATCAAGTTGATTCTTAAATTTCTTATCGCGGATGTGGGATAAGTACCTATTATTTTTTGCACGATTGGGTGTTTTAATGTGTTTACCGGCCCTCTATTTGAGATGGTATGAGGATTTTATCAGCAAACTGGGGTTACTATGGTTATGCTGACCAATCGCCCGTGGTCAAAGGCGGTAAGTATAAAATTGTGAATGTTAACCAAAAAATATTCGTTTATTTATCTTTATTTGTCATTGAATATTCAGAATAGAATGTCAAGCATGACAGCTGACAGCGAAAAAACGATCATCAGTAGTAATTTAATTTGAAAAAGAAAATTCGGATCGATATTTGGGATCTTCCAATCATGCAAGAATTTTTGTAAGCATCACGGTCAATAAGTACAGTACCGATTTCGTATAATATTTGGGAACCTCGCTAAGGCTCGACCTCCAAACTATTATTCTCATTTGGTAAACTGTACTTACTTACCTTAATACCTAAATAACTATTGTGCTTCTTTTCCTAGGCGGTGAATGGCTTGCGTGCGACAAGTTTATCCAATTGAATTGAAACTTACTATCGTTGTTGCTAACACTTTTATAAGGTTTTTACTGTAGTATTATTGATATACATGAAGTGGCGCACGGGCCATATTTGTTCGTTCGCGCATCGTTGAGCTGATTGAGTCGGAGCTTGTATGGTATAGTTAAAGTTATAGTTGGCACTTGACATAGTACTACTAACATGAAATAGGTGGCGCATGAGCGATATTTGTTTGTTCGAGCATCATGCATCCGATTGAATCCAAACTTTCTATAGTTGTTGCTGGCGCTTGCGTGAAAGTTCCTGTCAGTTTCATCTATCAATCTATCTATACCA
Source organism: Dromius quadrimaculatus (assembly GCA_963989225.1). NCBI lineage: Eukaryota > Metazoa > Arthropoda > Insecta > Coleoptera > Carabidae > Dromius > Dromius quadrimaculatus. The sequence continues at coordinate 25,387,875 of OZ022334.1, read as the reverse complement.
ATATTATAAAGGGAAAAGATTTGTATTTTTGTTTGTAATCAATGATCTCAAACACTACAGGACCAATTTCAGAAATTCTTTCACTTGTAGAATCTGTAACGATCACCTTTCGCTGATGGCGTGGTTGTTACATTTGACGTCGTTTTTGAAAACTGCTAACGGTGTGCTCGGGCGCCAATACGGTCGGTGACGCAGTTTTTCTATGACGGACGGCTGGATAGCTCAGACGGGAAGGATTAGGGTTGTTGAAAATGATCATCAGGAGGTAGGTGTCACAATGAGATTTATTCACACACAAAAATACGACGACAATGAACATAGAACATTATTTTACAGGAACTCTTACACGATGATAACTTTGGCGGACGGTGACGGACGGCTGAACATGACACTCGACACCAGCGGTCGCAGTACGGACCCAGGCGGTCGCAGATGACGAGAAGTCGTTCTATGTGAGTGGAACAAAACTTGCTCCCTCACAGTGATTCTACGTTAATATGGTTCGATACTGTGAAGTCACCAGGTGACTCCTCCAGCAGTGCTTCTACGTTAAATCAATCAAACGCTTCGAAGTCATGAAGACTCCTTCAGCGGTGCTTCTACGTTAAATAATCAATACTTCGAAATCACGAAGACTTCTTCAGCGGAGCTTCTACGTTAAATAATCGACGCTTCGAAATCACGAAGACTTCTTCAGCGGAGCTTCTACGGTGAATAATCAACACTTCATAATCACGAAGACTTCTCAAGCGGTGCTTCTAAATAATCCAAAAAATATTCTAAGCTCAAAAACTGCAAAATTATTCTAAGTTCAAAACAGCAAAAATATTCAAAGTTCAAAATAGCAAAAATATTCTAAGTTCCTTTTACGGACTTAGAAAAAAAACAAAACAAACTCACAAATTGTGTCGGACGGCTGTGCTAACGGACTTAGCACAAAAACTTCACTTGGACGGTACACACTCTGAAGTTGACGCTCGGAATCGGAACTGGTAGCGTACTTTGGCTCGGCTGCTCAGAAGACTTGACTTACAAAGAAGTGACTTAAGTCGGCCAGAAGGCCTTATTTATACCCATAATCTAATGAAACCTTACCTAACATGTTCTAAAAATTAAATCCATATTAGCGCTAGCAATAATATAAAGAAGAAATACAGAAAAAAGAAGAAGTCATTTTTCAAATACAAATCTTGTTACAATAATACGTTTCTTATCACTCTCCTGTTGACTACATCCTTTTCTGATTTTATTTCCTTAATATTAAAATTATTCTGAATAATTTTCACATCGGTCGATAATATGAAAAGTTTCAAGTGTCGGATCCAGTTTGTATATGGTCAACGGTGGCGCGGAATGTCAAACAACAACAAAATATACAATATACAATATACAACATATTTACAGGACAACAGTGGATTACATTCAGACTTTATTACGGTGAGACATAAGACATAAATACAGATCGCACGATCTCAACTTCTTTAGATTTCAGGTGTTTTTAAAAACCTAATCTTATTCGTCCACATGTGAATGATAGTAATCGGTATTGGAGCAGCTGAAAATGGATGAATAAACGGTACGTGATGTTGCAGGTTGATACAGAGTTACTGAATTTAAATTTTACAGGGTGCACAAGAAGTGAAATAAAATTGTGATGGACTAAAAATGTTTGACGGTGGCAGAAGGCTCTGGGATGTGCGACAGTGACGGATTTTGGGGCCTAATTCGCTACAAATCCTATATTATCATTCAGTATCAGCAGCATGATCTCTCGATATGAGTATGGTGAAGTTGGCGTGTACGGTGGGGTAGTGAGAAAAAGTGTAATTACTGTGTAATTCAGTGAAAATTAACAGTAAAGTGGATTGTGAGTGCAGCTAAGACAGAAGACTACAGATAGTGTCACTAGGTCTTCCGGTTAGAAGTTAAATAAACGTTAAAAAATAAATCGCAGCCGGGAAGGTTAATTTCAGTAAGGTCATGAATCGCGCACGATACAGACACAAACGCACGTGTAGCTTAGCGGCGAGCCGGGCGAATCCAGTGTAGCAAACAATAGCAAAAATAAAAAAAATAGTTTTTTCTTTTAATCGTAAAACTTAGAATCGCAATTAAATAATAAAAGCATAGGCAGTATTTATTATAGAGTTAGAGCAGAAGCAATCAAATGAATGGTAGAGAAAGAAGCAATAGTACCAGTTGCATTAGAAAGAGAGAAGAAGAGGAAGAAGAAAAACTAAGAGAATCTAAAAGAAGCGCGATTGAAAAAAGATTTACTGTTAAAAGAAGTACAACAGAAGGACAGAAGAAAACGACAAAAATGCAGGAATTATTGAAGAGGATTTCGGAAGATCTGAAAAAGCTTACAAATAATTATGAGGGAATAAAGGGAGAAGTAACGAAAGGAAGGGAAGAAGTACGAAACGGGAACATAGCTATCAGAAAAGATATGGAAGAGTCGTATGAGAAAATTACAAGCAATATTGAGGGTATAAATAAAGAAAAAGATCAAATAAAGGAAAAAGAGAAAATGTGGGTGAAATAAAATAAGGAAATGGGCGAAAGAATAAAAAGACTTGAGAATAGAGAAGAACAAAGAGAAAAAGAAGCAACCAAAAGCAAATTTATAATAACAGAACCAGAAATAAAAGAAAACTTAAAAGAAGAAATTGGAAAATTTATTAAAGATGAACTAAAGATCCATATGAACATCGTGGAGGCGTGCAAGGTTAAACAGATAACGGAAAGACAGAAAGTAGTGATGAAAGTAAACAACGAAGAAGATACACAGGAGATATTCAGCGCGAAAAATTAATTGAAAGGACAAAAAATATACATATAGACAAACTCCTAACAGTCAATGAAAGAAAAATACAAGAAGAGATAATGAAAAAAGCTAAACAGGAAAGAGAGGATGGAAAACAGGTAAAAATTTACACTAATAACTTGATGATAGATAACAGCATGTGGCTGTGGGACAAACAAAGAGAGAAATTAATCCCAAAAAACTAAGCCGCAAGAAAGGAAAGGAAAGAGGAGGTACGACGACCGAGCAAGAAAATGGATATGAGGATATATTGAATAGAAAAATAAAAACAAAAAAGAATCAAAAAAGAGGAACAGGCGCAATGAAATAAAAATCAGTACATGGAATGTCCGCACAATGCTACAACCAGGGAGGATGCAAGAAAAAGTATCAGAAATATCAAGATATAACATTGACATAGCGGCAATACAAGAGACTCGATGGAAAGAAAAAGGAGTAATAGAGAAGAAAGACTTTATATTACAATACTCAGGAGATGAAAAACAAGGGCAATACGGCGTGGCTTTTTTAATAACGAGTAAATTAAAAGAGAAAGTGATAGAGTTTGAAGCAATAAATGAAAGATTAGCCTATGTGAGAATAGAGACAACTCCTTTCAAGTTGTCAATAATAAACGTATACGCACCAACAGAAAACGCAAAGAAAGAAATAAAAGAAAAATTCTATGAAAAATTAGAAGAGGAATTAGAAAAAGTACCAGAAGAAGACATCCTATTACTATTAGGAGATTTCAACGCTCAAATAGGCAAGGAAGATCATATAAAGCAGGTAGCAGGAAATATACAATACATGATAACACAAATGACAACGGTCAAAGACTATGTGGTATAGCGGCAAGAAACAACATGATTATAAGTAGTACCAAACATAAACATCCAGAAATACATGAAATAACTTGGGTATCGCCAGACCAAGTAACCCAGACACAAATAGACCACGTACTAATCACAGGAAGGAAACAATCAGATATAACAGATGTAAGATCATACAGAGGAGCATGCGCGGATTCAGACCACTTTATGGTAATAGCAAGTCTTAAACAGAAAGTAAGAAGAAATCAGAAGGACAGAAGCAAGAAAACTAAATGCGACATAGAAAAACTTAGCAATGAAGACACAAGGAAGAAGCACGAAGGAGAAATAGAGAAGCACATTGAAGAAAAATATGAAGAAGAAGACAATGTAGAGAATAAGTGGCATAAGATACAAAACTGTATAAACCAAACTGCAAAAAAATGGATAGGAGAAAAAAAGCAAGAAAATAAAAAAACATTGTTCAACAAAGAGTGCCATGAAATAGAATTAAAAAATAAAAATGCAAGACCGAAGTGGATGAATACAAATAGGATAGGAGACAAAGAAGAATATGAAAAAATTAGGGAGAAATGTTGTAAAATTCTAAGAAAAAACAAGAGAGATTGGATGGATGATAAAATAACAGATATTGAAAAAGAAAGTGTGAATAGAAACTCAAAAAAATTCTATAAAAAAATGAATGAACAAAAAAAAACATACGAACCAAAAGTCTACTGTATAAAAGACGCAAAGGGCAACAAAACAGAAAACGATGAACAATATAAGAAAACATGGGTAGAATACTTCAAAACCCTGCTAACAGACCCGCAACAAAACGTGGATATTACAACACGAGATAAAATTGCGGACGAAGGAGTATCAGAAGAACCAACAAAAGAAGAAGTCAGAGAAATAATAAGAAGCAGGCGAAATGGGAAGACTCCAGGCAAAGATGGAATAAACACAGAACTAATAAAATACGGAGGAGATGAACTACACGAATATATATATGAACTTATAATGAAGGTGTGGAGAACAGAAGAAATGCCAAAGGATTGGGAAAGAGGACAAATAATCACAATTCACAAAAATGGAGACCAACAAACATGCGAAAATTATAAAGGTATAACGCTACTGAACACGACATATAAAATAATGTCAACACTTATACAAAAGAGAGTCCAGAAAGAAACGGAAAACATAATAGGACTGCATCAATGCGGATTTACGCAAGGCAGATCAACAACAGACGCTATACACACAGTTAAACAGATAATAGAAGAAGCACATGAATATAAAATGAACATAGACTTATTATTCATGGATTTCAAACAAGCGTTTGACTCGATCAAAAGAGAAAAACTTATAAAAGACCTAGAAGAATTTGGGATAACAGCTAAACTAAGACGATTGATCTTGATGACATTAAGTGGAACAACAACCACAATTGAAACACAAAAAGGAGAAACTCAGGAATTCGGAACAAACAAAAAGTGAGACAAGGAGATACACTATCAGAAACTCTGTTCAACATAGCGTTAGAATATGTGATGAGGAATTTGAACAAAGGAACATTCAGAACTAAAGGCGGACAAATAATAGCATACGCAGACGATATAGTATTGGCAACAAAAAATAGGAAGATATTGAAAGAAATGGTCGAAGAAATGATGAGGATAGGAAAAAAATCAGGAAGTAGAAATATAGAAATAGGTAGCCTACAGTTTGAGGAGGTTAATAAATTCGAATACTTAGGCATTATGCTATCAAATAATGGAGACAGGAAAATAGAAGTTCAAGAGAAGATATTAACAGCAAACAGAGCCTTCTACGCAAACAAAAAATTACTCAAGGATAAAAACCTAACAAAGAAAACAAAATTAAAAGTTTATAGAACAATAATCAGACCAATAATAATGTACGCGGTAGAAACAATGACAATGACCAAAAAAGATGGAGAAGACTTACGAATAGTAGAAAGAGAAATAATAAAAACTATTACAGGATTAGTAAAAACGACAGAAAACGAATATAGAATACTAATGAACCATGAAATAGAACAAGAGCTGCAAGGAGAAGATATAGTAAGGAAAATAAAACAACAGAGGACGAAATGGTTAGGACACATATGGAGAAAAAGGGAAGAAGACACCGTAAGGGCAATTTTACAATGGGAACCAGGCGGAAACAGAAGAAGAGGCAGACCCAGGTCGAAATGGCTACAAGAAGTAGAAGCAGATCTGAGTAAAGCAGGAATAAAGAAATGGAAGGAGAAAACAGAAAATAGGAAGACATGGAGAGAAATATGTCAGAATATTTAGAATAAGGCGATGAGGACTGATCCCCCTCAAATAAAGGATCTAGAGAGCTTCAGAAGAAGCGGCGCAACCCCACCTGGGGTGTCCAAGCCACTATAAATATATATCAGCAGCATGGGTTATAATTTACTTACAAAGAATCAAATCCACTTCATAATAAAATGTGAAGCACCATAACACCCCATTACTTTAAATGTCAAAACAACACCAGTAATAAGATTCTATCATCCTGACAAGGATACTAAGATATCCTTGCATTCTGATATCTGCTGGGTGATACCAGTTGATCAAGTATGACGTCATATAGCTTAGTTTGGCAGAAACTCCGCAAGATGGCAGTTCAAAATAGATCACTTTTCCCACGTATCACTGGTGATAAAAATTATAGAATAGGGGAGCGTGAGTGTTGAAATTCATTGGTAACATTGTCAAGACCATTGTCAACATCAGATGACTCAAACACATTTCCCTTAGATCTTGACCTTGAAATCAACGTATCACCACAGAATATTGTCCCAGAAGCGCCAATCAAACAAAGAAACTCGGTTGTAGAGAGAGATGGTTTATCAAACAAATTTAAAGGGCCAAACGGTTACTCTTGCAAAGCTTAATTGATGTTCATCACAAAATGCTTTGTATCAGAGTGTTCGAAACGTTCTCTGTTCTAAATGTGCGTTGGATGCGTTTAGTTTTCAGAAAATGCCTTCATTTATTCCGTGATAAATTAATGAATACATGTCCTTTTCATAATTATCTTAGTTATATATTGAAAAGACAATGTGATATAAGCTGCTTTCAATTGTTCTTTTCTTATGATGAGAATGTTTATTCAATCACCATTTGAAGCTTCCCGTTTTAGCTTTCAAACAGATTTAAATGTCCAAGGTCAGCAGACCAGAGCGCTGTAGATCAAAAGCGCCGACAGAAAGTGTCGCTTGTGGAAGAGTATTTTGTGGTACTACATAAAGCAATATTGTTCATTGAAACATACATATCGTCCTCCAAGAAATGTAGAAGAAATCTCGAGCTCAAAATATCTTACAGCGTTCTTTTCAAACAAAGCTCTCGCGCTGTAAATTTTGTTTTGACGCATTCGAATGTAAAATAGCTATTGAAGCAGAGCTTATTCCAAATAATGAATTCTGAAAGTACTTCTAATTCTAAATATTCAGACAATTGACTTATCTACATTTTATGCATTGAGAACCAGCCTGAAGATTACTTTTTTAATCTTATTGCAAACATCCGTTTCTAAATGGGGGTGAATTTGCTCAATGAAAGTATTCAGCGGATTATTGTGAAATATTAGCGCCCCCACAAATTCGAATGGACCAGAGCGACGCATCATATTCAAAGAACGCTAGAGATATGACGCTGTTGAGCAAATCAGAATTTTCGCCAGCTGGAATTGTATTCATTTTAAACTACTGAATCGGTGTTTACATAGCTACATACATATTTTCAGTGTCAGTAATATACCGTGAGTCCCACAGATTTATTGTGATATAATTAGTTTGGGGAATCAGATTTTGCAAATAGTCGCCGGCAGAATAGCATACTTCAATATTGTGCAGAATGGTAGTGTATTCATCCCTCTATCTCATTTTGTATCAATGTCATCATTTTGATTGCATAAATATTGAAAACTTGGAAGACTGAGTATTTAATAATTTGTTCAATTATTACGGTGTGATGTTCTTTAGATGGTGTGTACATTTGTAGCACATTGGTTATTGTGAAACATCACTCAGAACAACTATTTTAGCGCGAAATTTTAAATAATGAATCTTGCTGCTGCAATATGTTTGGTGGATACTTTCTCATAATAAATTAACTAAGTTTCTAGTGCGGTGTGCATATCAAATATTAGATAACTTCCAATGACTAAAGTAATAGCGCTGCAAAAGAAATTTCACTTGAAATTAGCTACCCTGGAAATTTAAGCGAGCTAGCTAACTTCCAATGGCCGAACCAGTGACCTCCATTCGTATATGACTAGAGGTTACTGGGGCGAGGTATAAGAAAAAGTTTTATCCCAAATAATTGTATTTTGTATAATCATCGGAAATTGAGCTAAGTACAGCTCCGCCAATTACTCGTGGCAGTTATAGAGTGGGAAAGAAAATTACTGGGGACTGCATTTAATCTTTGATTTCGTAGTGTGGACATCGTGGAAAGTACAGTCTGTGCAAGAATGAAGTTTAAGAGTAAATTGGACGGGCAGGCGCTCAATAGCCAAAATCGCGAAATAATCTCCATCATTTTCTCTTCCATGAAGAGTGAGAATGAGAATGGTGCTCCAATAGTTTAACCAAGCAATATTGTGAAACGGGTATCAGATGCAACTGGGGTCTCCGAAAGATCAATTTTCCAAGTTATCAGTTTCTTCTTTCAAATACACTTTCCATTCAACTCTTGCGTCAATAATATAATTTGTATATAACTAGTATCATTTATTAGAATACATATGGATCAAATGAGTATTGTTTTTTTTCAATTGTCACAAAAGTGACAACTTATGTGTTTTCCCATTTTTTATTCCAAATTGCATGAGAACTGTCAAGAATATATTGTTTACATTTTCTAGTTTTTCAGAATAAATTCATTATTATTACATTACAGAATGTTTCATCAGAATTCATGAACTTAGAAGCAACGTGCTACGCGAAGTGTAATTAAAGTGAAACATCACCCGGAAGAACTATTTTAGCGCGAAATTTGAATTGATGAATCTTACAATAAATAAACAATAAATAAACAAAGTTTTCAGTGGCATGTATATTAAAGACTAGATAATTTGTCAAAGTCTCACTATGTCTGCAATAAATCCGTATAAAATTAGTGCTAACGTATAAGATAAGCATGCAAATCCTATATCTCAGAGACTTGGATAACTAGTTATCTGGAAAAAAGTTAAATGCCTGGCGCCATACTTGCAGTTCTCATATAAAAAATTTCATGAGAATTGAACTGCATAATTTCGAGAAAAAAAGATTGGTGCTAAAAATATAAATTTCTCAAAGATTATCCAGTTTTTTGGGGCAAAATTTGGTAGACTTATGAATGACATTATCCTTCGGAGTGCTGTGCAAGAATTATAGATTTTTAATTATCGATATTCCGTTTATAACCCTTTCTGTGCACTCCAAAAAGTATAATATTTATATTGAAAATTGAAGGAAAAACAAAGTCTTTTATCCAAGAATTATATATATTTGAATACTTTTTTTTTTGACATTGGTCACTGGATTTTGGGCTCAAAATTCCCGATATTTTGGGTACTTCTCTGATGTCCATTTACACTTTTTTCATCTCCTGCAAGTTTAATTCAGACAAAAGTGATTATATTCCATGGCCAAATAGTTCTTGGAGATAATATATTTTTTTGAGATTCGTGAGATTCCAAGTTTCCGAGTAATTAGTTTTTACTTGTTCAAATCATAGATTCTGTTATGAAGAATCGTCAAATAGACAAAAAGGAATATTGTTATTATATCTAAAAATTATGAGCAATTTTTTGCAATAATTTTCGGAGTTTCAGCGGCTGTATATTTCAAAATAATAATTCAGGAAAATATTCTTCAATTTCTTTTCTACTTCTTCTAGTAGTGTGAATATTGCTTTTGAGTAGTTGATTTGTTCTGTGGCGCTATCTAGTATCCAAATTTTGTATTACATGACAAGTGACAAAGATTGATTTTATCATGTATTTATCCATTAGAGGATAAATAGCCTATAGCTGATTTCAGTAGCAAAAACCATTTTGAATATTTGTTTCTGGCTGTGTGTGATAAAATGTTATCTATGTATATGATATTTTGGTACTGTATTTGGCTTCACATATGTAAATATCAATCTTTCAACAACCGGAAAAATTGGTTTAAATTGTAGTTTTACCGATCTTGTCATACTTGTAAGAAGAATGGTTCGGATTCCAGGATATTTGATTTGTCAAATCTGACTTTCAATGTTATAGTAAGTTCATTGGATAAATACATTAAAAATCAATCTTCAAACCTAATTTTGTAAAGCTTATCTCTTTTAGATTTCTGAATACTACTATAGCTGAAAGTGACAACTTTGCAATTACCTCTTTCAGAACTAAATCCATAACCAAATTAGCCACCACAGGAGACATCGAATTTCCCATTGCTGCACCAAATATCTGTCTATAAAGCTCACCATTAAATTTGAAGTAACAACTTTCAAAACAAAATGTAATCAAATTCAACAATTCATCCAGTGGTATTTTTGTACGTTGAGATATGATATTATATTTTTGTTCTACAGCTTGCAGTACTAGGCTTATTGGAATATTAGTGTATAAAGAAACAACATCTAATGAAATAAGAACATAATCCTGATTTAAATGTACTTGAGTGACAAACTCTTGGAATTCAAATAAATTTCTGATGTAGTACACATCTTCATATAAGTCACTTAATTTATCTGTTGGGGAATTAATTCCAGAGACGATAGGGCGGAGCGGTTTGTTATCTTTATGCAATTTGACAAGACCATAAATTCTAGGAGAAATCGCATCATCAGATGTTAAGTTTTTCTTTGTTGCTACGTCAATATATTGTTTTTCAAATAAGTTTTTGACAAGTTTGTTGTTTGCATTTTGAATTTTTGTTGTAAGATCTTCATTTATTCTCATATACGTGCTATTATCTTCCAATACCTCTTCCATTTTACTAATATAATCATTTTTACTAATTGCAACGGTTGAATTTGATTTGTCAGCTTTGATGATAAGAAGGTTTTCATTTTGTTTTAAAAATTGTTTAGTTTCATCATATTTTTTGATTATATCATTGTTAGTTTTGTTTTGGTGAATTTTATGTTTATAATTGGTGAAAGCGCTTAGCACGATTTACAACAATATCCTCCAGATCTAGGCTCATGTTACTTTTTTGATTTTTGTTTATATTTTTGACAGCTTGCGTGATGCAAAATTTTAATTGATTGACACCACAACTGACAAACTTCTACCAGTGTCAATATGTATTTTTTTGACAATGCGTGCACGCACGTTTTTAAACACGCAGTTAGCCAACGCCTTCCATAGATGTCGGGTGTGGCATATGACAAGAGAAAATTTCTCTTTCTTTCTTCGCTTTTTGATATTAATATAAATTCAAACAAATGTATAACTTCAATTTTTCAAACAATAATTCATTTGTAAGTATTTCTGACATTCATATATAATAATTAGTAATCAAATAAAATTAAAGCGCTTTTGAGGATGGCTGAGGTGCAGCCGAAACTGTAAGGCAGAAAAGAAATAAAATTAAAATATTGACTGAAATCCCAAGAATATATCTATCACATTATTTACATATCCAGTCAGCGTCAACCATTTTATCCAATATACTGCGTGGGACTAGCTCTGCGACAACCCTTCGAAAACTACAACATGATCATCATTCCGGAAATTGTTGACATCTATGGAAACTTGGCTAAGTATCACGTAAAGATGTTACTAAATGTAAACAAAAAGATTATATCAGCGACAAATCAAAGAAATTTTTTACTGCGGTGTAAGCGCAATAGTATATCTCCAACTCATATAACTAATCATTTTAATTGTTTACAAAATGTTTTATTTAACAATCCATACAAAAATGAAACTGCTAAAATTATCAGGAAGTTTAAAGTACAAACGATCAATCTAGAAGTAAAAATTAGTCACTGGAAAATACAGTTTCATCAAAATGAGTTTCAATATCACCATGATATTATTAAACAAAATATTAGCTTCATTCAGTGGCATAGATTCCAAGTTTCTTGGAGAATAAATCCTACTTCATTAACAACAATATTAAACAAACACATATAAAAAAGTTCAATAACCTGCTACACATAAATCGAATAGCTATCAATGACAATCTCTCACAAGAGGGCTGGTTTTACAATATGACACAAACTGTGATACCTCAACGTGTAACAGATTTGCTATCGTTGGGACCTAAATTTAGTGTACCATTTGAAATGAGTCAATTACCTCTTTTTCAATTAATTGCAGATGTGGAGTATGTTATCTGTCAAATAGATGACATTGAGATTAAGAACCAATACAGAGCGCAAATTGTCAATATAGTTACCAATTATAAACATAAAACTCACCGAAACAAAACTAACAATGATATAATCAAAAAATATAATGAAACTAAACAATTTTTAAAACAAAATGAAAACCTTCTTATCATCAAAGCTGACAAATCAAATTCAACCGTTGCAATTAGTAAAAATGATTATATTAGTGAAATGGAGGAACTATTGGAAGATAATAGCACGTATATGAAAATAAATAAAGATCTAACAACAAAAATTCAAAATGCAAACAACAAACTTGTCAAAAATTTATTTGAAAAACAATATATTGACGTAGCAACAAAGAAAAACTTAACATCTGATAATGCGATTCCTCCTAGAATTTATGGTCTTGTTAAATTGCATAAAGATAACAAACCGCTCCGCCCTATCGTCTCTGGAATTAATTCCCCAACAGATAAATTATCTAAATATTCAACTCGATTACTAAGTGACTTATATGAAGATGAGTACTACATCAGAAATTCATTTGAATTCCAAGAGTTTGTCACTCAAGTACATTTAAATCAGGATTATGTTCTTATTTCATTAGATGTTGTTTCTTTATACACTAATATTCCAATAAGCCTAGTACTGCAAGCTGTAGAACAAAAATATAATATCATATCTCAACGTACAAAAATACCACTGGATGAATTGTTGAATTTGATTACATTTTGTTTTGAAAGTTGTTACTTCAAATTTAATGGTGAGCTTTATAGACAGATATTTGGTGCAGCAATGGGAAATTCGATGTCTCCTGTGATGGCTAATTTGGTTATGGATTTAGTTCTGAAAGAGGTAATTGCAAAGTTGTCATTTGAAATTCCGTTCATAAAAAAGTATGTGGATGATTTAATTACAGCTGTGCCAAGATCTAAAATAAATGAGATTGTAACTATTTTCAATAGTTTTAATGCTCACATACAATTCAGTTGAAACAGAGGTTGAAAACAACCTACCTTTTCTTGATATGGTACTGATTAGAGAAGAATGTGGCAACATTACCACCAAATGGTACAAAAAGCCCTCAGCAAGTACCAGATACTTGAGTTTTCAATCTAATCATCCCAAAAACAACTTCTCAATGTTGCTAGAAATATGTTCAACAGGGCACTTAAATTGACCTCTGAAAAATATCATACCGAAGTAATCAACACAGTTACTAGCTTACTTCGTTCCAATAAATATCCATGTGGCATTATAAACGGTATCAAAAATCAAATCATGAATCATTCACCTAATTTAAATGACAGTGACAAAAGTAAGACAAAATCTTTGACTGATAAATACTTCACAATTCCTTACATAGATAGCGTTAGTTACTTGATTAAACGAGTATTCGAAAATAAAGAGGGAATTGAAATTTGTTTCAAACAGTACAAAACAGTGGGCAATTTATTCTCCAAAATAAAAGATAAAACTGATAAAAACTTGAGATCTAATTTAATCTACAAAATACCGTGTAAATATTTGTGATGCACGATACACAGGACAAACTAAAAGATATTTGAAAACAAGGCTTGATGGACACAAACGAAATAGTAAAAAATTGAATAAAAATACGCCGAGATGTGCGCTAGTCACACATTGCATTGATTCAGGTCATACATTCAATTTTGATGAAACTACTATTATTCATGATGAAGTAAACTTAAATAAAAGACTTACATTAGAGATGTTATATATAAAACAGGACAAACAAAATATTAATGAGAAGACAGATACTATAGCGCTTAGCACGATTTACAACAATATCCTTCAGATCTAGGCTCATGTTACTTTTTTGATTTTTGTTTATATTTTTGACAGCTTGCGTGATGCAAAATTTTAATTGATTGACACCACAATTGACAAACTTCTACCAGTGTCAATATGTATTTTTTTGACAATGCGTACACGCACGTTTTTGAACACGCAGTTAGTCAACGCCTTCCATAGATGTCGGGTGTGGCATATGACAAGAGAAAATTTCTCTTTCTTTCTTCGCTTTTTAATATTAATATAAATTCGAACAAATGTATAACTTCAATTTTTTAAACAATAATTCATTTGTAAGTATTTCTGACATTCATATATAATAATTAGTAATCAAATAAAAGTATAGCGCTTTTGAGGATGGCTGAGGTGCAGCTGAAACTGTAAGGCAGAAAAGAAATAAAATTAAAATATTGACTGAAATCCCAAGAATATATCTCTTACATGATAAGAGATGTTTCCTCTGTGGAAAACTTGGGCATTTTTTAAAAGATTGTAAAACTGACTTAGTTTGTTTTAGATGCAAAGGAAAAGGTCATTGATCAAATGAGTGTTCCAATAAGAAAAAGGATTTTGCGATGTTGTCTGCTGCAAACACATCAACAAAAAAATTCTGTATTTCTCCTTTGAAAATCAATGTTATACAAATGAATTGTGATCAATGGTACATTGATAGTGGAGCAATGCATGATGTTACTAATCGACGAGATTGGTTCTCTTCTTTTGAGTCATTCAAAATACCCAAGAAGATGGGCATTGCCAAAAATGGTGTACAAATTGAAGCAATTGGTACTGGCCGAATCCATGTAAAAATATTTGATGGGCAAAAATTGACAAAACGCTATTTTGAAGATGTTTGGCTCTGTCCTTATGGACTTTGCAATTTATTTCTTGTCAAAAAGGCTGCACAAAAGGGTATTGAACAAGTTATTCAAGATAATGGTAAATCTTGGGTATTCTTCAGAGATGGAATCCAAATTGCTGTTGCTACTTCAAATGAAGAGAATGAACTTTACCGTTTAGCTGTAAAAGTTATTAGCCAAGAACAATCTTGTAATATTTCTAAAGCAGATGACACGCTCCAAAGATGGCATGAAAAGCTTGGTCATCAAAATAATTGTTATGTACAGCAATTCCTTAAAAACATGGCTGGTACCACGAGCTCTGTTTTTGGCGCTACTAAGAGTGTTGCGTCAAGATGTGTTTTAACGCAATTAGAATTTTCCCAAATACTTGAGAAAATAATCTTCAGATACAAATTACGGAAAACACATATGTCTACAAAATTTATTTGAATATTTTCTTTGAAATAGCTTGAAATATTTATATTGCCTTAAAACTCTTCTTGAAATAACACTGCTAGTATAGCCAAAAACAGAGCTTGTGGTACCAGCCAATGGTATCAATTTGAAAATGAATAGCGAGTTATCTGAAGGATGTATTTTGGGCAAACACAAAAGAATGACTTTTGGTAAGAGGATTGACAAGTCTACCAAACCAGGAGAATTGATTTTTGCTGACGTTTGTGGGCCAATGGAAGAAAAAGATTTAGAAGGACATCGATATTTTCTTGTTTTCAAAGATGATTAATCTAGTTTTAGGACAACTTATCTTCTACGGAAAAAAGATGAAGTCCAAGAAAAAGTACAAAAATTCATAATGATGCTGAAGAATCAATTTGATATTGTTCCAGAAGAGTTACGCACTGATGGTGGAAAAGAATTTGATAATAATGATATGCGTGAATATGCAGAAAGAATAGGATTGAAACATTCGAAGACAGCCCCCTATTCCCCTCAACAAAATGGTGCTACGGAAAGGGAAAACAGAATTCTTTGCGAGATGACAAGATCATGGCTTCATTCAGCAACGCATCTTCCAAAAAATTTATGGGGTGAAGCTATATTAACAGCAACACACACTTTAATTTGTACTGGACCAACTAAAATTGAAGGAAAATGTCCAGCAGAAGTTTTTTCGAAGACAAATGTATCTTTTGAACACTTTGAAATATTTGGAACCGAATGTTATGCATGGATTCCAACACAAAAAAGGAAAAAGTTTGATGCCAAATCATCCAAAGGATACATGGTCGGATATGCAGATTGTGGTTACCAAATTTATTTTCCTGAAAAGAAAGCTGTTTTTGTCTGCAGAGATGTGAAATTCAAGGTAAAAGAATTACAGCAATCAATAAATTCAAGTAAATCAGTATATATTTTGAATGAAAAAGAAGAAAATACTTTTGAACCGATTAATTTCGGTACTGATTTTGAAGATGTGGCAAGCAATGCTGATCAAGAAGAAAATCTAGAGGGCTGTCAAGAAGAAAATGAAGACAATCAAGAAGTTGAAGAAAATGTTATACTTCATAGCAATGAAAATACACATTACGATTTACGAGATAGAAATAACATAAAAAAACCAACACGATATCTAGATACCTCATCTCAACGACCAAGAATGATGTTACTTCGTGAAGCACCGAGGAATTATGAAGAGGCCATACAATCTCCAGATGCGGAAAAATGGAAAATTGCAATGGCTGATGAGATAAACTCTTTGTTAGAAAATAAAACATGGCAATTAGTTGATTTACCTCTCCAGAGCAAGATTGTTGAGAATCGATGGATATTTAAGACTAAAATGAATTCAAGAAACGAAATAGATCGTTTTAAAGCACGATTAGTGGCAAAAGGCTATACACAGTGAGCAGGAATCGACTATTTTGATACTTTCAGTCCAGTTGTTAGATTTGAAACAATAAGAGCACTTCTCAGTCTCACTGTACAAAGAAGCTGGTGTATCAAACAATTTGACATAAAAACTGCTCTTCTTAACGGTATCCTGAAGGAAGAAATTTATATGAGACAACCGTTCGGTTATGATGACGGCACAGGGCGAGTTTTTAAATTACTGCGAAGTCTTTATGGATTAAAACAAGCATCGAAGTGCTGGTATGAATGTCTCATTGAATTTCTTGAGAAATGCAACTTACGTGAGAGTTCTGCTGACCCTTTTATGTTCTATGATGAAAATGTAATTGTATTTTGCCATGTTGATGATGGATTAGTTATGGGTCCAACCGAATTGATAACAAATTTTAATGATTATTTTTACCATCCAAATTTCGACCGATAGAATTGCACCATTCGACGTCACGTGGTACAACCAACACAGTTTTCAAGTGGAAATTTTTTGGAAATTTTGTCTGTTGGTTATATATACAAAACAAAGAATATTCAGCCGCGTTGATTCAGCATCTGTCAAACTGACAGACAGATTGAATGTGAAAATGAGCAGATTCAGAGTCGAGTCTCTGGAATATATTGCTGAATTTGGATGAGAAAAATAATCTTCCGAATACCATTCGTGATTAAATTTAACCTAGCAAAATTTTTAGATTGTTACGAGAGCTTGCTTCCAATTTATTTCGTGATATTGATCAAAAATCACTCGCTTGACAGCTCGTGATTTTTCTGTCAATATCACTCAATAAATTGCTAAGCAACAAGCTCTCGTGACAATCTAAAAATTTTTCCGGTAAAATTCAACCACTTATGATATTATATATGAGAAATTGGTATGTCGTTCCCAAACTACAATAAGTGATGTAGACTGTTACCTTGGTTTGCAAATAAATATATTTGAAAATTGCATTCAAGTAACACAAACCGCATATGTGAAGAGAATTTTGGAGAGATATGGTACGAATTATGCAAAACCATTATCACTGCCGATTGAACCCGGATGGACACCAGGTGAATCACCTCTTCTAGACAACAATAAAATCCATCGGAAAATCATCGGTAGTTTGATGTATTTGATATAAGGTACTCGACCAGATCTATCGTATGCTGTCAACGTAGCATCAAGAGTACAAGATACGCCGACTCAAGCTCATTTTGCATTGATTAAGAGAATTCTGCGTTATCTTAAATCGACAGCTACAGATGGAATTCAATTCGTGAAGACTGAATATATAACGTTCGAAGCCTATAGTGATGCTGATCATGCTGGGGATAAAAATACAAGACGATCGACAAGTGGCATGCTCTTGAAATTCTGTGGAGGTCCAATTATGTTGAAGACTAAATTGCAAAAATGCGTTTCTTTGTCTTCAATGGAAGCTGAGTATGTAGCAGCCAGTGAAGCTGCTAAATCTATTGTATGGCTCAACCGACTTTTGAAAGAAATTAAAGCAGTAGATGAAACTTCAGTTCCTGTTCTACGTATTGACAACCAAAGCGCAATCAAATTCATACAAGGCTCTGGATTTTATGAATGTTCCAAGCACATAGAAACACGTTATCATTATATACGACAGTTGAATAATGAAAATAAGATTGCTGTGGAATACATACCAACAGAAGATCAGGCAGCCGACATTTTTATAGAAGGACTGACATCTGAAAGATTGAAGATAATAAAATTACTTGTTGGAGTAGTATCAATAGAGAATTGTTTTGCTTAAAATTTAAAATATTTAGATATATGGACATTGCGAGAGAGTGTTAGAAATATATTATCAATAACCATATATCTCCTGTTGATATTACGCCAACTATTCTGAAAATAATATGAAAATGGGATCTGTTTTCTGATGTTGTATTGTTTTATTTGATGTAAGAAAACCTATCAATATATAAAATATATCGCAAATTGTAATTCTATTCATTGAGTAATAATTACTGTAGATGCTCAGCTATTCACTCTGACAGTAAATATGAGAAAAATGTTGATATTCCTCCATGTAGAATACATTTTGTAACCAATTCAATTCACTTATGATACAAGATTTAATATAAGAAAATTTACTATGATCTTAGCGATTTTGAATTTCCCGTTTCTATTATGCAAGACTTTTAGTCGGATAGAATTGGCATATCCAAGAAAAAAATAAATAACTCAAATTTTTCATTTTTTATTCGTTATTTCATAACGTGGCAAATTACATATCTCATTTGTTCGCAACTACGCTGTCAGGCAGGCTGTCAAAAATCGTGAAAAACTGCCAAAAACGGTTCTTTGCGTTTTATGAAAAAACTATGCATCTGACGCTCTGAGAAGAAAGAGTGTTCTGTTGAAAAAAGTGCGCAGTTGAAAGACGAATCAAATGAGTTCTTCCGAATCTTGATCAGTTCAGTAGCTTTTGGGTTGATTACATTTCTCGCCAGTTTCTTGAAAACTCATAACGTGCGTTGTATATATTATTGAGACTTGAATTTTTGACAGAATGTGAGCTCAGTAGCTTCCAACATACGCATCAAATTTTGAGAAGATCGACCGCAAACTTTTAGGAAAATGTTGAAAAAAAACCAAAAAAAAAGCCCTTTCGAAAAACGGTCATGAAAAAGTTGGTAGTCAACGTAGATCAATTTTACAAGAAGCTCTTTCTTCGTCAAGAGTTATTCTACAATGCACTTGAATTGTGTCCATTTTGGCTGAGTGTAAGTATGAAAAAAAATCGATTGCAAAAAGCCGTACTTCTGCCATAACGATTTTTGAAATATCATCAATTACGGAAGAGGTTTCATGAATCGTTATTGTGTTATTGTATTGACCATTTCAACAACATTCCCAACTGTCAAGTCTCATTCAAAGCCTGAAATTTGGCGAAATTCGTCGAAAATTGTAAAGCTTGGTATATGGGAAAGCCGCAGTAGCGTTCACAGCGCTGAAATTTGGTGCATACAAATTCCACTTTGACCAAACCTTGCAAGCTCCAAACTTTTCTTGTAATTTAGGTTGCGTTCTACGAGAATAATGAAAAAGAATATGTGTTTTGAATGAACTCTTATTTCATTTGACGTTTGATCATTTGCTTACGATTTTTGTTTGTGCCTAATATTTTTTTTTCAAATGAGTTTTCTTGATTGGAGGAAATATTTGATAGCATTCCATCTTCCGTTCTCCAATTTGGTATTCTTATAATTCATATTTCTCCTATCATAAAGATAAGGATAACAAGAAATCCTTATTAATATTATTAATGCGAAAGTCAATCTGTCTTTCTGTTACGCTTTCACGTCTAAACCACTCAACCGTTTTTGATGAAATTTGATACAGAGATAAACTAGAGCATCAGAAAGGACATAGGCTACCTTTTATTGCGAGGGGATTGAAATAGGGGATGGAAGTATGTATGGAGCTTCGTCATTTTCGAAGATAGAACTATGAAATTTTGTATTCGGGCATCAGGCACTTGATAATAAGTGAACAAACATTTCTTCCAGCGTTTTTGTGATTTCTATCTACATGGGGATGGAATAGGAGATGAAAGTTTCTCTTGAAATCCAAGCGCCTGCGCAGCGCGGCCTGGTGGGAGAAATATCACGTAATGTGGATACCCGAACAGCCACTCACGTTAGGGCAGACAAGAGCGAATATAAAAAATGAATGAGTTGTTTCGTAACCCATAGTTCTTCTAACTTTTTGCTTCAATTAAATTCATAAGCTAAATAAATTGTAAATAGGTTTAGCGGTTACTACTATTATGAATGCGAAAGTCACTCTGTCTGTCTTTCTGTTACGCTTTCATGCCTAAGCTACTCAACCGTTTTTGATGAAATTTGGCACAGAGATAAACTAGAGCTTGAGAAAAGACATAGTCCACCTTTTATTGCGAGATGGTTAAAATGGGGGATGATAGTATGTATGGAAGTTTATCAATTTTGGAGATAAAACCATGAAATTTTGTATTCAGGCATCTAACACTTCAAAATAAGTGAACAAACATCTCTTTTAGCGTTTTTGTGATTCCGACCTACATTGGGATGGAATAGGAGATGAAAATTCGTATTGAAATCCAAGCGCCTGCGCAGCAAACAGTGTGTATGTTTATTATTTGCAGAATGAGTATCCTAGAAAATTGGAAATGTTGTTCAAAATAACTATCCCACGCGGACGAAGTCGCGGGAAAAAGCTAGTTAAATATAAAAATTCTCCTTCAGTAATCATATTAGGTATGATATCAATTTGAATATAAGCAAAATACACAACATAAATGACTGAATGAAGTTTCAAAACTACCTCAAAATTAGGCCTACAGCTGTCGCTAGTCACTAATGTCGGTGTCTAAATTTTAGGCTGTGAACGGACAAATTTCAACAGTTGAAACTTCGTATTTGGAATTTCACCAAATTTCGTGCTGTGAATGGAGCATCAGAATGTGCGGAGCCGGTGGGCGTGACATCCCGAGGCCACGACCAAAGCACAGAAATGCGGCTTTTGGAGCAAAGCTTGTATCGCGACGTTATGATGAGCAATGAAATGAAGGAGACCGACAGATTTTCGAACGACACCGGCACCTAAGGCCCTTAGGACGACAAGATCATTGCATTTAATGCAATGTGTCAAACCTGTTTGACACAATGCATTAAATGCTGAGTTTCGTTTCGCATCCAAATTCTGTATTTTGATCCAAAAAAAATGCACTGTGTCATTCACAAAACTTTGTACATTGAATCCTGATTTCATGTATGACACGATGAATTTTTCTTTGCATCAAAATGCAGCATTGAAATGCAGAGAAGGGATACAACACTTAATGTAAAGTGTTAAACGGTGCTTATGAACAGATTGACATGCATCAACAAAATAAATTCGATGCATTTTTATCAGTCTCTTATGAATGTATAAATCTGTTAGACTCACAGATTGGCATAATATTGCAACAAAACTTATTCTACCCTCTATTAAATTCAATACTTGAATCATCATCATCATTAAATAATTGATTAACAAGGCGTGAAGCTTGCTTAATGGATATGAATGTTAAAGTTGTGAAGATGAGGATTACACATCTAAAATAAAACTATCAAAACAAAAAAAAAATATGTTATAGGTTTGAAGGTTTTTTTAGACGATCATAACAAAATAGTATATTCTACAATAAGTATTGGAATGGCCCTCATTCCAAACAAGCGAAAAGTTTGTAATCCGAGCCGTTTTTTCACATGTTTTATACTATACTTTCTCTAACAAGATTTTGTAAACTCATCAATACTCCAAAAAAAAACCTAAAAATTATGAAACGTCAGACGCAAATCCAGAAGTGAATATCTTAATTGTCAGGGAGTAACCATGGTAACCCAACTAACAGCTCCTGATTCGTCGAAAATTATGATTGAATAATTATAAACGTCGTATGTAATTATTCTAAACAATGTCTCGGAGTCACTTGTTCCAACATAGGTTATGGAATATGCAAACTTCAAAACAGTGTTATGCCTGTATTACACGAATCAATTTCTTTATCAATAAATTCACGAAGTTATATTTTGAATTTATTGGATCGTGTAATACGAGAAATTTCGTGAATTTTTTCTTCATTAAGAAATTCATGAATTTATTGACGAATTAGAACGTGTTCTAGTTTTCGACAATTTTCTAGGGAATCCTAGGGTTTTTTCTCCACATTTTGTCGTTGCCAGCCTTTGAATTTGACATTGTCCTCCAAACTTTTTTGCGGTTAAGTTTGTTTGATTCTAAAGAGATACTGTGAAAATTCTAATCTCATCGTACTTCTAATTCTACAGAAACTTGCAAGAAACACAATACAAAAATTAACGACAGTAAAATAACAATAAATTCACGAAGAAATTTAAAGAGAACTTCATGAATATCTTCATGAATAAATTGAATCGTGTAATACAGGCATTAGAGAATAGTGTATTCTACAATAAGTATTGGAATGGCCTATATTCTGAACGAGCGAAAAGTTTGTAAATTGAGCCGAAGGCGAGGATTACGGTTCGCGAGTGTGGAATACGCCATTCCAAACATATTGTAGACTATACTTTCTCTAACATGGTTTTGGAAACTCAATATTTCAGAGGAAACTTGAAAAATTTTCAAATGTCGAACGTCAAATCCAGATATGAATACTTGAATTGTTAGGAAGTAACCATGGTAGTAACCAAACTAACAGCTTCTGATTCCTCGAAATGATTCTAAAGACTTACGGAATCATTCTAAACGGCATACGGAATCATTCTAAACGATTTTTTGGAATGTCATTCGTTCCAACATATTTTTTGGTTATGGAATATGCAAATTCCAAAACAGTGTTCGAGAAGAGTGTTTTTCCATAACCAAAAACAATGTTGGAACCAATGACAGTTCAAAATGTCGTTTAGAATGATTCCGTATGCCGTTTAGAATCATTTCGACGAATCAGAAGCTGTTAGTTTGGTTACTACCATGGTTACTTACTAAAAATTCAGGTATTCATTTCTGGTTTTGCGTTTGACATTTGATAATTATTCAAGTTTCTTCTGAAATATTGATGAGTTTCCAAAACCTTGTTAGAGAAAGTATAGTCTACAACATGTTTGGAATGGCAAATTCCACACCCGTGAACTGTAATCCTCGTCTTCGGCTCGGCTTACAAACTTTTCGTTAGTTCAGAATATAGGTCATTCCAATATTTTGTTTATTGTAGCATATATCATTCTGAGCGATCATTACTTTTTTGGACTGATCTGTCAAAAACTACTTCATAAACAATTCATACATACCTATCTATGTGGGCAGTTTCAAGAAACAGTTTTCGCCGAAATACATATATTTTTCCGTCAACCTCTACCTCAACCTCACAATATCAACTTGATAGAAGACAATGAAATAAAACAATTCCAGCGGCAATCAAGATTCACAATTTCAATGTTCTAGAAATAAATAGATAAAATTTTGTGATTTGAATGATTTCGTGATAATCGCTTAGAGGACGTTGTGTGCACCTCAGTCTAATGTTCTTTTTTGGTCTCACCTGAATTATACAGCAATAGATTCGATCAAAAAAGATCACTTTTATAGCCTAGATACAGAAAATTACTATTATTTCATGAATAAATTACGATATGATTTTAATATTAATGAATAGATTTATCTGCTTTATTTATAAGATTGTTATCATCAAAAAAAAGTTAAAACAACATGCAGCGAATGATGATATTATATTATTATTAAGCAATCTTTCGGTAGCAATTTTTAGAAAAGAATAGCGATTGGAGCACTTGCTTCAAAAAACGATACGAATTGTATATATCTACTTATATTGTAAGCTTTCACCTCCTGTCGATAAATTATTTGAATAAATGGATAGTTTTTAACTGAAAATATCAAACTTAACTTTTCTTATTATATTTACGAGAGAGACATCATGGGCAATCCTGAATTGTACCACAGATAAC
Source organism: Dromius quadrimaculatus (assembly GCA_963989225.1). Lineage (NCBI taxonomy): Eukaryota > Metazoa > Arthropoda > Insecta > Coleoptera > Carabidae > Dromius > Dromius quadrimaculatus. The sequence goes on along the minus strand of OZ022334.1, from coordinate 25,363,886 downwards.
CAAACAGATCAACACCGTAATGTAGCAAAATGTGCTAGGCGAATGAAGTACATTCTATTCTTACTATGTTATCCAGATGCTCAAAGAAATTAGTTTCGAGACTTCAAAGTTTTGGTCAAGGTCTCAGATACAATATTGTCTTCCGTACACAGAGGCACAGACAGATAGTGGTCTTCTCTCTTCTCTACATCTTACGAGTATTTACGCAGGATGTTATAATAAAGCTTTTGCGCTCTTGCTTTTTGTCAAACTTATTCTCATAACTCATATAATTGATGGATTACATTATTATTGTAATAAAAATTAATTTAGTTTTGAAAGTAAAATATGAGTAGTATGTGAAAACTGAATTTGAATGATATTATTATACTTACCTGCTTTTCATTCAACTGGAAAAAATATAATATTGGAAGAATAAGAACTTCTCAATCTTTTTTGAACTTAGGAACTTTTATTTCGAAAATATATTAAAGTGACATCATGTATGCGTTAAAACTCGTGTTTTGTGTGTTTGTTTTGATTTACAATTTGATTGTGTTTCCCAAATGCACTCTTTAAACAATTTGACATTCATCAAAAGTTTTAACATAGAAAGTTTATGTTCTTTACACACAGAAACTTCAAACCAGTACACCTTGTGAGTCTCGTTGAGTGCGGAAATAACCTTGACAAGTACACAGAAATTGTGCTAAATCACAACCTCAAATGCGAGTTCCATCCAATCTGGAAACAAAGTGCCAAACACCACATCTTTCAGGTAAGGTGGAGCTCACCCTTACTCCCTAATTATCACAAAACATGTCCCTAACCACAAAAATTCCACCTGAAAATTCCCACTTGTATAAAACATACAGAGACATCTATTTTGCAATAGAAGAAAACTAAACAAATCGACAACAGAGCACTTCTGACTACAGGAGTGAGCTGAATAATTCCATACCAATCCTAACACGACATCTACCACATGGAACCTAACATGATAACACAAAACTCAATCGGCAACACATCACAAACAACACAAAATAAAATGACCTTTGCAAATGTAACGAAAGGAAACGAATCTCTCCCTAAAAAAGAACAAGCCATTGTTTTAAGCTCAACAGAAGGAACAAAAATTAAAGATTACATAATAACTATCGGTAACCTAGTCGAACCAAAGAACGTCATATTTGCATCTAGAATATCAAATAACAGAATATGCATCTATCTAAAATCAAAAGAAATAGTGGACAAACTATTAAAAAAACACTCATTTGTAATAATTAATGAAAACAAAACCGAAATACGCCGATTCATAACTCCAGCCAAAAGATTAATATTTTCAAACGTTTGCCCAACGATCCCAAACCATAAAATTGAAGAAAAAATCAAACAACTAGGTCTCAAACAAACATCACCCATCACATTCCTGAGAGTAGGTATGGCTGAAGCCGAATACTCACACGTACTCAGTTTTAGAAGACAAACATACATTATGCCAGACAACAACACTATACCTGACTCAACGCTAATCACACACGAAGAAACTGAATACCGAATTTTCATTTCTGAAGAGCAAATAACATGTTTTCTATGTAAAAAACCCGGTCACAGCAGCTCCCAATGCAAAAACACTGAAACTGAAATAATGACGGTACTCACAACCACTACACAATCAGCTAAAAGAACAGCCTCAGAAATAACAGTATCAGAAACGGAACAGACACAACCAGCAAAAAAATCGGCTACAGACAATATAAACAATGCTACAGATGTAACAATTACAGAACCAAGCAAAACAAAAAGCAAACAAATACCAAAAAGAGACAGATCCAAAAGCCCTCAAGAAGATATACCCTTGGAGACACTATTAGAACCAATTAAAACCGAAATGATCAATAACAGCTCAAAATACATATTAACATTCGAAGAAATGAAACTACTGATGGAAAACTTGTACGGTAATCCTGAACAACTAATAATAGCACGCGAATTCACCACAGACATCCAAAATCTAATACAAAATATGAATGACTTATATCCCCTCTTACAACATCGCTCAATTAAAAGCAGATTCACCAGAAGTATGACAAAAATAAAACGACAACTAATTAACGAAAAAAACAGAGATCATAACTTGATCTCAAGTCAAGAATCTATCTCAGATAAAGGATGTTAATACAGTGGAATTGCAATGGATTTCACTCACACATAAGCGAAATACAAAAAATTACAGCAGATCACGAGGCCCAATATATTTGCCTACAGGAAACCAGACTAAAAGAAAACCAAAAAGCAAATCTTAAAAATTTCACCATCTACCGCAAAGACAGAGAAAGTAACCAAATTGCTAGCGGAGGTGTGGCTATATTAACAAAAAGTAACATTCACACAGAAGAAATACCCCTAATAACAAACTTGGAAACTGTAGCCATAAAAACATACACACCACTCCAAATGACAATCTGTTGTATTTACATACCGCCAAATCAGAACATCAAAGAAACCGAAATAACAAATGTTATCTCTCAATTACCTCACCCCTTTTTAATAGTAGGTGACCTAAACGCACACAATCTTGTCTGGTCTTCAAACAAAACAGACACAAGAGGGAGAATCATAGAAAAAATAATTAATGATCTACAGCTAATTATACTGAATGACGGATCGGCGACACACCTTCATAGCGGAACAGGAAATTTTTCAGCAATAGATTTATCGCTTTGCGAACCAAATATGGCCACAAAATTAACATGGGAGACACTACCGTAACTGTTTACAACTAACCATTTTCCCATAAAAATAACATACAATGAACAAGAACCTTACAGTATCCACAAGGCATACTCCAAATGGAAATTAAAGAACGTAGACTGGAAATTATTCAAAGAGAATCTACAAAAAGAGGAGACGACTTCAAAATCTACCGAGAACATAGATACTATAGTGGAAGAATTTACCGAACAAATAACAACAGCGGCAAACAAAACGATGGGAGAAAAAACACAAATAATAAGAAAAAGAACGGTGCCTTGGTGGAACAAAAAATGTGAAACAGCCATCAAAAACAATAAAAGAGCCTTATACCAATACCGTAAAAACAAATCCTTGGAAAACTTCGTAGAGCTAAAAAAGACACAGGCCATCACAAGGAGAACGATACTGCAAAGTAAAAAAGAGTCGTGGGAAAATTTCACAGCAACCATAACGCCGCAAACACCAACAACAAAAGTTTGGGAAAAAATCAGGAAAATCGAAGGATGTAAACCAACCCAGACAACAACATTAAAAATCAATGGAGAATACAAGAACGACCCAAAAAAAATAGCCGACACACTAGCCGAAACTTTCGAAAAAACATCAATGGATGAAAACTACAGCAATGAACTTAGAACTTACAAATCAGAACAAGAAGGAAAAGATTTAACACCTGATCCTGGAAGTACTTATGATTTTCTTAACCTACCTCTCACAGAGGAAGAACTGACTGAAGCTATATCAGAAACAAATGGAAATAGTAGCCCAGGCCCGGACGGTATACCTTTCTCCTTTCTAAAAAATTTTCCGGAGGAAACGCTTAAAGAACTTCTAACTATATACAACACAATTTGGACAACAAAACAATATCCTCAAAAATGGAAAACTGTACTCGTAGTACCCGTACAGAAACCAAATACAGACAAAACAGATCCAAATAACTATCGACCCATATCATTAGCTAATACCATGAGCAAACTACTCCAAAGAATGGTCAATAAGCGACTTATCTGGTTTCTAGAAACAAACAAACTACTAACAGAAACACAAAGCGGTTTCAGGAAAGGGAGATCAACTACTGATCAAATCTTATCACTAACTAACGAAATGCAAAATAGTTTCAAAAACAAACAACATCTCATTGCAATATTTTTTGACTTAAAGAAGGCATACGATACCGTCTGGAGACACTATATTCTTCAATCAATCCAAGAAATGAGAATAAATGGCAACATGTTTCATTTCATAAAAAATTTCTTAATCGATCGTAATTTCTACGTGAAAACTCATAACACCCTTTCAGAAAAGAAAACACAACAAAATGGCCTACCACAGGGCGAAATCCTGAGCGTAACTTTATTCCTGATCGCTATAAACAAAATAAATGAATTTATACCTACACACATAAAAACATCACTATACGCAGATGACCTTGTAATATACTTTAAGAGCAAAAATTTGAAAACAGTCCAAAACCAAATACAAGAGGCAACAAACAGAATACACACATGGGCAAGTACAACTGGATTCAGTTTCTCTGAACAAAAAACAAAAGCCATGCACTGCTGCAAACTGAGATACTGTCACACGAACCCAAAAATTGAACTGGCGAACACAGAAATACCATATGTAGACAAAATAAAATTCCTAGGAATCATTATAGATAAAAAACTTTCCTGGGTAGAGCACATAAAATATCTAAAGAAAGAATGTACACAAAAACTAAACATTCTGAAAATATTATCTCACCGCAAATGGGGTGCAAACCGACAGTCGATAGTAAATATATACAAAAGCCTTATAAGATCCAAACTTGACTACGCAAGCATAGCATTTTCTAACGCGAAGCCAAAGAAATTACAAGTACTGGAACGCATCCAAAACGAAGCTATGAGAATAGCTACAGGCGCATATAGAACAAGTCCTATCGATAGTTTACTATGTGAAGCAGGCGAATCAACACTCTTCATCCGAAGGGAGGCTCAAAGAATGAAATATATCATCAACCTAGCTAGTAACCCACAAATTCCAACCTACACTCACTTCTTCCAAAAAAATGGAAACACAATTACCCTCAAGAACCGGACCTCACTCCAAAATCTCATTTACCATGACCTACTCTTCCTGCAAACATCATTACAAAAAATACAATTCAAATCAATCCACACAATACCACCTTGGACCATAAAAATCGAAAAACCCAACCTGTTCCTCACCAAGTATATAAAAAACAAAACATCCAAAGAGCTCTACCAAAACCTATTCAAAAAACATCAAGAAGAACACAAAGATCACTGCAAGATCTTCTCTGACGGATCCCGCATCAACTATGATAGCGGTGCCGCGTTCAAAACTAGCGAAAATATTTATCAATTTCATCTACCCCAAGAAGCATCTATTTTTACCGCAGAAACATATGCTATCATAAAAGCTACAGAAAAAATATCCGAAAACTGTAACAAAAACAAAAAATACATCATTTACACAGATTCACTTAGCCTACTTCAAGACATAACAAACATAAATACAAGACATCATTTCACACAAAAACTACAAGAGAACATAGAATTTGCAAGAAGAAACTTTGATATATTGATTGAATTTGTGTGGATACCATCCCACGTTAATATAAAAGAAAATGACGAAGTTGACGAAGCAGCAAGAAAAGCAACCACTAAGACAGAAATCGAAAACATAAAAATACCAAATGAAGATATAAAAGCCATAGCAAACCTGAAGATTAAAGAAGAATGGCAAATATATTGGAATGAAAAAACAAATAACAAACTTAGAGAAATAAAGGAAGACACTGGAAAATGGTTGGTCCCCACAAAGAGAAAAGACCAAATTGTGACCAGTAGATTACGAATTGGACACACGAAATATACACATGAATACATAATCAAGAAAACTGAACCAATCACGTGTGACACCTGCTCGGAAACCATTACCGTCAAACACATAATTGAAGAATGTCCCAAATACGTAGCACACAGACAAAAACATAAAATCCCACATACAACGAAGGAAGCACTCGGAAACAACTTAACCAACATCAACAATCTAATAAACTATCTCACAGATATAAAACTAATAGACTGTATATAAAAAATAACAATGTGAATAATACAGGAAAAAAAAAAAACCACCTTCACACCTAATGTAATGGATTAGTGACTAAAAGTCGAAATCCAAGAAACCTTAAATAAATAAAATAAATAAAACTTCAAACCACTCTGGAATTTTAGAGTTGGTTTCAAATCTAATTTTTTCAAATATGAAATTTGAAATTCCTCGTTTATGCTTATTATCAGTATAAACATTAGCAAATACAGTTAATTGCATTTCTACAACAGAATGAAGAATTTCGCTTGGGACGCATAAATTACCAGCTGTTGTGTCATATGACCGAAAATATAATAACAAGTCAATAGGCCTCTCAATTTCATTTTCACGTATGTTGTTGTATATACATTGTTCGCATTTGTATTTTTAGCGCATTTTTTGAAAAAAAGCGCTATTATATTCACTTTGGCTGTCTGGCTGGCTGGCTGGCTGGCTGGCTGGCTGGCTGGCGTGACGCTGAGATCTCAGCAACTATACTATTTACAGACTTGAAACTGGTACTAAATAAAAGCTGCTGTTTCGTAGATTTGCACAAATTGCTTTAATTCAAGCTCAGTGATTGTGGAAGATCAAATTATTCAATTACTTGTTTCAAGTGAAACAATGTCCATAGATATCTATGACATTAGGGATATGGCAACTAAAATTTATTAAAGTAGATAAAAATTTAGTTACAACTTTCGCCGCCGCTGTCACTATTATTATGTACAGTTGTCAAATCTGTCCGGGATTCATTCAATGACTTGTTTGACGCGAATTTGAAGCTTATTAAAATAAATTACTATTATTAGATGAAAATTTGTTTACTTTTGGTGTATTTTTTTTATATTGCTTTGATAAAGATTAAATTATCATTTTAAGGTACAGCACTTGACCTCCCGTCAGTCAATAACTAAGGAATGAAGATTAAAGGGTATTTTTGAGTTTGTACATGCATAAATTATATACCTATCAAATAGTCAACTTGAAACTAGTACTAAATGGAAGCTGCTGTTTCGTAGGTTTGCCCAAACTGCTTGATTTCAAGCTCAGTAATTGTGAGAGATGGCAATTTGCGAAATCTCTGAAGTAACAAGCATTCATGAGCTATCAAAAATGCGCTTTCATCATCTAGATGATTCTTCCATTTTTTAAAACTTTCATAAGCAATGTAGCCAGCATAGTACACAATTGAACATTCTCCATATCGCGAAATATTTTCTATATTATCTACTGCAACATCCTCATCAAAATGACACTCGCTAGAAGAAACACTTTTCTCCAAAATTTCAATATTTTCTAAAAAGTTACTGTCATCTTGCGAACAATTTCCTTCAGTCCAGGTTTCGTCAACGCGGTGAACAATAATATTCTCAATGTTGTATCGAACATGCTGAGCAGTAGGGTACATATTAAAGCCTCCTGCACCTCGACTTTGACTGAACAAATTTTCTAGACAATCTTGAGTCAACAAATTGGTACCAAGAGAATCAATTTTTTTATTTCTCACTTCCTCCCAAATTGCCCTAATTGATATAATTGATTGAATTAATCCTTCAAAATAAGGTGGACTTTGTAGAAACTTTTTCTTTTTTTCATCTCCTCTTTGGACACATCTCCATGTTTTCACCCAGAGAATATAATCTTCAAGTTTGGTATCTAAGTTATTCTCATTACTCAGCGCACAGGCATCCGGGTTAGATTTGTTGGAATATTTACTGCTTAATATGTCAAAAAGTGTATTTAATTTTTCAATGAACATAACCGTATTCAGAGCTGTGGCACTTTCTATTTCATTATTATCCACGGCAGATTTATTTGCAGCGGCGGTTCTGTGGCTAAATATTTGTGTTGCCAAATGTACAGACATTTTCTGAAAATTGTTAGATCTTACGTGCGTCTCAGATAAATGGCCCATACTTCTCGAACGTTTGCACTCCAAATCTTTATAAAAAGTATATATTATATCGTTCCATGAGACTATCACGTCATCCACTAAAAAATCAGTTTCCATCAATCTGTTGCGTATGCTTTTTATGATGTGCATCACATCAAATATAGCATAGATTTTATGCTCGCCGACATGAAAATAAGTTCTCTCCATTGTCACGCCTAATTTTTTGATGACAAAACGATTGTTTGTTCCTTGATCGCAGGTCACCGCTACAACATTGAAACCACATTTTTTGACTTTTTCAATGCATTTCACAAGTAGAACCTTCAAATTTTCTGTCTTCACACAATTGCTTGAGAGAAAATACGCGAATGGTATTTTAAAATTGCTGATAACTCCTCTAATCATGAAAATTAAAGCTTCCGAGCAATAAAATTGTTTTCTCCCTAGCTCTCCTAAATCCTCGAAACCCTCAATTTCATCTAGATAAGGACAAAATTGTATTGTTCTCTTCAAGGCCATTTCATCATATACTATTATACAAAGTTTTTCGGTTTCCGCCAAAGTTTGCGCCTTACGCTCCAATGCAAAAATTAGTTTTTCGTGGAATCCCGGTTTCAAATTTAGAATATTGGACCATTCCCTAATTATTGACTCGGATGGGAACTGTATGTGTTTTGATGTTCTCAAATATTTGTACCCAGATGGCGAACGATGATGAAAATCTAAAGATAATTTTTTTTCGTCTGTACTCCAGGGTGTATTGGGGGTATGAATTAATTGCATCTTGCATAGTGTTCTTGCATCCTCAGAAATATTTGAGTTATTAATTAATTCTTTTAGAGGAATTTTTGCAGATAAAAGTCGTTTATTTAATCTTCTGATAATATTACTCTTATTTCGCAGCTTTCTTTTCAGGATTAAATTTTCTTTGACCATATTACTTGTTGACTTTGCAAGATAATTTAGTTTCTCCTTTTTTGGAAATAGAATTCTAGGTTGATCGAAATTTGATTTCTCTGCCTTCGATTGAGTGATGTCTGTTACACAAAATTTGAAAGGCGAACCAGTCATACTTGGAGTATTGAACGGCGATGTTTCTAATGTCAAGCCGTGGTTAGAGTTTTCTTCAAGATTTGGAGCTCGAGGTGGCGTTTGAAATAATTCATCGTGTTTGGAGTAGATTCGTGTTGGTGTTTTCACCTTTAATTCAGGTGTGGGAGGCGTCGATGTTGTTGGAACCTCGAACACACTTTTGTTATCAATTCTGACTGTAGGAACAGCATTCCAAATCAGTTTTTTTATTCTTCCAGGCGTATCACAATTACGTACAAACATTGAGCTTGTGAAATGTTTTTCACATATTATTTTATTTTTGCATTTTTCGTAAGACAGTCCTACTTAATTTATATCTCCACCATATTCAACCCACTTCTCACGTTGTTCGCCATTTTTCGGAAAGTAAAAAACTGCAAGTTTACAAAACTTGAGCTTGAGCCAATACACTTTTTCACACTGCAATATTTCACTCTCGGTATTTTTTATGTAAAAAAAACTTCAAATCACGCTTTTAGAAGTTCTTTAAATAATACCCGGCACTTGTATTATTGAATTAAAGACTTTGAATCATTTATTTTAGATGTATAAAGTGTGACAGAAACTAAGTGTTGCTGGTTGCACATCATTCGCCGATCGATATTGTACTCCGCCATGCAAATAGTGGATATGTACAGTCAGCAGTATATGCTTGGACAGTCAGTCTGCCGTCTCTACCATTAGCCCTCTATAGCAATCTGCTGAACTTCATTCAAAAGCCTAGCACACGTTACTCCATTAAGCTGTGGATCTGTTTGGTTATCTGTGATTGTACTCATTTACAAGAATCCTAATACAAAATATTTTATTAGGTACTATACTTGCAGGGTGAAAAATGTAAATGAAACAAAATAATTATTTGAAAAAATTATGTGCACTTGTGTATAAATTTTTTTTAATTTTTACCAAGTATGTTGAACAAACACGATGTTGTAGAGAGAATTTGATCCTATTGTAAAATAATTGGTTTTTGAAATGTATGTACAATACTTCGTCATATAAACGTGTAAACTAGGTATCACGCACTTCAAACTTGGATAGACATTTCCAAATCCCTTTCCTCCCTAACCGCTAATGTCTGTTTCACAGCAAAATGTGTAGTAGCCTAGGACGTGCCGAGTCTTAAGACGTCATTTTCTCAGACCATATAGTACTTGGACTGCACTTTCAATTTGGCGTTTGTGGTCCCAACATTATAGGAGCGCCGTAAGTTTGCAAGGCACACAAACAAAAGTGTTTCTCAGTTTATTGTTCGCGAAGTGTGAAGAGTCTCATCAAAATGAGCAACTTCGTCTCGAAGATTTATTCCAGTTAAATTCAAATTATACATTTCAATTATCTTGCAAGATAATTTGAATTAATTGAATTTCTATGATTGAATTAAAATTATGTACATAATGAGAATTTAGAAATATCATTATCTTGCAAAATAATTTTAATTCATTGAACTTTTTATTTGAAATTATCCTGCAAAATAATAATTCTAAATTTCTATTATGTACATAATTTTGATTCAATCATAAAAATTCAATGTATCATAATTATCTTGCGAGATGATGATAATTTCGAACTTTCATCATGTACATAATTCTAATTCAATCATAAAAATTCAATGGATCAAAGTTATCCTGCAAGATAATAAGAATTCTGAATTCCTATCATGTACATAGTTTCAATTCAATCATAAAAATTCAATGCATTAAAATTATCCTGCAAGATAATAACATTTCAGAGTTTTCATTATGTACATAATTTTAATTCAGTCATAAAAATTCAACGGTTCAATATAATTTTGCTAGATAGTCTCTATGCTGAATTATCATTATGTACATATTTTTAATTTTGACATGAAAATTCAATGTATTAGAATAATCTTGCAAGGTAATAATAATTCTGAATTTCCATTATGTACATAATTTTGATTCAATCAAAAAAATTCAATGAATTGAGAGTATCCTCCAAGATAATAAGAACTCCTAATTCCCATCATGTACATAATTTCAATTCAATCATAAAAATTCAATGCATTAAGGTTATCTTGCAAGTTAATAAGAATTTCTGATTTCCTTATGTACATAATTTTAATTCAATCATAAAAATTCAATGCAATCCAATTATCTTGCAAGATAATAATAACTCTGAATTTTTATTATGTACATAGTTTCAATTCTTAGGAGAAGAGTTCCAGGCCTTAAGTGATCCAGTCAAGTTTAAGATACTTTTTATTTCCTCAGAACGTTTCGAGCATCAAATGTGCTCATCATCAGCTGTATCATAAAATTTTGGCAGTTATACAATCAATAAAATAAAATATGAAAGACCTCTTACCATAAAGTTTAAAGAATTTGATAATTTTAATTCAATCATGAAAATTCAACGCATCAAAATCATCTTGCAAAATAATATAATTCTGAATTTTCATTATGTACATAATTTTAATTCAGTCATAAAAATTCACTGGATTAAACTGTCCTCCAAGATAAAAAAATGTATAGTTCAAATTTAACTGGGATAAATTGATGCTATTAAATAGCAAGACGGCGTGCTATAAAACAGTTCTCATGAAGTTCATTTCTAAAATGTATATCACGATTTGAATGCATCACGAAGAGAAAAACAGCAGTGTTGTAAAATATATCAGGCGCATTTGCACGAAATTGGTTACTTATCATAATCAATAAAACTTTTTTTGCAAATATTGTGTTTGTAACTTTTCCACATTTTATTTTCAGTAAAATTTCGGGATATTGAATGAAAAATATGACAAAATACTCCATAACGTTTTCATTGATATTTTACATTTTTGAAAATATTCAGAAATTTCCCAGAAATCTGGAGTAATTAATTGTTTCAATGCAAGTAATTGAGTAATTTGAATATTTCATGGCCTTTGTAATCTATAGTTCATCAACAAGCTACTGTAGTTGATGAAATCATACTTCTAATCATACAAAAAAAGGATGATTGCTTAGACGCAAGGCTATATTTGTTATATTTCATAAAATTCACCAGATTTCCATTCCTACTACTCAATCGCTTTTCCGCTCACCGCTATCTAAGTACGTCATGATCCCTCGCAAACTTACAACGCTCCCATATGTTGGGACCACTTTTGGTTTCTCGGAGAGATAGGAGATGCGAATTGTACCTTTTCCTATTTCCAAGGTGCCAGTAGGAAATTAAAAAAGGTAATGTTTCTTCACTATTTGGTAGCAAAAACTCAATGTACTGCTGATTGACACTAAATTTAAGTAATGGAATATCCTACCTTGAAAGTAAAGACCCAGGCTAGCTATTAATAAGGGCACCAGAAATATTTTACCTGAAAAATAGGAAATGGGCGCCACTCCCAGGAAATGATCAAAGGAGAAAAAGGTACTATTCTGGCAGACAATAGCGACAGCAAAAAAAGAAATAAAGCATAGACGTCAAAATCAATTTTAAATACAATTATTATTAATTTAAAGCAAAGAATTCCAAAAATTATAGTTCAAAAAATTTGTAACTTATGAAAATGATTGAAGCTATTATACAAAAAAATCTCACTGCAACAACCAAAAGGGAACTGGAGAGCACGTCACAGACGTTCAAACTTACGTTACAAAACTAGCTAAATATCCTCTTCAGGCGGAACTCAAGACTAGTATCGGCAGAGAAGATAGATGTCGAATTGGTAGCCACAAAAACAACGTCAGACAAGAACGTTCCCTGAATTAAGTGAAGTTGATCTTGCGTCTTATAGGGCTTTGATAAATACCCAACGGTCCTTGAAGGTGTTAAGGTTGGCCGTGCGCTTGGTCGTCAACTTCGGGAGATATTAATGTTCTTCTTAAATTCGTAGACGTGTTGATGTTTTTCTTAATTTGAAGTTGGTCAAAAACTAGTCTCAAGTGGCCACTGGTCCCTAAGATTCCTAGCAGTTTACACTGAAAACAAACAACCCAACCAGTATCCAATTCAACTGAAACAGGAGGTTCCTACAAAAAAATTGGAGAGCTCTCTTCAAACGTGAAGCGTTACACTTGAATGAATAAATTTAGATTCAAATTGAAAAACGGATAAACTGTAAATTTAGTAAAAGTTAAATAAAATATTCAGTGAGTTATTTATTTTCTGATTTTAAATAGTGCACTAAAAATATAACAAAGTAAAAAAAACTACGCTGAGCATTGAAGAGAAGAAAAACAAAGAAAATACAAAGTCTAGCAGGACAAGAAAAAGGATTTATTAGCGATAGTCGATAAATTCACGAACGTGGTTCGTTACAAAAAAATTGGATCAATCTTCACAAACTCGTAGGATTTTCCTGCTTAAAAACGGGAACTTAAGCCCACAACAAAATATTTTAAGCTTTGGAAACAAAAAACTACAAAAACAACGTAAGAAACTAAACTACGAGTTGTTGAATGACAAATCCGCAACGCGTTGGATCCAAAATATAGTTAAGTTATGTATTATCAACCACTTTCACTAATCATTCATACATCACACATACTTAGGTGAGGAAAGGTGAAGGGAGGAACGAAGATAGCCACAAATCTCGTAGGTTTTATTACTTCGAGTGTACATATAAAAAAAATCGCGTATCACCGAATCGATATCCGCCTGATCGCGTTTGGTAGTAGAAAAAAAATTTAAAACAGAAATACAAAAAACCGGTAAATTAAAAAAAAAAATGTCTACTCTTGTAGACGGAAAAGTATGGTAAACTAGGGCAGGTAGCAACTAGAACATGTGTACGAAACACTATCAATAGTAATGATTATCAAAACTAATCTGAATATAAAACATCAGAAATAGTTAAACGAATCTTCCCGAGGAAGGACAACAAACAATAATAACCTCCCAAAGAGGAAAAGACCAGCTCCTTCGACCGGAACAGATATTGCCTACGCTATTGTAAAATTTAGAAGAAATAAATTTAGAACAAAAATATCAATTTGGTATAAAAGTTTCAAGGTAGTAAAAAGGTTTTGAGCACAAAAAACTAACAAAGAACTAAGGATGAAAGAGATAAATTTGGAAAATAAAAGGTTAACCACGCGGGTCGCCTCAAACGAAATCACTAGAAAAATAATACTAAATTTGGAATAACATGAACAAAAATAATAAACAAAATACTTACAAAATCATAACACTGATTCTAATTAAATAAAATAATCACAAAATTTAGAACAACAAGAAAAATCACAAGACTGCTCAAAAACAACCCGTCTGCAACAACGGCTCGGACGGAAGAGAGGAAGAACCAGACGCGCATACTCCCTAAGTTAGCGCTTCAATCAAGTGTCATACGCACGTACTATTTTACAAAATTAGTGCGAATCTGTTACATAGATGGCGACATGGGTATGCAATGGGAAAACAATTGTACAAAAAAAAGACGTCAGACGAAATTTTTGTAACAGAATTCCATGTAGTATATGGTCTAGGTCATTCCTAATACTTATTAAATATTGATAAATTAAACACAGTATAATCTCATATAACACTTGTATTAAATCCAAATCAACATTACAATATAACAATATTCATCTATAACTGATGTACAGTGGCCGCCGGTCTCAGAGGGTTGATCTCATGTATTCTGAAAGTAAAACATAACATAAGCAAACTACCTTGCTTAGTGAGGAATCACATCCACACACACGTTATACAATCATAACCATCAACACAACGCAAGTTATATACTCAATACCATCAACACAGTTCGCGAACTAGGGTCTCAATCGCTAGTTCAATCCCTCGTTGCGCCAGGGAGCACCGACTACTGAACGTATCTCACGTTGTTCCCAAATACCGGGCCCAGGACAGGGAAATACACGGATCTGTCCTGATCTCACGTTTAGCTAGGGAGTACTGTCAACTAGCTGTAATCCTTCATTCCAACGGATATTACATTCACACAACATACTCAACGCATCAACACCAAATCACACCACATTGAGTTCAGACAGGTAGACTAGAATATGTTACTTTCTCTCTCTCCTGTTAAATACGCAAACGACGACCAGAGTCAAAGGGCCTCAAACCTCACTCTAACAGTCGCCAGCCAGGAGCCCGAGAGCCCTCCACCGCTGACCAAAAGGTCACGGCTGTGTCACCCTCCACCGCTGACCAAAAGGTCACGGCTGTGTCCTAGAACGCTCAAAACCCATTGAGCTGCTTGATCTTATCACCGTGAGTTAAATACAAGGCAATCAGGAGTAAGAATTGAAAGCTGAGCTGAAACTCTTACCCCACCTCCCCACGTAAGAATCAAGCGAAACGGCACCTGTTCACATGCAGGGCACCGGTGGCACGAGGCTAGCAAGTCGTGCTTCGTTAGACGCAACTCAGCTGCATTCCCCCCTGGCTGAGGTAAGCCGAGTTAAACAACAGGAGGCGACGCCAATAGGATAAGGATTAGGAAATACATAAATCACATACCATACAACCACAACAATTCACACACCTCCAATATACACCCTCCTATACACACACGTGACTAACTCACTCTAAACTCTTCAAGATACACTAAGGACATTGTAACTCCACTCTCCTAAATAAGAACACAAACTGAGGTAACAAATAGATGTCGGACCGTTTAAATAACCTTCGTGTTGTGTAACTTGCTGAAATTGGTCAAAAATGATATGATTATTAATCTTACGTAAAACCTATGAAAAATATCTTTAACATACTTAAGCTTAAGATGTCATTGCTATCGCTTTGTAGCTTTTTGATCGGTCTGTGCTTCCCGCTCATCACTTTTCAGTTATGTGTCAATCAGTGACGACGTGTGGACAGTGCAGTGACAAGTTGTGTTTGTGTAATTTAAAGAAGATTCAAAGTAAGTAATAATTTTATCAATGAATTATACTTTCAGTACACACTTAAATCGAATATTGCTTTCTGATAAGTAGAATAAACAAATAATGCTATTCTTTGAGGACTATGAGATAAATCGGAGTTAGGGCGTGGCGGAGGTGGTTCCTGCCACAGGCACAAACTCCTTGAGGGCGCAAAAATCTAAGAGCTTTTTTCTGGATTGGTGTTAAGTGTTTTTAATTCTTTTGTATAATCTTCATCTTTTTGGGGTGCAGTTATAGTCATTTTAAAAATAGATTCAAAAGGAACAGATGATACCTGATGGGAGTTTTAATGTAAACGCTGTTAATGCATCAAAAACACAATTAAGTATACATCTTGTATTAACAGGATTAGAGCATAGGATTTTATCTGGAAATAGTAATGCAGGTTCTCTTACTGGGGCAAAAATTTTATCACAACAATTTAAAAAATATGAACTTATTATTTATGTTTTCTGCGATAATATTTTGACTAAAATGAATCGAGCTAATTTAACAACAGAAACTAAATTATATATGCTTATGGATCAGATTTTTTCGAATAGTTATAATAATCTTCTAAAAGCTCAGCTTAAAACATTCAAATTGATGCTGTTGTTGGTGAAAAACGAAAAAGGAAGTTTCAAGACTAGAAGAAAAATTATGTGGTTATGAAAGAAATAAAAAAAAATTATTTAATTCAATAGTATTCCAAACTGGAAATAGATTGGATGCATTAAATGACGTTGAAGAATATTGAAATGATTATTTTCTCTGATAGTTCAAAATCCAGGTATAAATTGTTATACAAACCCAACTGAGAAGTGAAAAAAATCCTATCCAATAATGGCACCTATTTAAAATTAAAAAAGTTGCTATTCATATCTTGGAGACCGCCATCTTGAATTTTATTGTACATAATTTTCAAGTTTTATCCACCAAAGTAAGTAACTTTTATCCAATACTTATCTGTTTTTTTTTGTATAATTACAGAGAAATTTGAGTTTTTAGATTTAAAATATATAAAGTTATATACATATATATATATATATATATATATATATATATATATATATATATATATATATATATATATATATATATATATATATATATATATATATATATATATATATATATATATTTTTGTATTATGATATACATTCTTGCTCCATATTCATAATAATTCTCTACACAAAAATAGGGGTGCAATTTTATAATTTGCCACCGATGAACAATCTTCTAGTTCTGGATCTGGAATTGAGTACTGATTCTGTAGATTATTACAGGAATTGGAATTAAATTCAAAGTGCAATTGATGGCTATAGGAGGTAAACGACCACGTACAGACTTAGAATGAAATGATCCTTGAAAACAGTTGAAGAATTTACCTATTTTTTTATGATCACTATAAAAAACAATTTATTGCTCATACAAAACCCAACTAGATAAATAACAACTATGTGAAAAATCCTGAGAAATTATTTTTCACACCAGTTTGACCAACTTATATAATTAGCCATTTTCCTCTGAAGATTTAAGAAATATCCACCAGAGGCAGCACTAGTGGGGGTACAAATGTTTTGATTTGCCTATTGACAGTAATGTTGAAAGTAGGTTTTATTATAATAAAAATAAATAAATACTATGAATAAATGCATTAGAAAATTGATTTATCATGCCCACTGAGCATTGTGCATTTGCGAATTGCACAACTGACAGTCGGTACAAGCTGGATGGCGTGAAATTTGTACCTTTTATAAGACCGCAAGTTGACAAGAAAAAGTGTTTGGGGTGGATTTATCTATCGCGAAAAACAGATTTAACAATTGGAAAAATAAAAAAACATACATGTTTGCACAAAGCATTTCATAAATTCCAATGAAAAAGAAATTTCACGCCATCCTGCTTGTATCGACTGTCAGATGTGCAGTTCGCAAATGCACAATGTTTAGTGGGCATGATGAATCAATTTTCTCATTTATTTATTCACAGTTTTAATTTATTTTGATTAGAATAAGACCTACTTTTAACATTACTGTCAAAAGGCAAATCAAAACATTTGTACCACTAGTGCTGCCTCTGGTGGATATTTTTCAAATCTTCAGAGGAAAATGGCTAATTATAACTTATTTCAAATATTCTTTAGGTGATTTATTGAGCAACAATATTGATAAACATCTCGGACTTAATATAGATCTTTGTTTTCTCTTATATAAGCCACATTTAAATAACAAAATTGCACTAAGTTCTTTTGGATATATTTTCTTATTCTTGTAATATATATTTTGAAGATTGGCAACACTACGAATCACAGCTGTCAAATTAAAGCAGGCAACACACGCTCCATAACGTTCTGTTAGAATAGATAAATTATATAAGTAATTATTGTATCTAAATCAAAATTAGACATCCACAATTATCATTACAGCAATTAGAAGATGAATAGTGACGAAAATTTAGAAAGCACTCCATTCAGGATCATGGAAAACTCTACTGAATGAGCAAATCAAAACGTCGCCTGGTGAGAGTAGGCCAATCAGATACAATCTTTCTGTAATTCGCAATCCGCAACAATTAGATTATACAACAATAAAATGTCAATCAACTGATACAAGATATCTCAATAATGTTCCAAATCATAACTAAAATAAATATTACGATAAATAAGCAGAACAAACAATAAAGATGCCTAAGATATTTTACATTTATAAAAAAACATTTAAAATCTTGAATTATACTAATGATTTACCTAATTCAGTAAAAACTGTGATAGTAGAAAAAGTATATTGTACAACACGTATGGAACCACCTATTTCACACTTGTGTTGATTCCAGCACTAGACTAGGTATAGTCTATACTTGTTGTACAATATACTATTATTGTCTAGAAAATGGATCTTGCATTAGAACTTATTGAGTATGAATTTTTATACTCTCATTACTTGCTTTTTTCATAAATTATCCACATAATTATCATTTAATGAGTTACAGAACCGTTTTAAAAGTGGAAGAAGTGTGCATTTATAAACACTAATAGAAAATTAGTTGTGTAAGATCCAAAATCGTAGATCTATTCACATTTTCTCACTTAACCTTCCACTAGTCGCATCAAGTCTCACAGACCCGACCAAATTCAATTTATTGTTTATTTAAGGGCGGGGGAGAGGTGATTGTTGCGCAGCCGTGTAGCTTTCCAGTTTTTGATTCTGTACAACATAGTAATAGTTTAATGTCAGTACGTTTTATTGTCTGGCCTATAATTAGCGATAAAGTCTTACAGACCCGGCACGACTAGTTGTGTTTCTCTTTTATCATACGTAATTTTTTTGTCACTATCAACTGATTTTGGAATTATTCAATATTTCAATATTAGATTTTCTTCTATAATCAAAGCTCATAGTTTGGATGAATTATGAAAAAGAACAGGAGCATTTACGTCGTTTATTGGATGAATGAAAAGCAGAAGAAACTTTCTTGGACAATGATTCGAGCATCTTGCTCAAATAACACATTTACCACGGCATGTGCGTGACAGAATGAAAAGAGTAGCTGGTGTGACTACTTCAGAGGCTGCGGAACAACCCAAAAGTCGGAAGCGCTGTTATTTCTGCACAAAAGACAGAAAATCCAAATATTTTGGTGAAATGTGTAGAAATTTCGTTTGCCTTTCACACGCCAAAATGCTTTGCCCAATGTGCACTAATGTGAATTTATAATTTTTTCCTCGTAAAACTTATTTGTCGTGAATCCACCTTTCTTTGTATGTGAAAACATTTAGATTTATTTTATAAGCAAAATGAAGCTTCAGGTTTAAAAACATGTTATATTGTTGCTTCGTATTTCAGAAATTTTCTCCAATGGATACTTCTGCAAATATTGAACTTATTAAAAAAAAAAAACTTCAATTAAACGTAATAAAAACCACTAAATGTTAATTTAGCTAACTTTGATAAAAAAATCAATTAATTTCCAAAATATCTCAAAAAGTCTACTAGACCCAGCGCGACCAGCAGTGTTCTGAAAATAAGCGCAACTAGTGGAAGGTTAAAAAGATTCAAAATACTTTCTTTTGTAAATATTCACGAAAATAACTTTTTTTGAATAATCGAACCATTCGAATACAATATAGAATTTGAACTCAACATACGCAGCTGCTTCTAGGCTATGTGATACGCGGCATCCTTTAATTTCTTTCAGAAAGACACCGACGCCGAAGGCTACAATCCCTTTCCATGCGTTACCTCACCGCATGCCAATGCTGCATATTCGGATCTGACATCGTGACGTCACGATCCAACATGGTCGCGCTTTGCCATTGCTTAGCATTGCTAGCATAGACAACGAATATATTTTCTTGGTGAAATTGAAAAGTAAATCTATTCAAGTTAGAATAATTATTATAATATACATGAAGTTTACTTAAACAAAACTCTTCATTCATTATTTTGATATTCTATTTCCGTCATATACAATGAATATGTTAAAAGATACCGATTTTATAGCGAAATATATGGCAGCGGGCAGCTAACAACAAAAGTAATAATAAATAAGGAGAAACAAAAGACTATTCGCGATAAAGTCGGTATTTTTGGACATGGTATTTGTGTATATGACGAAAATAAAATACTAAAATTCTAAAATTATGAATGAAAAGTTTTGTTCGAATGAACTTCATGTATATTATAATAAGTATTTTATCATGAGTAAACTGACTTTTCGATTTCACTAAGAAAATATATTGCGTATTACTTAAAAATCAAAAAAATATACTCGTCGCC
Source organism: Dromius quadrimaculatus (assembly GCA_963989225.1). Classification (NCBI taxonomy): domain Eukaryota; kingdom Metazoa; phylum Arthropoda; class Insecta; order Coleoptera; family Carabidae; genus Dromius; species Dromius quadrimaculatus. The sequence goes on along the minus strand of OZ022334.1, from coordinate 25,343,445 downwards.
AATGTTAGCAATGCTAATCTGCGGCCATGTTGAATCGTGACGTCACGATGTCAGATCCCAATATTGATGTTATTCTATTATATAATTATTTTCTTATCATATTTATAGTTAAAATCAAATACTACCTTATTATACGACCAAAAATTATATTAGGTCATTATAAATTCGAAGATGTAATAATACGTAGGACCTTTAGAATTTGAAAACTATGAAATCAAACTCAGAAATTATGAGGACTCGGACAGTCACTTATTGCAAATCTAGGGCGAATCTACTTACAAGCCAAATAAGCAATTGATTAGGGCATCTAGCCTTCTATGCAATTTATAAAATAAGTTTCATAGTAAATATCATTACACTGAGAATTTATTACTTTGCGCGTGTGGAAAGTAGGTTAAGATATGGTATTATTTTTTGGAGAAACAGCCCTCATGTTCAAAAAATATTTATCGCACAGAAAAAAATTGTCAAATTCTTACCTAAGAACTCATTGCAAGAGAATTTTCATTGAGTTGGGAATAATGACAGTTGGGTCATTATATATTTATGAAATTGTTCTGTTTGTTAGAAATGATGATTTAGTATTTGTACGCAATAAGGATATGTACGTTAATGTGCAAACAAGAAATTGTGACAATTTAAGTGTTCTCGTTCACAGGTCATCTTTCTTTGCCAATAGTACTCACAACATGGCAATAAAAATATACAATTCTCTGCCAAGCCAAATCAGAAGTATAAACAATTCAAAAGAATTGAAAATAAATTTGAAACAATTTCTTGTGAACAATAGTGTAAATGAATATTTAGATTGCATTTTCAATCAATTTTTGTTTGACATTGTCTACTGTGTATTTTCCGCCTCACAGACAATAAAGTATTATTATAGTTATTATTATTATCATTATCCAAAAGAGATTTTCAGCCCGAAACAATTTTGGAGGATATTAAATTCTATTTCACTCATCCATAGTAGTTATTACTTACTGGATGTAATAATAATTGGAAATATATTTACAAAATATGAATTCATTGAATACTTGAATTTAATATCAAAGAAATTGAATGAACTATTAAATTATTATCGGAAAGATATATCGACATCACTAATTGGTAGAAAGAATAAAATTCAAGTGTGACGTCGTATTGGTTTTGATACCCATTGACTTGACAACAGTATTTTTATTTTATTAATTATAAATAATTTGAATATAAATTAAAAGTTGAGATAACTGAATGAGAAAAATTAAATTTTCCCATCATGAAAAAATAGATTAGGTTACACTGGAAAACCGGAACATATCAAAGAATTTTGGAATAATTTTTCTGTGGCCACTCTGTACAAATAGAAGGTCGTATCATTTTGCCAAAAATCTATCGTAAGATGCATAACTGTAAAGTTAAAAGGTACCCCTTATTGACTAATTTTTTGTTGATGAAATTTATTGATAACAAGTTGATGAACATATTTGTTCAATGATACAGGTAACGAGTTCTATTCATTTTATCTTTTATTTATAATTTGTGATCAGTGTCGGCTCAAGATTTTTGAAATCCTTGGAATAAACTAGTCTTGTAACCTTTCTTCATTAAATTTTTCTGACCTATTGTTTCTTTTTTTTTGTCCTTGAAAAATTGCCACTTTCGTCTTTTCTTTATATATATTGTTCAGCTCTACAAGCCTTGTAGGCTCATGGCTTGATGCACCACGCCTCTCCACTGTTCTCGATTTGCGGCTTTCTTTTCCCACTGTCTTATACCCATCTGAGCAATGTCCTTTTAAACCGCACTGAACCACTTTTCCTTCGGGCGCCCTCTCCTTTTCTTAGTCACTACTCCTCCATTAAAAACTGATTTAGTCACTCTGTCATCTGGCATACGCACTATATGTCCCAGCCATTTCAACCTCTGCTTCTTTATTACACATGTTATGTTCACTTCACCATAAGTAGTGATGTAACACCGATTCTGGACCAGATAACGATCTAAGATTTCAAAGATAACGCGAGCAGTGACGTTATCTAAACAGCGGTGACGTTATCAGAACATTTACGAGTGGCGCCATCTCTTGAGCAATGGTGAGTGGCGCCACCTATCATCCAACAGACTAACTAGCGTTGAATGGAGAAGATTTCTATTTTTCTCTTTTTGCGTGTGGCGCCATCTATTATCCACTAGATGAACTACTAATTGATGTGATAGATCTCTGTACCATGAATGACAATAATAACGTCAACTAACGTTAAATGCAGAGATTTCTTTTTTGTGTGTGGCGCTATCTTTTTTCTAGTAAATGAACTACTAATTGACGTGGATAAAAAAGTCTCTGTGACGTTATTTATACATTTACCAGTAACGCCATCTCTTTGAGTTGTGTGACGAATGGTGTCACCTATTATTCAATAAACTAACTAGCGTTTAATAAAAAAGATTTCTATTCTTGTGTGTGACGCTATCTATTATTCACTAGACGAACTACATATTGAAGTAAATATTAAGATGGAGCTTTATATTATGAGTAGCGCAATTTATCATTCAATAAATTAGCTAGTAGGGAAAAAAAAATCAGAATATTCTATTAACCAATTTTTGCAATTGATTCACAATAATTGAGTGATGCAATGTTTTATCCGCATAAATATTCCACTCATCAAATCATAAATTTTAGACTTTGGATTAATTATTTTTGTTTCACAATAATTAACGGATGCAATGTTTTATCTGCATCACTTGTGATCCCATGTTTGAGGTTATCAATGTCTTATTTATATATGTAGAAAAATTTTTGCATACTAAATTCAGTATGAGTTTGAAACTCCAAGTGATACAAACTATTCAGTTTTCTATTATTATATCTTTCAAGAAAAAAACTATTATCTATAAATGACAAAAATGGTAAGTAATTTCAATTAATTTTTTCAAGAGAAATTTTTTAAAAAATATTCATTTACAGCAAGTGAATGAAAATACTGACAACAATATGAAGAAAAGAAAGTATCCACTTCATACGAAACCATCCTGCAAGCATATCAATCAAAATGATGCATTGGCAACAAAAACAAAAAGAAAAACTAATATGAATAAAAATAAAGAAATATTAAATGAAGTTCCTCTTCTTGAGAATAATGCAGAACAAGCAGAAGCACAAGTCGTTGAAGAAGTAGTGGAGGGTCTATATGAATTTGACTTAGCACTCTCTAGAGGTTTCGTCAAATCTAAATTGATTATGGAACATAGATTTTTGCTAAATACGAATATTTGGATACACATTGGATTTGATCCAACAGACAATTTAGAAACTATTATTAGAATATACAATAGTAGAATTGACAAGTTCGTCGATTTTAAACGACTTGACTGGTATGAGTTTCTTAGGTGCTATAATATTATTATAGGATTTTTGAGGGTACTTTCAGTTGTTGAATCATATTCGATTTCAAATCATAAATTATTATTTGATGTTATAGAAAATGATAAAATTATGATAATTGAATCACAGAATAATCAAATTTATCTAAGTGATACATCTATTCGCAATATATTTAAAAATACTAATCACTTAGATGACATCATCAATTATTTAGAATCATTAAATTTCTTGGATTATTATTTGAGTGTAATGCGACAAGCATCTTCTTGTGATGGTGATATTTACACAAATATTAAAAATATAATTGGTGAAACAAATAATGTTTATAATTTAGCAATGAAAGAAATAATATTAAATTATAATAATGTAATTTTAGCGTCAATTGAAATTATTACTACTTCAAAAAACAATCGGCTAAACAATCAGAATAATGAATAATAATAAATTGTATTTATGATTATAGAAAATAAAATGTATATGTATAAATATAAATATTTTGTTGACAAAAAAAATCGAATGAATAAATATCTCTATAAGTTAATCTTTTTTTCTTTTATTTATTGGAATATTTTTGATGATACATTTCAAATTCGGTCTTACAAGACTGACAGTTTTCAATGTTAGGTGGTGGTCCATCAATATGGATATGATGGATTGGTAGATTCGTATGCTCCACACATGGTAATTTCAATATAACTTTAGGATGTAATTTATACTCTAGCGGAAGTCTTCCCCAAATTTGCAATAAATTCATTCCACTAAATGATTCCAATATTAAATCAAATTTCTCCTTACTTATTTTTTTGCAAATATATGCTATTGGAGCCAGCTTTCCAATTAATTTGAGAAGTGAATTATCATTATAACCACATTTGCTTGAAGTTGATTCAATCATGTTCCTATAGCTTCCAATATCTTCTTCTTTTATTAGATCACAATGATATTTTATGTTTAGCAAATCATATGCTATTATTTTCAAACAGACTATTTCACTATTATTTGACATTTTTCAAAAAAATATATACCGCAATCTGTAGTTTACTATTATTTAGAGTAATGAAATTATTACAATGTTGAAAAAACAAAGTTTGTATGGAATTATATATACAGTAAGAGGTAAGAGGTGGAGGAGGGGGCTGATGGTGGGGAGTAAGAAAAAAAAAATAAGAAAAACAATTATTGTGAATACAAGATTTTTGATAGTAGTATTTTCAATTGCTCATATAAATTGATATTGGGACAATCAATATTGAACATAGAAAGATTGAATTTCTCTGCTTTTACAACTGACTTTGAGAATTCATCAAATTCATAATAATAATCATTAATAAAAAAATATAATCGTCCATTTGTATACTTGAATACAGATTCTATATTATTTGGAATACCGGGGAACTCATCATCTACACTTCCGATTTCTGAAGCGAAAAATCTGCATTCATCAATTTTTATGAAAGAGTTATTTTTATGAAATATATATGTTTGACCACTATTGGTAGATACAGCTCCATTAATATAGGTTATACTATTTTGATGGTAGGGATTGGCAATATTTTCCAATTCTAAAGATGGAAACTTTATATTATAACTTACGTTATCTATGAATAATACAATATTTCCATTTGGTCTTTGGTAAATACCATTCATTCTCAAGAAATTTTTTGGAAGAAAATTCAACCAATCTGTTATAAGATATGGCTCCGGATCAAAGTTTTTTTCATTCAAATTTTTCACCCAGACCCACTTATTATAAAATATATATAATTTTTTTCTCACGATTAGAAATTTATTGACATTTTTTAAGCTACATAAGTCTGGAGAAGAATCTGAATTTGTTTTCCGCTTATTATGAGTTTTTTCGGTTGTTGTAATTGGTTTCTGTGTTCCTTCTGTTGTTAATACCTTTGTCGTTGTCGGTGCCTTTGTCGTTGTTGTTATCAATGACTTAATGTTTTTTCCATATAATGATTGAATAGCATTTATATCATCAATGTGTAAATCATAATAATTACTATTTTGGAATATTTTTTCTGTATATATTGGATACATTATTGCATTCTTATCATTTGAATGCCTAATTCCTAATGCATGGCCAATTTCATGGACTAAAACAGCAAAAAGACTCTTCTCTTCACTATTGGAAGGGGGATCCATACCATAGTACCATTGTTCTGCATTATCTATATGAATTTCTGAATGCATGCTTAAGCTTGGAAATTCAGCATGCCCCAATATCATACCCTCCCCATCAAAATGAGACCTGCATCTAGCCCGTTTCTTGAAATCCCAATGTTGAATTCCTCCAAATGAAATATAAATAGTAGCATTTTCATTATATGGCGAATGTATAATATTTAAATTTGTATATTTAGACCATAAATTGAAAGCTTTTTCAATTAAATATTGAACAATACTAGTTGTTCTTTTTGAATCCCAAGTAATTGTAGAATTTCCCCATAATATATAATGAGTATTATAAACATTCATATCTTTAACACCACATCTAGGAGATGAAATGAGTTTCAAAACATTTTCAATTGTTTCATTGGATTGCGCTATATTAAAATTAGTTTGTAATAGGTTCAGTGCTGTTAGATACGATGGATCTTTATCAGTTGAACTAAAGACCTCCTCTTCACTCACATTAAGATATCCATATGTAAATAAGTAATCAATAATTGATTCAAAATTTTCTTTTTTCACACTTTTACAATTACTCACGATAATTATAATCAAAATAACTAGAACCACTTTCTGAACCATGTTCTACAGTGTTTGAATAGCTAATATATGATTTATGAGATACTTCAACTTTATATGGAAAAAAGGCAAAAAGTTAAAATGATAAATGTAATAACAGAGAATGGAGGGGGTAAAAGGGGTTAATGTGGCTGAAAATAAATTTAATAATTCAAAAATAACATTATAGTTTCTATTATATATTTATATATTCATGATGTTATACATTTCATTATAGTCTAAGTGACTTTTTATTTTATAAACATTACTAATTGCACAATTATTAGAATGTCTGAAACATGATTTATTTGATGGAAAGCTCTGAAGAGACTTACATTCTTCCCCCAAAGAAATTATTGTGGAATTCAAGTTGAAAGATTCTAGAAAGGTTTTCTTCATATCCCCTTTGACATATATTGTTGATGCACCTTGTAATATTGGTAGAATCACATTTGGAATTTCATTATATTGTATATATCCATCACTCCATTTTAAACCATGGTGATTGTTATACAACCATCCTGCTTGTTTTCTATATTTATGTTCCAACTTATTCCAAGGAAATGGTTCTTTGAAGAAAAAATGTTCCAATTTGTTGCCATCTCTTGTAAGAATTGCAATTTCTTTTGCCACTATTATATAATCTCTGGCATTGAAGCCTTGTATATCAACAATTAATTCCATATTTCAGTTAGCTCTTTCGCAGTTCAATTTATACTGAAGCTCTAACAGCACTAGTGAGTGGATTATATTCGATAATGCGATCATGTATGATAAGACAATAAACACTCGTATTCTCGGGAAATATATCATTTGATTCAAACTCCAGACGTATATCAACTGAACTATTTTTTACTGCTTCGTTTTGATTGGAACAATCTATTACTGTTATCGGTGCAAATGTTTTGAAATTTGTTTTATTTAGAATAGGACCAATATATGTATCATGAAAATCATAGTAGACCTTGGAAAATTTCGTGTACATATCATAAAGAAGTGCATAGTGATTATTTTTGAAATCTAGATTCAAATTGTCATATGGATAAGAAACTGAGTTTAAATATAGCTTAATATTCGCTAAATTGCAACTATCAAAATGACTACTATTTTTATCTTTCAAATTTTTTCGATTTGTTTGGAAAGCAACAATAACAAATCTTGGTTTTTCCAATTGAGTTGATGATTTAATTGACCAAATTTGCTTTTTTGCTGAAGGAAGAATTGGATATTCATATAAATCCCAAGAACGGAATGGACATTTCAAGAAATGATTTGAGTTGACAATTTTCAATAATCTCAATCTATATTCGTCATTAACATATATATGAGGAACACGCCATTGAATTTTGTTCAGAATAAATTTCAAATTTTCTGTACAAATATATGCATTATTATCATTTCTGGCTCTAATTAACACCAATTCTTGTCTAACATTCACCAATATTCTATTATTATCTTCACAAAATCCAAGCAACATTTTCAGTGGAACACATATATTAAAATTACCATTTTCATCTAGAATGTTTATATTGAGTCCCCAACCAGCATTTTCAAGATTATCACTTTCAAATTTATTTAATGAAGCATATGCTTTCAAAGTTGAGCTAATTCCAATATTTTTCGTCTTATCAACTTCAAAACTATTCATTGAATATTTAATTTCATCAAATAAAAATGCAATTCCATTATTTGTTATTTTTGCATCCACAGGAGGCTTACTACCATCTTCTTTTAATAGTTTACCTTCAATATAAAGAAAACTTTGACTAGGCAACGTATAGATATCTTGCTGTTGGATTTGAATTCGTATTTCATCACAATTATTAAATGCTGATGCAATAATAGGTTGATGATTATGTATTTCAACACGTGTTATTGCATCATTGAAAGTAACACCAGATGTAATATCTAAAATATTATTCATTGTTTTTGTTTTAGTTTTTGATCTCTTTTTAGTTTTAAACCGAGTGATTTCAAGAAATTTTTATTTTCTCTTGTTAACACTTTTATAGTTGATGATGAACTGATTCTTTTCGTTGTTGTTTGCATTCTTTTATAACTAATACCCATTTTATAAAATTTTTTTCAAATGTAATCTAATAGTTATTGTTTCACCACGAAAATTTATTTGTTTCCTTTCTTGATCAACAATATTTACAGTTATATTGTTTATGGTTTGAGTGTTCACTGGTAAATAAATCACATTTGAAGGAACCTCATTGATTTTATACCCAGGCTCTACTGTTGGATAGAACTCATGTAAAATATGCATGGGTAATCCATTCTTATACGATCCAGTCACAATATTACATTCAATTAATATAGCATTCACCTTAACTATGTTGACAGGTAGATCACTTTCATGAACAACATTCCTTTCTAATATTCGCTTTTTAAACCCCAATAAAGATCCAATTGAATCATCTTTTGTGAAATCAATATCAACAGTACTCCTAAGCTCACATTTTAAAGTGTTAGTATTTGGTTTTAAACTTATGAAATTACGTGCAACATTTTTCTCTCTTTCTATTCTATTGGTATAAAGTTTCTCCTCGAAATCGTAATCATAATTTGGATCTCCTAATTCTTTTTTCAATATATTATTAATATTCTCAATTTCATATGACCCAACTGGAATAGATATTACTTGAAAATCTGTATTTGTACTTTAATTGGTTTTATAATGAAATTTATTATTTGTTGTATCAATATTTGGTATTGAATGATATGATTCAAAGTTGATCAATCCAATTACATAATCACTGCTCTTCAAATCAATTGGTGGAAAGAAGTCTGCACTTAGTGTAGACGTATTTCCACTAAGTGTAATTGTTATCGACTCCATTTCTATACTGATGTATTCAACAATTATTTTGTGGATTTTATAAGGAATTTCAAACACAAATGACCACAATTGAAAGAATTAAATTTTTGATAGCGCTTATAATTGAATGTGATGTTAGCCTTGTTTCCAAAATATTCGATTAATTCTATTGGTGGAGCTAAATTTCCAAAACTGTCAAAGTACTCAACGTTTTCACCTTTTTTTATATATGAAACCCAATGTGTACCAGCTCTTGCAAAGGAATCGAGATTAATAACTGCTGACTCATTTTTTAATGGTCTTTTAGGTAATGTATCACGCATATATACACCTCGGAAATATTTTATTTTATGAGCACGAGCAAATTTGATTATATCATCAGTGTTTAATGGCCTTTTTGGCAATTTCTTTTCTTTGTTTTTTTTCGTTTTTTTTTAATTCCCGCACCATGCTTATGAGGTTTTAAATATAAACCACTACCTAGGGCTTTTTTTACACCATATGAAGCAGCACCACTTGCAGCACCAGCAATTAAAGCCTTTCCAATTAATGGAATTAGTGCTGCTACAGGTAAAAATCCACCATATTTTTTTGGTGTTTTCAGTACTCGCTGATTCTTTGATTTTTTCGTTTTTTTTTTTATACCCATACCAAGTTTTTGTTTAGCTTTCATAGAGTTTGTTATTGTCCAAGCAGCAACTCGTTCACCAAAACTTGAATTTTTCGATTTTACTCTATTCCACGCTCTTTCTTCTAATATTTTATCAGCTTTATGTCTATCTTCCAAATTATTGCTTTGGGAATATGAAATATCGTGTTCACGACATGCAGCATCCAATGGATTTATACCCGTATCACCTCTTTTCAATCTCTTATCTAATTTAGTTCCTGGACCACAAAATTGATAACCTGGTATGTGCAATTCAATAGGTAATGAGTTAATTGCCTTATTAAGTAAACCTTTACCAGCTCTGTGATATGTAAACATTGAATAATTTTTTAGTACTGACCTTATTTGTATATATACAACAGCTTTTATATAAAAGATTAGTAGTAATCATGGAATTCATTAAGCAGAAAGAGCATCTTTCAGTTCACAATTTTGATGCTATACAAACTAATTCTCACTTGAAAAAACATAGCAAACTTTTACCTAATAGTATAAGAAGTATTATTGTGGGTCCTAGTAATTGTGGAAAGACTAATATTCTTCTTAGTCTTCTTACACATCCAAATGGATTGAAATTCAAAAATATTTATGTATACTCTAAGTCTTCACAACAACCAAAATATAAATTTCTAGAAAAATGTGTTTCTAGAGTAAAGGGTATGAAATATTTCTCCTATAATGTGGATACTGAAATTTTAAAACCAAATGAAGCGCGATCCTATTCAATAATTGTTTTTGATGATATTGCATGTGATAAACAAGATTGTATGCGTGATTATTTTAGTATGGGTGGACATAATGAGATTGATTGTTTTTATCTTTCACAATCATATGCAAAAATACCAAAACATTTGATTAGGGATAATGCAAATTTTATCATCATATTTAAACAAGATGAAACCAATTTACATCATATATATGATGATCATGTAAATAGTGATATGACATTTAATAAATTTAAAGAATTCTGTATAAAATGTTGGGATAATAAATATGGATTCGCAGTTATAGATAAGGATAGTGAGCAAGAAGGTCGATATCGCAAAGAATTGGATACATTTCTTAATCTCAAATCCATCTAGGAGTTTACTATAATGGATAATAAAAAAACGCTCCACGAAATAATTAAAGTGAGTAAAGTGCTCAAACAAAAGTTCAATTCATTGAAACATAATAAAATGAATAGTGATATTATGTTACAAGAAACATTTAAACCTATAACACAACCACTTCAAGAACTAGTGAATAATACAAAATATGAAATAAATAGTGGAAACACTATAGCAAAAGAAATACCCTCAAATTCAAAGAAAATAAGGATACATAAAAAAAAATTGAAACAGCATCCAATTCCAAAATTAGAATTTGATACACCAACAAGTTCTGCTAAAGTGGAAGTGAATGAAAGCAGTGACAATGAGGAAGTATTTGAAAGCACACCTCAAATGTCACCAACTTCAGTTGCTAGAGGTATTTTGAATACTCCTCAAGGGCAAACCGAAATGGAATCCCTAAAGCTAAAATTTGGAGACTTGGCTAGTGAATATCTTCTGAAATTTTTGAATAAAGATAAGGATTTGGATACTATTTATGCAATAAAATATATAGAAGATCGTGATAAATTTATATTGGGTAAAAAAGAGATAGAAATAGATAAAAATGATATAATAATTGATGATCAAGTATATAATGGAACAAAAGGACTTTATGAACTCATATTCATGAAAAATCCTGAACATTATACTGCGGAAGATGTAAACGAATATTTAAGAATTTCAAATCATACACAAGCACATAAGCAATCAAATAATATGTTGAAAAGATCCACTTATCCAAAATATTTCAAAATAATTAAACCGTTTTCAAGTGAAAAAAAAGGGTTTCGAGCTTCAACAAGAAAAAAAGTGCAAACCAAAAAATATTCACCTACAGGTTTTGGAGTTTTACCATTCAACATGAAATTCTCCAATTATAAACGCGAGTATGTCTATTGGGATAATGCAAACGAATTGGTTAATAGATTACAATTATTATTAGCATCCAAACAGAGTGGACACACAAATCATGATAATGAAATTATGTCAATACTTGAAGAATTGAGAGAATGTAATATAATAGAATGAATTCACTTCAAAAATGAACATTATTATATCTGCTGTCAAGAGAAGAAGCTTTTATTTTAACTTAGAGAGATTGAGAACTATTAATTATGTCGGTAGATAAATTTGGTAGACGATTTTCAAAGAGAAAAAGAAATGAGTCAAATAATTCAATATTAAGGTATGATATTTATGGAAATATAGATTTAAATGGAAGACAATTTTCAAATATTGGGAAAATACATGATTCGAGTGATATTATAACGAAGAAATATTTGGATGAGCGTATTAAAGACGTAGAAAAAACTATCAACAATAAAATCATAGTGATACAACATAAAATAAATGAATTAAAAAATGTAGTTAAAGATAAAATTGAGGAAGAAGTGTATAGAAATAATAGAACAATTGGCAAAGATGAAAGTGATTTGATAGAAGATAATTCATCCAATTTTAAACAAAAACAGCAATTAGAGGCTTTGGATAAACTACGTGAAAATTTGAAGAAACTACAAACGATCGACTCGAAAGAGTCTTTAAACAAAATATATGAAGATTCTAAAGAGCATTAAGTTGAAGCTGTGAAACTAATTCAAAAAGAAGACTTTCACCAAAGTAAAAAAAATTATTAAATTTTTTTGATGTATAAAAAAAAAATGGAGATAAGGAAAAATGGAGATAGATGTTATTATAAAAGCAATGTGATGAATATGAGATGCCTCATTTATTTGAAATGAAAGTTCAAGCAATATCTTCGAATAAACAATATAGAGAAGATTTAAGATTTTATAGAATTGTGTATTTTCTTTCAGTGAAATACCTGCAGGTAGTCATATTAAGTTATATGGAATTATAATCTAGAAAAATTGTCTCTAAGAATAGAACTATACAAAAAATGTCAAAAAAAACTATAGTGGATGAACTACATAAACCAGCCCGAAGGAATTATGTTAGACGTCGAGTTATAACTCGAGATATTGATGATTTGTGGCAAGCTGATTTAGTGGAAATGATTCCTTATGCAAGAGAAAATAGTGGTAATAAATATATGTTGACAGTGATTGATGTTTTTTCTAAATACGCTTGGGCTAAACCTATCAAAACAAAATCTGCTGATGCAATAGTAAATGCTTTTGAAAATATTCTTCAACAAAATAGACGACCTTTAAATCTACAAACTGATCATGGAAAAGAATTTTATAATAAAAAGTTTGAGAAAATGACTCAAAGTTATAATATTAATCATTATTCAACATATAGTAATTTAAAAGCAAGTGTTGTCGAGAGATTCAATCGAACTTTGAAGAATAATATGTATCGTGAGTTTAGCTATCGTGGTTCACATAGATGGATAAATATTCTACCGTAATTAATCAACTCTTATAATAATACAAAACATAGCACAATAAAAATGACTCCAAATAGTGTTAATAATCAAAATAAAAAATATTTATTGGATACAGTTTATAATAATATAAAAATAAGAGGTCGAGGTAAATTGATGGTTGGTGATTCTGTTAGAGTATCCAAATTGAAAAATGTTTTTGAAAAAGGTTACACACCCAACTGGTCAACTGAAATTTTTACTATTTCAAAAATAAATTTAACAAACCCAATAACATACAGGTTAAAAGATTATCAAGATAAATCAATCGCAGGTGGATTTTATGAGGAAGAACTCCAAAAAACTAAACATCCAAATATTTATTTAGTTGAGAAAGTTTTGAAGAAAAAAGGTTCACAAGTATATGTAAAATGGTTAGGGTTTGACTCATCACATAATTCATGGATACATAAAGACAATGTTTTATAGTGTGAGCATCTAATTACTATTGTAAATTTTTTCCCTCATATATTACATTAAAAAAATTAATCTATTATAATAATATTATTACACTCCTGACTATTGTTTTCTTCACAAATAGAATACTGCCCCCAAGGTAATGTATCTGTGTTCCCTTCTAATAAGTATCGCTTATCATCATCTGCATTTAAAGTGAGTTTATTAATTTCAACTGAAAAAATGTTATGATTTCTTGATATGATATTGTTTTGTGTGCGATATAACTTTTTATTCTGGAATAATGCATTCTTATAATCATCTATAGTCAATGTTCTAGTAACTGTAGTGGATATTCCTTTTACTTTAGAAAATGATTCGTTGTTTTCCAGTCTATATGAATACATTTTGGATTTAAGCCCTGCAAATTCGCTCATAATTTTTCCACCATTTTCATCCTTAAACAATCCAACAATTTTTGCATTTGCCTGAGGTATTCCATAGTGATTATCTTTAGAATAGTTTGAAGTATCAAATCGGTGTAAATCTTCTCTTATAATTTTATAGGGATTTTCAGTGAAGCGATAAATTAGTGAGTCAGTATCTTGATATAATAATTTAGGTTTTTGAAATTTTTTATGTACGTAATTATAGTGAAAATCATACATAAGTACCTTACTTAGATCAAGAATTATCATGCCAATATAAATGGGTCTGTTAAATTTTATTGATAACTTATTAAATTCCATGGATACCAAATTTTCAGAAAAAGGAATAATTTTTTTCAAATTTGGTTTTATCACCATTTTTCGAGCCCCATAACGTCCATCCCATTGTGTTTTAAGTTTTATATCTCTGTGATTCCGAATATTCTCCATACTTTTGCCAAAAATTGCATTATTATTCAATTTAAATCGATCTCTTTCAAAATTATTTTTGGCGTTCTTCCTAAACTCTGTATTTAAATCAATATAGCTTTTTAGCCACAATGATTGATTGAATCTGATAGCTCTATGTATTTTTGTTAATTTCATACCAAATGTTAAAGCTTGTTGTAAATTTTGATAATGAATAATATATTTTACTTTATTATTAAGAGTTGTCATCAATTTCGTTATATTGGAGTTCTTAGGTTTCTCATGCTCACAACATAATGGGAAATCTTTATGGAGATCATGTAAATGTCTTGGATACTCTAAATCCACTTCTAATACATAACCAATTAAACTATATTTTGATATATTCATCACATTAAGCTCTGATATATCTTTTTGTGATAACCATTCAAACCCACCATAGGGTAGACATTGCGTCATAGCCCATCCATATAAATTGCAGGCATCAAAATACATTAAATAAGCCTCTTGTTCTGTTGCACAATATGTAGACATAAATTTATTGTTTGATTTTGCGTAGCGATTACTGCATTGACAAATTCCTCCTCTGATTCCTTGCTCAAAGAAGAGAATCATATCAATATCAGTTAGCAATTGTAAATTTACTCTTGTCAGCTTCAACATAGCATCCCATGCAAACCCTACAAAAAAGTAGTTATAAAAAGTTGTATTATGATTTTTTTTTATATTATACCTGGTGTTGTGAAATAATGAGCAGGATCTAAATTATAGGCTTTCAGACTAACATTTCGAAAGTTTTCGAATATATCAGCTAGAAGTATAACGTCTGTTTGAAGATATAACTCTAGATAATCCCCCAAAGTATCTAAATTGAAAGTATTCCATATTTTTTGAGCATGTTCATAGTCTTTAGCGCTAATATTCTCATTTTTCAATCTTGAGAAAAAAAGCTCTTTCGGAGGTAATACTGTTTCTTCCATTCGATCCCACGAGTTCATATAATCATATGGGAAAACACCTTTTCTCAATAATAAATCGTTTTTGACTTTATTTGGATAGTACTTATTCATTATTTTGAAGTCTTCTTTGTCTAAATATGTGACTAGCTTTTCTAGTGAACTATTCATAAATCTACAAGCATAAAAAAAATCTAAATGAGAAAGCTTTTTTTTTCTAATGGATTATTTGATATTTATAAGAAGTTAACTTACTGCAAAGAATCTAAGAAACGAATCTGCATTTTCCCAACTGCTAATGAGAATGAAATATATTTTTCACTATTATTTGGAATTATTGTTATTTGCTCTCCATCAACTCCGAATTCTTTTACTATTAAATGGCTATCATATCCACTCAAATTGTGGAAAAAAATTGGGATATATTTTGGTAGTTTATAATTCAAGTTGCAGCTTGCATGGGCCGCACCTCTGTACAAACCTAAAGTTGTTTGAGGAAGTGTGAGATCTTTTTTTATATTTTATTGATGAAAAAATAAAATACCTGTGAGGTGACAGTGATCTTTAACTTTTTCTTCCGATTCGATAAACTTCTCCTCACAAATATGACAAAATGTTGCATCATCAAAATCTGTCCAATTCTCATTACTCATTTCAAGAGGAATCTCATTCTCATAGAATGTCTCAACTATTTTTACCACATTTTTCAATCTATCAATAAACCATTTTGCTGCTTTAGGTCCGCGATATGATTCAAAAAATGATAAAGAATCATTATATGAACATACAACTTTGTAGGCAACTGCACATGCTATGTGATTTTGATATTCAAATGTATATGATTTACTAGTGTTTGGTTGACAAGTGTGAATGGGTATTGTTAAGCATTCAAAGTCTGCATAAACTACAAATGGATGTCTTTCTTTTCTAGAATAATTTTTGAATTTCACCCACATTTCTGTTTCTGTTGGTATTTCAATTTTAACAGCATCCATTTTGCAACAATAACTTTCATGATTTTCTAATAGACATTCACTCGAAAAGTATTGTGAACATCTATCACATATGTAACATTTATGTCCATAATTAGACAGTTGACTTGATAAAAGACGGGATAATGATTTGATCCAAGCATAATGCCCATTCTCTTCTTTTATCCAAAAAAGTAAGTTGACATGTCGTTCAACCTTTTTATGTGTGTAATGTAAGGGGCCGTTAATTGTATATCTTTTATCTATAGTATTATATTCTATTCCATAAACATTAATTGATATATTATTTTTTTTTTCGAATTTGATTATCTCACATAGTGGAGTTGGAAATTGAATATCAGATAAATTGAATATTTCACTATGATTTTGAGGATATGAACTAACACGATCTGAATGACTATCAGCGGGGAACATAGCCGATAAAAGTGCCCAAATAAAACACTTATTATCACTATTTTTTACATTTATCACAGCTTTCCGGTTTTTGATAGATTCGGGAAGATCGATATATGTTGATCCTCCAGAATTTGTTGCATCATACTTGCTAATATTAACCTAGAGAATTTTGTTTTTTTAAGAAAAAAAAATGTAAGAATTTTTTTGAAACTTACTCTTAAGTTTAATATTCTACTCAGGGCTTTTCCACTATCCCGCTCTTGAAACTCTGACATATGAGTCAATATGACACTTCTTACATTCTGATCAAACCAAATAGTAAAGTCGTCAGACAATGTTATGGGCATCATTCTTGAGTTATGATAAATTAAGATTTCTTTTAAAATACCTTGTTTTTCAAGTACATATTCACAACACAGCTCACAGTTTATCTTCACTGGGGATCGGTATTCATAAATGAATTGTCCCACTTTCTCCAGCAATATGAATAAGCATTGATCCAAAAATGCCCCAGGGTCGATAATATCATCTGTATTCGTGATTTTCCCACAATGAATACGATTTTTGAATGATGAGGTTAGAACTTCCCAAACAGCCATTTCTGAAACTATAGTTACTATAACACCTATTACTATATATATATTCTTATTGAATATGTGTTTTTTTGATTTTTGGTAAGTCAATGAGCAATGTTATTACCTTCAAGTTACTCTCTGCAATTCACGAATAATAAAAGTCCGTTTCACAAGTTTTTTAATAAGAAGATAATTGTGTGTTAAATATTATTTATATGAATGCGCATTCTATTTTTTCTCCAATGTCAATCAATGATATATTTCTGATAAGAATATTTCATGTGTTGCATAATTTTTTATTTGCATATGGTTTCATTGCATTTTTTTAATTTTGATATATTTTTTATAGAATTTTTTTCCAATGTCAATCAATGATATATTTCTGATAAGAATATTTCATGTGTTGCATAATTTTTTATTTGCATATGGTTTCATTGCATTTTTTCAAATTTTGATATATTTTTTATAGAAAAAAAAACATTCTTCTCACTATAAATATGGGAATACACAATTAATACATATCAGTCCATCATAATAGACTCTCAAGTCAACCTAAAATACGTAAGTTTGTTTCTCTTTATAATTTCTTATATTAATATTAAGATATATTTTTTATTCTCAGTAAGAAAGCAAAACAAGAACAAAAAATAGAAAAAAAACAAAAAATGAGTAAACTAGACTTTTTTAATGCACTGGGGTCTTCAGATGCTCAAGTGCCAACTATAAACATCGGTAAACTGGATGAAAATAAAAAATATCAAATAAAAAAAGCTGATATAATCAATACCAGATATGGACCAAAACTAATCGTAACAACGAGGGAATTCAAAGTTTTTTTCCCAAATAATTTTGCAACTTTGAGTGATGTTCAAAGAAGTGAATTAATTAATGTTTATTTTCACATTGAAAAAGTGAATGACACTGTTGTGAATATTCGTTTTACAGAAAGTTAATAACGTAGATTCAATTTTTTATTCTTATTTCCATTTGTTAGCAGAAAAAAAAATAATAATCATTAATTAATTTTTTTTCATTCTTCATATTAAAAGCCAAATATTTTGTTGGAAATGTCACCTAATGTATCATATATTTTCAGACAATTTGATGAAATTTGTGAATCAATACCTTCCCTAATAAATACTGATCTTACAGCTAATATGGCGAATGAGATAGCATTAGGTTGGGAGAGCACATCTTCATCATCGTCAGATGACGAGTATAATGAAGTGTCAACTACTTGGGATTATTATGCAATTAATCCTACACAAATTGAAAATTTAAATATGGAAAATGTTCTACAATTTTGTTTTAATAATGAAAATCATATCAATTTGGAATACAGATTATGGTTATTACCAGAAATACAACCTCACTATTGGTATATGAGACGTCTTTGTGAAAATTGTACTCATATATTACTAGATGACCCCGATTTTCCAGTATTTACTTTTTCTACGTTTACAAATATTGAAAATATCATATCAGGAATGTACTACTGTTCGAATATAAAACAAGAACATAGCATCAAATTAGACAGTGAAATATATTCGTTACTCTGCGATACTGATAACTATTACTGTTATCTATGTTTAGATCAATTATTTATATGGAATTCAAGTATAGCTTGTAGTTATTGTATAGAGTAGTTTTTAAAAAAATTCATTGAAATGTATAAATAAATTGTAAATTCCCCAAAAAAAAATAAAATTGTACTCACCTAATTCTTCTTGTCAAACTCATCCAAAACAATTTTCTCTTGGTTTTTTTGAAGCATCAAAATCCAGGACAAAGAACTTATTTTAGTTGAATACCAATATCCAGTTGAAAAACCTCTAAAAAAGAATAATTATGCTCTAATACATACTATAACGTTGAAGTAAATTATACGACTTCTCAAGAAAAAATCTTGGCGGGGAACTATGAACAAGCACATTTCACATTTCACAATCTCGAACACAACTAACTTTAAATTACAAAGCGAGACACTCACACTTCTCTTGGGTTTTTCACCCCCATTCAAAGAATCCACACTCAAGAATGTTGCCTCTAGCTACCTGCTAGGGGTGAGGATACATCCGCCAAACTACAATAGCAATATTCCAGTGGTTTTCAAATTTTTCCAGTCAATTCGATCGACTTAAAAACTCGTCATTTTCTGATTAGTGTAATATTAAATATTATGCAAAACATATTTTAATTCTTATTGATAAATACTATAAACGAAAATAATGAATCATATGCGACAATTGACTTCTTCAGAAAATAATTTATTTTAAGACTCACAAGACAAGTAAATGATGCCAACTATCTCATTCCCAAGGAAAGCACGTAGTACATTTTACTTGTTCAATCTAGTTTATTTATATCAATGTCAAAGGTTATCATCTGAGATTTAGAATTATACAGAGTATTTGAAATAAAAGAATACAGAGTGTTTAAAATTAAAGAATATGTATGTATGAATGAATAAAACATTTGAAAACATTTGATGTGTTTTTTCAATTGTTTTTGAGGTGTTTCATCAGTCTCTTGTTTATATCATTCACCAATGTATAGTAAAAAATTCAATAAATGATTAATATATAATTTATTATCTACAAAAAAAGGAAAGAATCTAAGAATACAAAACTTAATAAAAATATATCTAGAATATAAAAAAAACTAATGCTAATTACTTATACTAATGCTCCCTCCCGTCAACTAGAGATAGGAGCTCTAGATGAAATGAGGTCTATAAATAAAAAAAAATAAAACATTAAATCAAAAAACTCTCAAAAAAGAATTAAAAAATATACCTTTTACACTGGCGAACAATAATATCTTCTATTGAGCTTCGCCAGCTCAAAGACCCCGCTCAACCCTTCGATTGGCCCCCTATATACTCTAACAGCTTGAGGGGGCGCAACCTCAAGGTAGATCTCATCAAAGTTCCTATCCTGAAAAAACACAATTTTTAATTTTTTTGATGAAAAAGAAAATCATTAAAATTTCATTGACTTACTCTAAGATGAATCACTATGAATGCTTGTGTCTTCATGGCCCTATTCATTCTTTCTTGAATTTCTAAAAAATGTGATAAAATAGTATATTGTGTGGCTAGGGACGAAACAAGACGATTTCAGCTGAGGGTGAGTGTTGCTTGCCCGAGCGAAGCGAGGGCCGGCATTACCCTCGGCTGAAATCGTGTTTTTGTCCCGTGCCACACACTGTATTTTTCATAATACCTGCATTGAAACTTTCCACATTACAAATTTGTCATAACAAAGTAAATATTTTTCTTTTGATTTTGCAGGTAACAAGTCGAGAGTAGCTGCTTGTGCTTCATCAATAGGATGTTGCAGTGTACTTAAAATTGTCGTATTAATACTTTTTCTCTTGAAACTACTCGTCTTTTTAATTTAATTTACAGTTCCGAATACAACAACTGTCAAATTAACTGAGGTTATATGATTTTCATTTAGAGATTGATAATAAACAAATGCGACTCTGCCAGGGATAAAACGATGTAAAAAATTGATTGAGCGGGCAGAAACAAGCTTGTTTTTCCCCTCGGGCAGAAACAAGTCTGTTCCTGCCCCGGCTACACTCGCATTTGTCTGCAATTGTCTTGTTTCGACTGACAAAACAGGCGTTGAAACGCGTTGTTTCAATGCAGGTATTATGAAAACACATTTATATAAATATTACAATCAAATAAAACATTCAATACTTACGGTCCATTTTTCTGCTCTGCTTAAAAAAATTTTTTGATTTAAACTGATATAATAAAATGACTTTTCGTTCAATTGAGCTTTTTAAAGTATATACCCCACCACTAATCAAAAATCTTCATGGTCCACTTGCGAATACTAAGTTGTGCAAATTTCTTCATGTAATATAAAAAAAAATCGTTGATAACCCCATGAAAAATGGAAAAAACGTGATACAAATTTACTTATCGAAAATAATTGATCCAAAGTCTCAAATTTATGATCAAAGGAGTGGAATATTTATGCAGATAAAACATTGCATCCGTTAATTATTGTGAAACAAAAATAATTAATCCAAAGTCTAAAATTTATGATTTGATGAGTGGAATATTTATGCGGATAAAACATTGCATCACTCAATTATTGTGAATCAATTGCAAAAATTGGTTAATAGAATATTCTGATTTTTTTTTCCCTACTAGCTAATTTATTGAATGATAAATTGCGCTACTCATAATATAAAGCTCCATCTTAATATTTACTTCAATATGTAGTTCGTCTAGTGAATAATAGATAGCGTCACACACAAGAATAGAAATCTTTTTTATTAAACGCTAGTTAGTTTATTGAATAATAGGTGACACCATTCGTCACACAACTCAAAGAGATGGCGTTACTGGTAAATGTATAAATAACGTCACAGAGACTTTTTTATCCACGTCAATTAGTAGTTCATTTACTAGAAAAAAGATAGCGCCACACACAAAAAAGAAATCTCTGCATTTAACGTTAGTTGACGTTATTATTGTCATTCATGGTACAGAGATCTATCACATCAATTAGTAGTTCATCTAGTGGATAATAGATGGCGCCACACGCAAAAAGAGAAAAATAGAAATCTTCTCCATTCAACGCTAGTTAGTCTGTTGGATGATAGGTGGCGCCACTCACCATTGCTCAAGAGATGGCGCCACTCGTAAATGTTCTGATAACGTCACCGCTGTTTAGATAACGTCACTGCTCGCGTTATCTTTGAAATCTTAGATCGTTATCTGGTCCAGAATCGGTGTTACATCACTACTACCATACATTTCCATAACTTCTGTATTAGTTCTTTGAAAGAAGAGACCATCTATGTTTTTCCCACCATATATTATTCGCAAAATTTTCCTCTCCCAAATTTCCAGTTTCTTTTGATTGAGTTTGCTTAATGTCCACACTTCACTGCCGTATAAAACTGTTGGGCGTATTACTGTTTTATATACTCTGATTTTTGCTGCCCTTGACACCACTTTTGACTTTAGGAAATTGAAAAAGGATCCTACACATCTGCTACCTTTGGTTAATCTATTCCTAATTTCTACATCTTCTTCATTGTCGTTAGTAACAGTTGCTCCTAGATAAACAAAGTTATCCGCTTCTTCAGAAATGTACTCCTTATCTCCTTTCTTAACTCTCAGATTTTTCTTTTCTTGATTATTGCCTCTTTTAACTTGCATATATTTCGTTTTTTCTTCATTTATTTTCAAGCCAATCTCTTCAGCCCTTTCTTCTAATCTCTCAAAGATTTGTTTCAGCTTTTTTTTTGTCCTTGTTACCATAGCAATGTCGTCTGCATAGGCAAGCAATTGGTGTCTTTGCCTGTAAATTGTTCCTGTTCGATAAAGTTTGCTTCTTCTTATTATGCCTTCCAGTACCAAGTTGAAAAGTATGGGTGAGATAGGATCCCCTTGTCTAAGTCCTCTTTCCACTTTGAAACTATCCGATACTCGACCATCTACTACAACTTTGCAATTTATATTTTCCAGAGTCATTTTCGTTAGCTTAACTAATTTTTTGGAAGTCGTTGCTCTCTTAGAATTTCCATCATTTTCGCTTTATTGATAGTATCGTAAGCTTGCTTAAAGTCTATAAATAATATGTTCAATTCAAGGTTATGTTCATGGCTATTGGCTATTAATTGTTTTATTGTAAATATCTGGTCAGTGGTGGACCTATTTTTTCTGAATCCCGCTTGATATTCTCCAATAGCTTCCTCCGCGAAAACTCCCAGTCTGTTCCTCAAACACATTGCAAAGATTTTGTACGCCACATCTAGTAAAGCTATGCCTCTATAGTTTTCGCACTTCGTCTTGTCTCCTTTCTTGAGAATTGGACAAATCACCGCTTCTTTCCATCGTTCTGGCATTTTCTCTTGTTCCCAAATCTCTTCAATCAAGCGAAATATTTGAACCCGTAATTCCTCTCCTCCGTATTTGTATACTTCTGCTGCTAATCCGTTTTCTCCTGGGCTCTTGTTATTTTTCAATGTATCAATAATTTGGTTTATTTCTTCTAAAGTAGGAGTTTCTATTAGATCCTCGTATTTTGCATCCATTGTATACATTATTTCTGTTGCATCCCTCGCTAGTTCTTCATTTCCTTCCACATTAAGCAGCTCTTCGAAATGCTCTTTCCATCTATTAATTTTTTCTACTCCTGTCACCAGTTGTCTTTCTTTGTTCTTGCAATACACCGTTTTGCCAAATGTTTCGTTCTTTTGTTTTCTAACGTCCTGATAGAAATTCCTTATCGCTTTGTTTCTATAGTTTTCTTCTGTTTGATCCAGCATTTTCTCCATTCTCTCCCTCTTTTTTCACCTGCAGATTGTTTTAAAACATTTCTTCTTCTCTTTATACTGCTTTGCGTTTTGTTCGTTTTTATTCTGTATATACTGCTGTCTTGCTTTGTTTTTCTCCTTCATTGCGCTTTTACAATCCATGTCAAACCAGTCCTTATTTTGTCTCACTTTGGTTTTCTTAAGAACTTGTGTAGCCGTTTTTTTCATTGTGTCCTCTAAATCTTTCTATTTTTCATTTATTGTTTCCGTCATTTTTTGCTCTGAGAGATACCTTCCTATTAAAAGTTCATATGTTTGACTTATATTTTCCTCTTTTAGTTGCTGTACTTCATATCGTTCCATCCTGTAACACTTGTTCTTGGCAACTTTTGGGATTTCTTGCCTCACTATGACTTTGACAAGGAAATGATCAGTTGCGCCCTCTGCTCCTCTTTGCGATCTTACATTTTTTATTTGATTGCTAAATTTCATTTCAATAAGAACGTGATCTATCTGGTTGCATGTGTTTCCATCTGGTGAGACCCATGTTCCTTTATATATGTCCTTCCTTTGGAAACTTGTGCTCATTATTTTCATGTTTCTTTCCATTGCATATTCTATCAATCTTCTCCCATTGTCATTCGACTCTTCGTGCTTACTATATCCTCCAGTTATGTGTTTGTACTCTTCCTCTTTTCCTATTTTAGCGTTTAAGTCTCCTATTATAATTTTAACATCATACCTTGGGATGTCATCCACTGCTCTGGATAGTTCCTCATAGAACATGTCTTTTTCTTCTTCCTCTTTATTCTCTGATGGGGCATGTACGTTTACAATAGTAATTTTTCTATATCTTCCTCTAATTCTTAGTTTGCATATTCTGTCTGTTATTGGTTTAAACTCCATCACTATATGTCCAAGTTCTTTCTTCACCATGAAACCCGTTCCTAAATGGATTGTTCCAAACCCACTATTGAAAATTGAATAATCATTAACTTCTAACATGTTATTCCCCTGTTGTTTCGTTTCCTGTATTGCAGCAATGTCAATGCTGTAATCCTTAAAAACTTGATTTAAATTTTTATATGACCCACTCGATTTCGTACCCCGAACATTCCACGTACATACAGTAATTTCTTTAGTGTTCCTTTTGCATATCCTTGTCCGTAGCCTTGTCTTTTCAGTATACCTTTCTTCTGTGCTTATTCGTTTTTTGGAACATTTCTACTTACTACACATACCCTTGACTGTTCCTCCCATTTACCATTCTTTGCATTCCATACCAGAGTCTTACCATCTACTAGTAGTCTATTAGCAAAGATTTTAACGTGTTTACCCTTATCTCTTTCTTCTTTTGCTTTGTTTCTCATTAACACTTGTATCTTTCTCTCTTCCTTGGTATAATCATTATCAATGTATATGTTTTGTCCTTTCAATTTATTTTTGTTTCTCATAATCCTGTTTTTATCTTCATAATCTTCTAATTCTGCTACTATTATTGACGATTTCTCTTTACTTCCGATTAGTGTAGCTGATTTTAATGGGCACTTGATATTCAACTCCTTTTCCATTTTCCGTCTTTTCTTTAGCCCTCCTATAAATTCGGCCCTGTTTTTCATATTTAGCACCGTGAATGTAAGAGAACGTGATCTTTATTATTTCGAACGTGAGTAAATAAATGTGAGTGAAAAAATATTACCTTGAACGTGACTGAACGTGATGAAAAATTCGTTCATGTGCCCAGCTCTAATTGATAGTTCTTCCTAACACCCTAGGTTCATTATTATGATAAATATCGGGCACAAAACATGGATTGAGAAAGTTATTCCACATTACCTAATATACAATTAATTTTGCATTTTTAATACTCTATCCGGCTATAATCTTTCTCAGTAAATATGAAACTTTGTAATCTACAGGTAATGAAAACCAATATAAACGTTCAATTTGTATTATTTTACAGAATGTCGCGTGGTCTGCGAATGCCCCAATTGCTAGCTAAGGATATAGAACTTCAACGTAGTTTAGATGTGCCCAAATATGATACAAAAAATACAACAGGCAACGAACGAAACACAGCTGTTGAGAGTAAGATCAAATTATACAATTTCAATCTAGATAATATCTTTTTCGTAAGATTTTTTCTCAATTTTATAAAAGGAAACGATATGTCATGTGACCTAAATCATATGGCTGATTTCTACTAACTTCACACTAAGCCCTGCTCTAAGCCTTGTAGCTAATATCTCTTTAAATAAATTTCAATCTGTTCCATATGATTAATAGCTACTATAGAATGAAACCAGGATCAGATTACATTTTTATCAATTTATGAGTTTCATTCAATTGGAAAGACGGTATATTTCAAATTATGAAAGATACATTTCCGCAATACTTTTGAATTCCCGCCTCTCTTAAAGTGACAGTACTAATTGAAAGAGTTATTAGCTGCAAGGCTGAGAGTGGAGTTATTAGGAATCAGCCATATTATTTGGGCTACATTACATCTCGTCTTCTATAGCTTATCACATTGAAATTCCATAATTTTAGGAATGGATAAACTATCAGTAGCTCTAAAAATATAGATAATAATTTTCTTGTTTCAAATAAGCATGTACAAATTTTGTGGAAACCAGTAGAATTTTTCATTATAAATCCATTGATGGAAATTATTCATATCATTACATGACTAAATTTGCGAGAAAAATATTGTGTGGTCTTATATGTATTGTGTTCAAATGGGATATCAATAAGAGTGTTCTTATTAATAATTTTTCTCATAATCTTTTTTATTTTGTTGTCCGATAATGTGAAATTCAAACGTATTTTTCAAAATGTATTCAAGGATGATCAAAACCAATATTTTCGCTGAAATCAGAAAAACCAAATTTCCGCGATCACAAAACTCTGCTCTTTCACTTCGTATAAGAAAGTGAAAATAGAGCATGATACACTGGTTTAAGTGGCGTTAATGAACTTACAATATTAAAATCAATCACTACGCGCTGTGGCTTCAAATTTGTTGTTCTCGAAAGGCTATCTTATTCACTTGTATTATTATTGTCATAAGTTTCATATTTTTCAGATTGTTATCCACTTATGTTAAGAATTCCAGTTTAGTTGAATCAAATAAGCTTTATTCACAAAAGAAATAAAATACATGCATATTGTTGCATAATAATAATTCTGTTAACTATTACATTGAATTATATGTAGATCATAGAGTCTCTAAATCAAGATGTCCGAAGTTCAGGAAGTCTGTAAAAGAAAACAGAGATATGAGTAAATCATACTTAGTGAGGATCCATGACTGAAATAAAGAACACTAATATAATCATTCTCGCAAGCGACCCTCAGAAAGCAGGGATTGGTATAAAGTACAACTTTAAAAGAGGAAAAACACCTCACTCCACGCTGCCCGCAGGCATCTATGTGAAACTGAACTCCGTTTCACGCTAAGCGTGAATCTGCAGAAAAACCTCGCTTCACATCCAGAGGATGTGAATCTGCGACACTTGCAAACTTTCGTGAAGTGATCTGCGAGGCCATAGGAGAAAGAGTTGAGGCCAAGTTGGAACTCAATCTTCGCCTGCTCACTCAAAGATATGCAACCAAAACGCTGAGCACATCCTGATGAAACACTAAAGATGGCAGGAGGGCACCGCTGGCCTTGGAATTACACCAGTGCATCGTTGGGAGTTAGCTGATCGTTCTCTCACCGTAGTGAGTTCTAGGAACACTCCATCGCTAGGCACCTCCTAATAAAACACTAAAGATGGCAAAAGGGCACCGCTGGCCCTGGAATTACACCAGTGCATCGTTGGGAGTTAGCTGATCGTTCCCTCACCGTAGTGAGTTCTAGGAACACTCCATCGCTGGGCACCTCCTGATAAAATACTAAAGATGGCAGAAGGGCACCGCTGGCCCTGTAATTATACCAGTGCATCGTTGAAAGCAGCTTAGCTGATCGTTCCCTCACCGTAGTGAGTTCTAGGAACACTCCATCGCTGGGCACCTCCTGATAAAACACTAAAGATGGCAGGAGGGCACCGCTGGCCCTGGAACTATACCAGTGCATCGTTGGGAGTTAGCTGATCGTTCCCTCACTGTAGTGAGTTCTAGGAACACTCCATCGCTGGGCACCTCCTGATAAAATACTAAAGATGGCAGGAGGGCACCGCTGGTCCTGGAATTATACCAGTGCGTCGTTGGGAGCAGCTTAGCTGATCGTTCCCTCACCGTAGTGAGTTCTAGGAACGCTCCATAACAAAGAATAAAGGGATAGCAACACATCAACTCAATCGCTTAATACTCAACATCATTCTCAATAACAACAATAGCAATACTCAAATAACATAATATCTAGAATAGTCAACCATGGATAACTCACCGTGCATATCATTATATTATTCGGCACAAACACTGCAATGAAACACAACTTTCCACTTAGAACGATGAACAAGACTTAACGAAACAGTTATTGAATAAGATTACTGATATGCATGTTATGCTAACGTCATTATCTGCAATTAAATTATTGTTATTCAATACTTCAAGAAAAATCCATTACACTTATGAAAACGGAGAAGCAAGCTAAAGAAAACAATAAAACACTTCCATTTGAAACTAAAAAAACGCAGAGAGCGAAAAGAAAGCTATTCCACAACAATGATGAAGAATCGAACATTCTCGAAAATGATGCTGGACGCATAAAAAGTAGGTATTTTGCATACACTTGATAGACTCGAACTGTGAACTGCAGAAACTTCGACATAATAATTTTCCAATTATATTAGCTCATACCACCAACTTTGTTCTTAACTATTGAAAAAAAATAAATATTTGGAGTGCTTCCTCTTCCTTTGCACCCACCTAAGGATCAAGAACTTCTAATATGTCTTTTTTTCTTAATAACTAGTCCAATTAAAGTCCCGAAGTCAGTTTTTTTGCTTATTAACTTTCCGGCTAGGATCATCTGTTGACTTGATTGCTACTGCAGTTCTGGAGTTGATAACAAGCAGTTTGTTAGTCGAAACATTAAACTATTCATAAATAAGTGCAGGATTACAGCCAAAATTTATAATCTACTTTTTAATCTGTGAGAAAAATATCTCTTGATGATAGGCACTTATTTCAATAGATTCATCAAATTTAAAATAATCATATAAGAAATATCATAGCAAAGCATCAATTTGTAGTACCATGCTATGTCATCAGAATTTAATTGAAAGTAGAAATTAGTTGATTTGTATCCTGATTTCCAAGTTCTATATCTTCTCCATCTATAACCATTTTTCTCCTTCCAGAAAGAAAACTTGACTCTGATCTTCCCACATATTCACCAAATGATTTGGAAGCTCTAAATATGAACAATGATGATGAAACTCAGGCAGATATGTCTGATGATGAATATATTCCTTCTGCAAGCTCTTCTCCAACAACAAATTCTTCTACACATTCTCCTTCAAGAAATTTCCCACGTTTTGATGGAGTAGATTCTGCTAAAATAAATGGAGATGTGTCTCAAACGCTATCTAGACAACTTCTTGATTCCAAATTGACAAAATCTACATCAGTTGCACGTCCTCATGCTTCAAAATCCACAGAAACTGCACAAACTGGTCAGTTTGTTACTCCTCAATTGAGAATATCAGCAAATATTGAAAAAGTACCCACGTCAACTGTGGTTGGCACGCATATCAAAGTTTTCTTCTGTATATTTTGTAAAAAAAATGTATCAAGATTTGGGCGACATCTATTATCGTTCCATAAAACTGAATCTAAAGTACTAAATATACTAAGATATCCTCCAAAACATCCTGAACGTCAGCGACTCATAACTATTCTCAGAAATGAGGGCACATTTATCTATAATAATAGTCAAGATTACAATAAAGGAGGTTTGATTGTCAGTTGCAGGCCAAATGTTTCAAAGAGGCGCCCAGCAAAATATTCACCGTGTCCTAATTGTAAAGTCTATTCTGTTTGGAAACTTTTATATAGGCATTTTAAAAAATGTTCTCCATGTGAAATTGCCAATACGAAGAATAAGAAAGGATCCGTCAAGTGCCAATCTTCCGTTCTACAACTTGAAACTACAATTGGGAATATGGATTTGCATCAGGACGTTTCTATTGCGTCAAGTAATTTGCAAAATGATCTCGTTCCATATACTATGAAGAATGATGAGTTACTTTTGCGCCAAGCCTCATATTTAAGTCATAAATATCGTGTAGAAAAACATTTGTAATATCATATAAGACAGAAATTGAGACAACTTGCTAGTTTATTGATTAAAGAAGATTTCCCCGGAATTGTAGATTTACAAGACTATTTGCAGCCAAAACATTTTGAAAAAGTAATATGCGGAGTCCAGACATTATGCAAATTGAATCACGTAACCGGTGAATATGGAATTTCTTCTATGGCAAACCATCTTGGTTTCTATTTAGAATAAAGTATTAACGTTTTATCAACGAAATATACTATCAATAATGATGAAAACGGATACAAACTTGCTTCTCAATTCAACAATTCATTAACAATTGAGTATGGGTCATGCACTGCAAGAACAGCATGCAAAACTATCGAAAATATAAAATGGAATAAACCTGAATTACTTCCGTTGATAAGAGATATTAAAAAATTCAAAGATAATTTGGTATCAAAATGTGAATCAGCCTTCGAATATTTGAATAAACATGGGTTTTTATATCCTCAATGAAGAATATTAACAGAGACAGCAGCTGCATTGCTATTCATTTTTAATAGAAAACGGCCAGGTCAGGCCGAACGTATCTATTTATCAAGTTATATTGCAAAATCATCAGTTCAAAAAGATAGTGACGAATATAAAAATTTGTCTACTCTAGAGAAGTTCTTATGTGATACTCTGAAGCGTATCGAAATTCAAGGAAAACTAGGCAGACGAGTTTCACTTCTATTACGCGAAACTCATGTTCGGTACATAGATGAAAATATTAGAATTCAGAAATATTGCGGGTATTTTCGATCAGAACGTTTATTTATGTGGTCTTGGTAACGACAGTTTCATTCACATTACTGATTTAATTCGGAGGGAGTCTATCTTATGTGATGCAGAGCAACCGGATCTTTTACGGGCAACAAATTTGCGTAAGCAGGTTGCAACAACTTCACAATTATTATACATAAACGACAATGAAATGCAATTACTTGCTGACTTCATGGGCCACGATATAGAGATCCATAAGGCACACTATCGAACACCAGATATAACTCTTCAAATTGCCAAATTATCCAAACTTCTCATTTATGTTGACAGCGGAAGTCCAATCAACTATAAAGGCAAAAATCTGGATAGTATTGATGTTCAACAGTATATTGGAATTGATGAAACAACTGATGTACCTGACATCAGCAAACATAAATCAAAAGAGGATGAACAACAAGGTAATTTGAATCTTAATTGATACATAAAAAATACCGGCGGAGATTGATGGCTTACTATTTTTCAGATGTAGTGAATCAACAATCATTGAATAATGACAACACAAATCTTCGTTCAGATACTCGGAAAATGAGAACACCAGTCAAACAAAGGAAACATCATCGTTCATTTAATATAGACAGTTCCTCATCATATTACATATCGCCATCTAAATTAACCGATTCTCAATGAGCCAAATTTAACTGTCTCCACTATTTGAAGAAGCTTCACTAAGATATCATGAATAAAGACAAATTTGAAAATATTGTAGAAAGTTGAATGAAATAGTGAATGTAAGTATAATAATCTGAGAATTTTGTCAATGTATTTTTTTCCCTATCTCAACGGCTACACCTTAGCCATCTTCAAGAGCGAAAAGTATTGTTGAGTTTGAATGCGGTAAATTCATATACCATACTCGAATTCCACAATTTTTTTCGCTCTTGGAGATGGCTGAAGTGTAGCCGAAATTGTCGAGGTAGGAAAGAAGAATATAAATGAATTGACTGATTTCTGATTATTATACTGACATGAATGAAGACAAATGTGTATGAGAATAACTGGATGAGAACGAGATAGAGAATATCTCCATGGTAATTAGTTCAGCTTCTTTAGCTAATAAAGAATGCTGAACTCGGCCCATTATCTCTCTATTATAATGCAGTTCTAGATATATGTTAAGTAATGTGCGACTGTGGTAATTAATGAAATACCCAGAATAATAAAATAAAATTTATATCTATTGATATACAAATTAAACTGATATACTATTCTTGATGAATAAATATTAGAGTATGACAAAATATTCACATATTTCGTACTTGTGTATCTTTTTGCTAAATCAAATTGAATAATATTTACATTTTTAAATATTCGGAGTTCAGAAGTATGGTAAATCAATGTGTCAAGTCAGTCATTTGTTCATAGAGACTCTCTAGCAGGAGTCTTGACATGGGATAACTGTTTTTGTTTGATTGCGCCATAACCAAAATAACAGGAAATTTCGTTTATAGAAGTAATAATCTCAAGAAATTTTGACTATAATTCAACATTTAGATCTGATACTTGAGAATTATTGACATAAAACTTGTCAATTTTCTCCTGTTAACTTAAATGAACTCAATTCTCAATAATTCAATTGAATATTCACAATTAATACGTAATTGCCATTTTTAATTCGTGTTTTCTTCCATCTATTAACTTATGTCTAAGAATTATTCTTCTATACATTACTTCTTACATAATTATTGTTGTTAATGTACTTAGGGCAATATGACTTTGATAATGGCCAGAGGGTGAAGTGATCCAGCCTAAGGGTCTTGGACCCAAGACACAGAATATCCTACCAGAAGCGCCACTAAGGCGCGGCATCTTTGATGTTTTGGTTTCAGGCCTGCTGACCTTGGACGTCATGGACTTTTGAATTGGTAACCGGCTTGTGAAGGAAATTTGAAATAATAATCAAGTGAAATTTCGCATATGTAATGTTCAAATGTTATTTGAATATAGAAATTCGTTTTTTTAAACATATTTTTGGAGAGAAATGGTGTACATTTCGAGTGATAAGGATATAAACTGATAAATAGCAAAACATACAAATAAAATTTCTGAAATTAGATTTTTTTGACACTTTCGTAATTAAAATATGTCAAAAAGAGAAGTATCTATATCGCTTATCATTATTTGGAGGATTTTCTGAATAATAGACATAGTTATGAATATTTTTATGACTTGTTTTCAGATTGCCAAATATAGATTTCTCTAAATTATACGATTTAAAGTGAATAAAAATATTCGAGTTATCTAGTACAGAATTAAAGTAAACAACATGCGCTTGCGTCTAGGCAGGCATCTAGCACATGTCTTCGGCGGACATTCACGGAATCTTCCGACGGTAGCCGATAGCCGATAAAGTATTTAAATTGGCTTCACCCAAGGTCCGTAAACTATACAGGTTACCTCAATGAGCCAACTCTGCTTCAATTGGTTAGTCGAGAATACGTCACTGCTAGTCCTACGAAGCCGCGCTCACCGCTGTCTTTGCATTGCTACAGCAGTATTCTTTCTTTTTTTGACAAATTTGTCCTAATTTTATCAAAGATAAAAACTATTTTTACAATGAAAAAATTACTGACTCCTAGGCACGAAATTATGAGCTGCCTAAATAGCAGATCATATTATAAGGAGCAAAAATTAGGCTTTATGTGCTGAGGTTTGCAGTTTGACTGCCTCATTACGTTCTGCAGTCAATGTAATCGAAGCACATAGAGCCATTTTTGCTCCGAATGATATATACTATTCTCTCTTCAAACGAGTACCTGAATTGTGACACATAAAGTTAATATATTGATTTTCAGTGCGATGAAATTAGCTCTAAGATCAAACTGAATCATAATACCTAATACAATTTTGTCATTGTTACGATACGAACAAACACAAATTTAAATTGGAAAAGAAATTAAAAGTATCATCTGTGTCATCATCAGCTGATATCAATAATCTTCCAGGTGAAGTGAGTGCGAATGGTTTATTCCAAAACTCAATTTTCCAATAGCTGTTGGTACATTCACAATGAATATTATTGAATTATTTTGCTGAAATATTAGATTATTTGGAAATAATCAAGAGTAATATAGACGTTATCTATGCGTCGAAAATAAAACCTCGAATGTATCTCACCTTTATTTCAAGAGACGGTAAATTTGTGTTTAGAAAAAATGCACAGTTGAAAAAAATTATACAGGATGTGAAGTGTGAAACTCGAATAGTTCTAAATTGCAAAATATCACTTTTGCATTCGAGAACGCTACGCTCACTGAAAAATTATTCGAGAATGCAAAAGAATTTTACAATCATGAATCTAACAACATTCTCTGTTCTCTCGGAAACCAGGTCTCAAAATTGATGGGAATGGAAAAACAAAAATCAATCAATGTCACTTTCAATGTTGCTATGATACCAATATAGTTCATAAATACTTCGCGTCCTGACTGCAAAAGATTTTGCGTCCTGTAAACAAGATAACCATTTCTCATGCTCTAAGTTGCCTTGTAAATGCTCACTTTCGATGACAATTCTTGTAAAATGAATATTTCAGATATAAACCAAGGTTCACAAAAAAGTAGTGTTTGGCAAAAGAAAAATCTGAAGGAAGTGGCGAAAAGTAGGTGAGTGATACTAAGCAAAACACTCGAAAATTTCGATTCGAATTTATATTATCACGCGACAAACGCTTAGGCAAGATATAGACTAAGAGAAGACAGGGCTAGCAGTGACGTAGTGCTCTCTCTGTACACCGCTCAGCGATACCCACAAGCTAACTAATTGAGGTAACCTGTATAGTCTACGAACCTTGGGCTTCACCTACCTATCTCTCGCCTCAACCGCGCTTCTTTGTCTGACTGTCGCTTCTGGTAGGATATTCTGTGCACAGACTACCTATAAACTATAGACAGTAAACTGCAATGTTATGAGCTGGAATTGTCTTTTAACGCCATGTGATGACAGGAATAATAACTAGCACCGATTTGAATTGATGGGTGGTAATTTATTTGAATTTTAAAATAATTATCTGACTTGTAGATTTTTTTTGCAAGTAATGTGAAATATAATAATAATAAATAATAAACTTTTTATTGAGGCAAAGTTCAGCTAACCGCTGCTCTTCCACTTAACCTCGAAAACATTATACAAAATAATTAAAAAATGATACAGTCCATTGTTTTTGCATTAAAGATAATCAATAACATAATTTTGATACATTTGGAATAATATTATACATTAGGAAATTTTGATACATTTGAA
Organism: Dromius quadrimaculatus; assembly: GCA_963989225.1. Taxonomy (NCBI): domain Eukaryota; kingdom Metazoa; phylum Arthropoda; class Insecta; order Coleoptera; family Carabidae; genus Dromius; species Dromius quadrimaculatus. The sequence goes on along the minus strand of OZ022334.1, from coordinate 25,308,630 downwards.
ATAATATTATACAATAGGAGATTTTGAAACATTTGAAATAATGTTATACATTTGGAAATCAAATATTCAATAAATATTACAGTCCATTTGTTTTACAATATAGAATTTCATATAAAATTTTTTGATTACATGAGAATAACTTCGAAACGATGGAATATTTGAAACAATATCATGAGATGAACAAAATAGTCGAAACATATTATAGTGTATTTGTTTTACAATATAGAATATTATATAAGAATATTATATAGAAATAAAGAAATAACTATGAAATATTTGGAATAATATGATGAGATAAGAAACAAAATATTCAAAAATAATGTTACAGTCCATTGATTTTACAATATAGAATATTATATGAGTATAACTTTGAAAATTTCAAATACTATGATAAAATAAACAAAATATTTAAAAAACTGTCACAGGTCATTGGTTTTACAGTATAGAATATTACTTGTATGATAATAGTTTGAAACATTTGAAATAATCTGACAAAATACTAAAATGAAAACAGAACTAATTCGTAAATTTATAAATTTACCTGATCTAATTTAGTCAACCATGTAATAAATGCATTTTATATTCTCTCTTAAATCTGAGTAATGTCAAGTGCTTATATCTATTATCTATAGAATTATATAGTTTTGCAGAGTTATATTGAAAAGATCTTTTGAAAATATTAGACCTGTGCTTCGGTATATTGAAATACATATTGCGTGATTGCGATCTATTTGGAAACAGCAACTTTGAATACAAATATGGAGGTATGATAGTTCTCACAGTTTTATAAATTAAACAAGCATAATGTAGTTTCCGTCGATCTTCCATCATAAGCCATCCCAATTTAGAAAATGCATGTGAAATATGATGTCTTCTAGGAATACCTGTCACAAAGCGTAAACAGGAATTTTGAAGTTTTTGTATACGTTATTTAGTAATTTGATCAAGACATGGGCCATATACCACATCTCCATAATTAAATTTCGAAAGAACTAAGGAATCTACAAGAATTTTTCTTAAAGGAGGATCTAAGATATGTTTATTTGAATATAAAACTTTAAGACTACTAAAACTTTGTTTTATTGTGAGGCTTACATGCTTTTTAAATCTTAATTCGTTATCTAAATAGATACCTAATATTTTAATATATTGTGATGCTGATATATCTGTACCTAATATACTAAGTTTCATAGACGAATTTGCCCACGTTCTATCTTTCTTCTTGCAGAAAATAATCATATTTGATTTTTGAGGATTAATATGCAATTGATGCTTCAAAGAAAATTTTGCTATAGAATCTAAATCTTGGTTTAATCTACCCAAATTTTCAGAATATTGACTTTTAGGGAATGACCTATAAATCAGCGTATCATCTGCATATTGGTGACATGAAGAATGTTCCAGCCTCCTATGGAAGTCAGCTGTGTATATATTAAATAATAGGGGCCCTAATACTGACCCTTGAGGCACACCGCAACTCGATTTTTCATATGAGGAGACTTTTGATTCTATGATATCTGTCTTCTAGATAATTTTTTATTAAATTGATTGAATTTAATCCGAAACCGGAATAGTTCAATTTAGACAATAATAATCTATGACAAATCGTGTCAAATGCTTTGGAATAGTCTAATGTAATTATTATTGACATTTCATTATTGTCAAGAGAGCGTAGGATATCATCTGTTACGTTTAAAACACCTGTGGTAGGACTGTAGCCCGTTCTGAGACCCGACTGCATATGAGGCAGAATATTATTCATATTCAAAAAGCTTGAAATTTGAATGAAGATAATTTTTTCAAAATTTTTTGATAAAGTAGGAAGAATGCTAACAGGTCGTAGATCCTTAAACTCTTTGGGTTCATTAATCTTAGCAAGAGGAATGACATGTGATATTTTGCAACAACTAGGAAAAACATTATTTATCAAACAAAAATTAATAATATGGGTAACATACTTCGATATGAATGGGAAACACATACTTATCATTTTTAAAGAGATTCCATCAGCACCCGCAGCCTTAGATTTCAAATTATAGAAATGCTTTTCAATGTCTAAATTAGTAACTAGATGAAAATTAAAAAGATCAGATACTCTGCTATCTCTATTGGTAGTGTAAAATTCAAACAGATCATTTGTATCTGTGTTACAAATTGAATTATTAACTGAGTTCCTAAAATAGTCCATAATATCTTGAGGGTTGCTGAGATGATCAGGAATTGTACGTTTATTATCAACTGCATGAAGATTGAAGTTATTCAGTGTTTTCCATAGATCTTTAGTATTTCCAGAGATATTCAGGTTGCTTAAATAGTTTTTCTTAAGAGTTCTAATGGCGGCAGTAATTTTGTTTCTGATTATTTTGTATTGAATAAAATATTCAGTAATATTCGTTTGTTTATAGCTACTCAGTAATGAATTACGAGTTTTAATAAGATTTTTTATCTCAGTATTAATCCAAGGGGTATAAGTATTTCTAATTTTAGCAGTTTTGATGGGTATATGTTTATTGATTAAAGCTAGTATACTATTATTCAAATAATTTACTTTAGAATCAGCGTCTGGTAGTAAATAAATTCGATGCCAACAAATGTTATACAAATCTGAGTTGAACTCTTCTTGGTTGAAGTTTTTAAAGTCTCTATAAGATATTATATTACTTTTATGTTTAACTCTATCTACATGCAGTCTGCAGTGAAGCAGTAAATGATCAGATATATTAATTTCTATAGCATCAACTTCGCTGACATCTTCTGGTTTTGAATAAAGTAATAAATCAATAAGGGTAGCACTATTTTGTGTTATTCTGGTTGGTTGTTGGTTGAGTAATGAAAGATTGTAGGAACTCACTAAATTGGTAATTAGAGCATAACCATTACTTTCAATATCCAACATATTTATATTCAAATCGCCAGTGACTAATACATCATTTACTTCTGGAGTAATAACAGATAAAGAATAATCTAATAATTCTAATGCATCAAATATATTACTACGAGGTGGTCGGTAAATAACACCACACGCAATTTTTTTTTTATTGATTTTGATTTTTATCCATAATTGTTCAATGTCTTCTGAATTTAAATCAGGTATATCAATTATTTCAAACTTTAGAGATTTTTTGACTAAAACATGACTCCACCGCCTCTACTTTTACGATCAAGTCGTATGATATTGTATCCTAGTATTTCAAAATTTTCAGAGTTTATATTACTTGTTAACCATGTCTCAGAAATTGCAAATAAATCATAGTTAGTCTCAATTATATTATCATTCAATATATCAAAACCTGTACATATAGATCTCACATTCAAATGGCCAATGAACAAATCATTCATATTTACAATAATATACAAATATTGAATAAAAAAAAAGGAAAGACAAAAAAGGGAAAAAATTATGATAATATTATCAAAATGTATCTAATTTGAACTCATTATGGGCAGTGCTGCATTGTTATATAAGACAATTCACAAAAATTCAACTTATGGTATTATTTATTTATTTATCCGCCATGAGCTTATCGAATTGATCTATATTAAAATTTTTATGTTTTTCATTGCCAAGTTTAATACAAATAAGTCCATCACTAGTCCATATATTTTTAAAGTTAATTTTACTAGAAATATACTTTATAAGGTCCATTCTTGCTACGGTCAAATCTTCTTTTACAACAGTACCAGTTCCGCGAAACAAGTGTTTTTTATTTAAAATTGTTTGTTTATGTTCATGACGTACAAATTTAATCAGAATAGCTCGATTTTTATCTGACGGTTTGACACCAACACGATGGCAGCGTTCAATGTCATTCTCATTTAAATTTATATTTAGTTTTGACTTGACGATGCCAGTAATAACGGACAAAATGTTCTCACCAACCGTTTCGTTGATCCCAAAAATTCGAAGATTATTTCTTCTAGAATATTGTTCTTGTTTTTCAATGCTCGCTTCCAGTTTTGAAATTTTGATATTATACTCATCCATTGAATTCTCCAGTTGAGAAAGCTTTTCTTTATAGGAAAAAAGAACCCTGTCTAATTTAGTTTCCACTATGCTTGATATGGCAGCAGTAATAGAACTCATAAATTCTAGAGAGGACACTAATTTTTGCACCACATTTGCTACCAACGATTCATCATTCAAATCTTTTATATTAGAACGCGTGTTTTTGTTATGGGCTGCCATAGTGTAGGCAATTATTAGAGCACTTTTCATGTAATTTATACACTTTTAATTTATATAGCACTGATGAGTTATTAGTATATATATAATATTATTATTGGTATTCATAAATTTGTGAATAGTTGGAATCTATGAATTTTAAAATAATGATTTGCAGCAGCGCACAATAGATACTTCTACTCGCTTCGACGTATCATCACGATACATTTCTTCCATATTTCGCATAATTCAAAAAAAATCGTACAATTTACACAATGACAATAATAAAAACAGTTAATAATCAATATTTATTAGATACAAAATACAAAAAATTGTGATTTATTTTATCTTAATATATTTAACATTTTTATAGTGACCAAACAAAATTTAATGGGCATGTTCGAAACATTTCTCGTCTCTATGCTATCCTTGTCCAAATCATTTCGAAAGTAAAGATATAATAATTAGTCCTTTTCTTACAGAGACGTACATTTGAACAAAAAGAACAAATCAGAATGAATATTACACATGAATTATGTCAATTTAAAATAATTTTTTTGGATCCAACAGCATTTGAAAATCATTTTCAAAACATTCTATATCGTTATTGTCAAAATTACTCCGAAAATTAACGTACGACAATTCGCCTTAGTCTTACAGAGACGTATATTGTAATAATAATAACAAATCGAAATAAATATTCAAAATGAATTATGTCAATTTAAAATTCATTTTCACAACATACATTATCGTTATTGTACAAATTATTCCAAAAATATAGATATGAAAACTCGCCCTTTCCTCACAGAGACGTACTTTTAAACAATAAGAACAAATCAGAATAAATATTACAGATGAATTATGTAAATTTAAAATTAATTCTTCAGATCCAACAACAGCATTTACAATTCATTTCCAAAACATTCTTCTAGTTGGCATAATTTTCTCTGATAAATCATATCCTCTTGCACTTTGTTTCAAGAGAGACAGACACATTATCTTCTCCTCGATGTAATCATTATCATGGTGCAATTCTGAACAAATCTGTATATATTTCAAGAAGAGCTATAGATTCTTCTGCTTGCATATTAATCATTCCAGAACTACACTACTCACAGATTTGTTCACAGATCAGCATAACAATATAGAATTCCTATTTCTTTATTATTAAAAGTACTTACCAATGGCCTGGCACCCCACGATGCAACATTTTATATTTGCAATTGGCATTAGTGCTTGTATTGAAAAATACAGATTTTATACACCAAGAGGCAAAAATAATGCACAATTGCAGAATAATGAAGTAAGAAAATAGATACTTCAACGAAACAAAACGGAGCAACTCAATGTAAAACACGATATTGACACAATAAACGATTCGAACGAAATGGCAGACATGTCAAGTGGACACAACGAACAAGGCCACATGACGTCACGGGTCACGTGACGGACAAAACAACAAGAAATTTTGCAGTGTCGACATCTCTTGATAGAAGTAAATTCTAGAAACGTAGGTCCAGCAACCCTCATATGACTTTCCAGGGCCTGACTCTGTGTCCAAGAGATAAATATCGCCCGATAAGCATTATCATTCATCGACGCTCTTAGTGCGTACAACATTTCATTTGTTACTGAAAATGGTGAATTTAGCGTTGCCAAACTAATTGTTTTTGGCTTACTGTATAGTTATAAGTTATTGAATATTGAATATGTAGACGTTATGAATCATAATACCCTGTTATACAAAAAGATATCAACGTATAATAGCTTAGTGAAAAATTAAATATATAAACCTTCAAGGCTGAAGATTTGTTCCGTTGAGAAAATCAATTATGGTTGGAGAGCATTACAATTAATCTTCGAATTCAATCGATTGAATTGAACGTTAATGTGATATAATTGTTGAGACAATAAAATAAGAAGAGTAACATGAACTACTCCTGAGAGGAGAGCTGTACGTGAACATTTCACGAAATATCTCCAAACATCTACATACATTACTAAGTGAAAAACTGATAGCGAAGGTTGTCTTCAAAGATCCAGCTTTAGCTCGACGTACACCCGCCCAAGTGAAAGCCTGAATTAATTATAACAACAAAAGAAGATCATCAAACCATAACAATTAGAGCTTACCTGAAAATAATAATTATTATAGAAAGTAAGTTTTGAGTGTTGAAGGTGAAGGTCATATTTACAAGCACCAATAATTTGTACCCAAATCTAAGGAATAATTGTGCGGTTGTGAATTATATAGTGTAATACCAGTAGAGGAAACTTAAGTCAGTGTGTGATATTAAAATATATTGTGTGCAAACTAAAACAAAGTCACTATAAACATTTAGAAATCCCAAAGGTAGTTGTCAATCGCATAATTAACTTTGCTGTGTGCAGAGCGCACGCGCGTGTAGTGTAAGTGTAGAGGCCAAGTGATTAGACAGAGGCGTCACATAGGCGCCAGCATAAATGAATAAAAATTTCAGAGAAAGGAGCAACTCGGATTCCAAACGGAAAAGAATAGAAGCAGAACAAAGCGAGTTATTTAAGGAAAGTAAAGTAATCCAACGTACTTCACCAAAAGAGCGAAAGCAGAATAAGGAAAAGGATAATTCAGAAATCAATATGGAAGAGATAAAACAAATGCTAGATAAAATGACTAATGACTTGAAGAAAGAGATGAAAACAAATAAGAAAGAGTAAAAAGAAGAGCCTAAGGGACACATAGATGAAAATAGTGAACTTATAAAAAAACTTCAAGCTGATATAATGGTGAGAGGAAAGAAGTGGGAGAAAGAAAAGAAACAAATATACGAAAGATTGGAAGAACTCGAAAGGGAGATAAAAAATGAGAATCGAATGGAAAGGAAGAATAATATTATCATAAAAAGAATGAAAATTACCGAAACCGAACAAGATGTTAGAAGCAAAGTAAAAGAATTACCTAAACGGGAGATGACGCTAGAGCCCGAGATAAATAGAGTCAGTAAAATAATCATTCAAAATAATGGAATAATGATAATGGCACAGCTTAGTAACTGGACAGACAAAATTGAAATTATGAAGAAAAAAAGTAAGATAAGTGCCAAACATATATACATAGAAAACGATTTATCAAGAGAAGAGAGAAAAGTACAAGCATTAATGAGACAGAAATCGAAAGAGAAGAAGCAGAAAGGTATTTCAATAAAAATTGGACACCAGAAAATTATTATTAATGGTAAAACTCTGACTTGGGACAAGCAAGAAAATGGATGAATGGAAAACAAGGTCACAAAAAACTACCCGAACATCAAACCTCCGGAAAAAACTGATAATCAAGTACAACCAGACCAGAAGGACCCACAGGTAACGAATATGGCAATGCAAAAGGAAGGAATTGAAGTATATGATAAAAAGGAAGTTAATATACTAAAATATGAAATAGTGAAAATAGGAACTTGGAACGTAAGAAGTATTAAAGGAAAAGAAATAGAACTCATAGAAGAATTTAAAAAATCAAAAATAAAAATACTAGGAGCTACAGAAACTAAAAAAAAGGTGAAGGGGTACTAGCATTAGAGAGACATACTTTTATATACAGTGGAGTACCAGCCAATGAAAACGCCACAGAAGGAGTGGGATGTATAATAAGCAAAGAGTTAGGAAATAGAATATTGCAATGGAAATACTACTCTGAACGCACTTCACTGGTTACTATAGAAATAAACAAGAAAAAAATAAACATACTAGTCACGTATGCACCTAATGAAGACGCAAACAACAACAAAAAAGACACTAACTGGGATGAACTACAAAACATAGTTGAAGAGTTAAAGAATCCAGTTTACATAATAGGCGATCTCAATGCAAGGGTAGGAAATAACAACACAGGAATTAAAGAAGTAATGGGTACATATGGAAATAGAACCAGGAATAATAACGGCAACAGATTGATCGATTTCTGCATTGTAGATGATCTACAGATAACAAATACCTTCTATGCACCTAAAGACGTACATAAATACACTGGAGAGGTACTCAGCAAAAATTAAAAATCTATTATTGACTATATATAACTAAAAAGAAAAAAAGATGTGAGATAAAAGATGTGCGAGTAAAGAGAGGACCAGAAATAGGGAGCGATCACTTTCATTCAACTATGCTCGATACTCGCAGTAAAACTCTTGGAGATGAATCTGTGTTTGAACGTTTAATAGAAAGAGCAGTGTCAACAATTGTGAATAAATTTGAACTTTATACTAATGAGTTAAAAAGTGAAATTACATCCTTGAGGATAGAGTTGGCAGACTGTAAAGCTGTCATTAGCGAGCAAGCCGAATGTTTAAAGGAACCCACAGTCTCTGATGTCCCTAAGCTAACAACTGCACTACCAACATCATCTGTAACAGTTCAGCAAAATTCGGTAAATGCTCATCAAAAAAGTGTTCCTAAGAAACATGATCGACCAACATATAAAGAAGTACTGTCTAAACCAGCTGTTGACTCTCCGAAAGCACCTAAAAATCTTTAGGCGTCAGCGAAGAGTCATAAACGCGCTCGCAACTTTACTTTGGGTTCAGCGCAGAGCTGTGAAGCTAGAAAATTGACTGGCCCGCCTCGACGAGCCTGGCTTCACATTAGCAGAATTTCGAGTAAAGATATTACTCATGAGGATATATTAAATCATTTGGAAACATTCAATCTTAAAATTAACTGCGTTTGCCAAAAGATTGATCATAGTGGCTACTGTAGTTCCTTCAAACTTGACGTGCTTTTTGAAAATTTGAGCTGTTATCAAGATTCGAACATCTGGCCGAAAGAAATCTTGATGAAAAGATATTGGTTCCCAAGGAAGCGTAATGATAATTTTTTAGGACAAGCACCAGTCGAACAACTCCCCGTGAAATAACCGTTTCCAGTTATTATCAAAATGTGCGAAGCTTACGTTACAAAGTTAGTGATTTCTATGTTTCTATATTTGATAGTGATTTTGACTTCATTGGTTTAACTGAAACTTGGTTGCATCCTGACTTTTCCAACTTCGGACTCTTTTCGCCTGAATACTTCTCTGTATCTCGTTACGATAGAGATTCTCAGTCGTGGTGGAGGAGTGTTATTGGCCATCAAAAATATGTACAAATTTGAACAAATCAACTTGGATGATATTTATACTCTGTTACCTCTTATTGATATATATATATATATATATATATATATACATATATATATATATATATATATATATATATATATATATATATATATATATATATATATATATATATATATATATATATATATATATATATATATATATATATATATATATATATATATATATATATATATATATATATTTATAATCATTTCCTCTTCTACTTTGCGGGTGTTGAGGTGTATCCGTTATTCAATTTTTAACAAAATTCTTTCATTTCTTCTTGTCCTTAGATAAATCACACGCTTGTCTATTTGTTAAATTTCTGTTTTTCAGTATAACATCTACGATGTCGTCCCATGTTTTACGCGGTCTTCCTCTGCTTGTTTTGCCAGTCGATCGTGCTTTCCATATATTTTCCACTTGTCTCATTTCTGTCAGTCTATTTCAATGTCCGAACCATAATAGTTGTTTCTCTTGTATTATTCGTCTAACTGATTTTACCTCTGGTCTTTTTCTGATATCCTCGTTTCCTGATCTATCCATTCTAGTGACTCCAAGGATTCTTCTTGAACATTTCATCTCGTATCTTGTATTTTATTCATCTGTCTTTCATTGAATATCCAAGATTCACTTCCATATAAAAGTATTAGGAGTATTATTGTTTGGAAAAAGGTCATCTCTGTTCTTACAGTTACTTTTTCATGATTAAATATCGTCGTTCTCAGTAGGTGGTATGCTATGTTTGCAGTTGTTATTCTAGTATCAATTTCTTCTTCTATATTTCCTCCAGCGTCTATGGTGCTGCCAAGGTATTTGAATGTTTCGGCTTGCTGAATTCTCTTGTTATTGATTTTTAGGTTAATATGTTTTTGTTCCTTCGATACAACCATAACTTTAGTTTTTTCTATATTCATATTCATATTTGCTTTCTTCAGTTCGTTGTTCCAAATGTTTATATTTCCTTGTAATTTTTCTCCGGAATCGCTGAGTATCGCCATATCATCTGCAAACAATAACTCAGAAACCCTAATTTCTCCAAGGTTTAGGTGTCCTATCGCGGTTGTTTTCGCTCTTTTATTGACTTCTTTTATTATTTCATCTACATATATTGTAAACAGGAGCGGGCTAAGTTTTCCACCTTATTTCAGTTCCGGTTCTTACATAATTTTTACTATTCTCATATAATCGCTGTATAGCATGTAGCAATTTATTCCCTATTTTTTTTTTTCAAGATGCTCCATAGTTTTCCCCTGCTAACCTTATCGAACGCCTTTTCTATATCGACAAAGCAGATGTACATATCTTTATTGAATTCTAGGGTTCTATCTATGATTTTCCGGAGGCTGAAAATATGATCTTGTGCTGAATATCCCTGCCTAAATCCACTCTGCGATTCTTCTATTTTACTACCTACTTTCATTCGTAGTCTATTTTCGATTATGGCTTCATAAAGTTCACTTGCAACACAAAATAGTGAGATCCCTTTATAATTGCTGCGGATTCTGCTGTCGCCTTTTTTTATATATGGGCATAATGATGGATTTTCCCCAGTATTTTAGTATACTTTCTCCGTTCCATATTTTATTGAACAAAGTATACAGCATTTCCTCTCGAGCGGTCCCTATATATTTTATTTGTCCTGGCTTAATATCGTCAAATCCTGCAGCTTTACCTATTTTTCAATAATAATAATAATAAGTCTTTATTACTTAGCAGGTATACAAACCCAAAACAAGTAAATGAGATTAAAACTAAATAAATCCTAACTATAACACATTATCTAAAGAATCAGAATTATTATCATTGAATAACTTACACATAACATATATGAGAGATCTGAGTAAGATATCAGACTTATGTGATGGTAAGTAGAAGGTAAGACGTGAGCGGAATGTGGCCCTGCATATATGAAATGGCAGATTAGACAAAATTTGGGGAACATCTGTTTTATCACACAGAATATTGTTTAAAGTAGGTGATGCTACTTGAGTATGTCAACTATCCAATGATATTATATTAAATTCACTCAGCAAAATACATCCATCAATACCTCGCTCAGGATAGCTTGAATATTTTTTAAACCACATGTATTTGACAAAACGACGTTGGACACTCTCTAAAAGATTCGCATGTGTGATATGTGGTGAGTACCAGATTAAAATATCATATTCTAACCGAGATCTGATGTAAGCAAAGTATAATTTTCTGACTGTCTCCGGATCATTGAATTGCCTGCATTGACGAATAATGAAACCAAGTATCTTATTGCAAGTCAAAACAACATCATGGATATGTGGTACAAATGTGAGACCAGGATTAAATAAAATATCAAGATCTTTCGTTCGAAAACATCTAAATAATAGTGTGAGATCTATATTATAAGCAAAGTCAATAAAGTCTCTCTCACGTGTATATGTCATAGTTTCACATTTGCTTATATTGAGTGGCAAAGTGATGGTTTAACTCCAAGATTGAATACGATTGAGGCCGAGTTGCAAATCCCAGCAATCGTCAATGTCATTGAGTACTTTGAAAACTTTCATATCGTCTGCATACAGCAGAATGTTGCAGCTTATAATGTCGCAAATGTCATTGATGAACAACAAAAATTAGAGATGGCCTAGATTAGAGCCCTGCGGAACTCCTGACCTAGCAACAAAGGGCTTAGAGATGTGGCCGTTATAGGAGACATGCTGAAGTCGATTTTTCAAATAAGATTTGAAAGAAGATAAAAGCTCAGCATCGAATCAAAAATTTTCCAATTTCCTCAATAATATAACATGGCTCAGTTTATCACAGGCCTTCGAAAAATCTGTATATACTACATCAAGCTGACCCTTTTGGTCGAGAACTTCTGAAACTTTTTGTGTGAAAATGCACAAGTTATTAGCTGTGGAGCGTTTAGGCATGAAACCGTGCTGGTACGGTGAGATAAATTGCTTTACTTGAGGAAAAAATTGATTGTACAGGCAGATTTCCAGCAATTTTGCCAAATTGGAAATAATTGAAATTGGCCTGTAATTAGAGATGATCGAAGAGTCACCTGATTTTAGAACTGGACATATTTTTGTAAACTTCCAGACAGAGGAGAATGAGCCAGTGATTGAACAAATATTATACAAATACAATAGGGGAGTAGAGAGAGCTGATATACGATCTTTCAAAAAGAAAAACCTGGCCATCATAGAGTTTTTTTGACTCCTCTGTAGCTGAGATTAGATCGTTTTCAGATATTTCAACATTTATATTATAGGAATTTCGGAGACTATTGTTATCATATTTTACATCCGAAACAGTGTCTAAATGATCCGTATAAACACTAGCAAAATGATCACAGAACATATCAAGAATATCTGGAGGACAAGTGCCTCAATTTCATGAGCCCTGGAATCCTAGATACTTCTTTTATGTTTTGAATGTAAGACCAAAAACACTTAGGGTCTTGTCTCATGTTATTTTCAATAGATGAAACGTAATTTTTGAACGAAACCCTAATAAGGTTTTTAGTAATAGACTTTAGTGTTCTGTAATCCTGTAAATTTTGCTCACTATTATGTGTTTTATATTTACTCTAAAATTTAGATCTCAGTTTGAGAATATCAATAATTTTAGCAGTGAACAAGGGTGGATAATATTTTTTGCGAGTTTTATAGGATGGTACACAAGTGTCCAAAATGGAATACAATAATTCGTAGAACTCATCACACGCATCAGAAACATTTACCACACTAGTCACCTCAGACCAATCATAATTAAGTAATGAATAATTCAATACAGCATAATCTGCTTTTTTGAAATTATACATTTCAGAACACTTATTGGAGTGAAAGTTCACTGCTGGGTTATTGTTAAGATACAAATTAAGGTTTAAGGCTGGATGAAAAACTCCTCTCTTACAAGTGGATTCTCATCATGAGTGACTTCACAATATATATTTGATCATATATCAGATCAAGCAACCGATTGTTATTATTTAGAACTGAATTATACTGGGAAAGTTGAGTGAAGACAGCAAAATTAGAGAGATGGTCGCGTAGCTCATCATTACCATGAGTTGAACAAAATGTAGGTATATTGAAGTCACCCATAATTAAAACAAATTTTTCATAGATACACCTTTGATCTAGACGTGTAGTTAACGCACTGAGTGTAACAATATTTGGAGTTTCATGAATGTAAATAAAAAAAATTACATTGCTGAAGTGTTGTAAGAAAACTCTGCAGCCTTTAATATCAATAGAAGGTAACAGAGTATGAATATCATCCAAGTTGATTCGTTCAAATTTGTACATATTTTTGATGGCCAATAACACTCCTCCACCACGACTGACGTTGTGCGCTGCAAAATCTCTATCGTAACGAGATACAGAGAAGTATTCAGGCGAAAAGAGTCCGAAGTTGGAAAAGTCAGGATGCAACCAAGTTTCAGTTAAACCAATGAAGTCAAAATCACCATCAAATATAGAAACATAGAAATCACTAACTTTGTAACGTAAACTTCGCACATTTTGATGATAACTGGAGACGGTTATTTCACAGGGAGTTGTTCGACTGGTGCTTGTCCTAAAAAATCATCATTACGCTTCCTTGGAAACCAATATCTTTTCACTGAGATTAGACAAGCGTGTGATTTATCTAAGGACAAGAAGAAATGAAAGAATTTTGTTGAAAATTAAATAACGGATATACCTCAACACCCGCAGGGTAGAAGAGGAAATGATTATATATATATATATATATATATATATATTTTTTTTTTCCAACCTCCACTTAATTTTTTCTGTGATACATTAATTCGCTCACTCACAGTAAGCCTCACACACATTTATACACTCATACATTCTAAATACACTTACGCACAGACTCATCCAATCACTGATTCACACACTCACTTATTCAATCCCACTAGTAGTAATTGTATCTAGTATATCTTTATTTTGCCTCTTGGCCCTAATCTCTACATTATAGGCTCCCTTATTTTTATATAAGGTAATTAAGGCTTTCCTTGTTTCTTCTATTGTCCATTCTGATCCGCTTCCTGTTCATTTTATTCTTGCTTATACTACATATATATATAGTCGGTTCCTCTTCTACCTTCCTGAGGTGTCGAGGTTAAATTCCTTTCAAATTTTTTCAGTGAATTTTCCCCATCTCTTCCTGTGTCTTGCTGTTTCATGTGCTATTCTTGTCGTCGTATTTTTTCCTTTCAATATCTTGTGTATTGCATCGTCCCATTTCTTTTGTGGCCTTCCTCTGCTACTGCTTATACTATCTTAATCTAATTTTCCATACTCCTTTGGCAGATGCCCTTGAACTGTTGTGATGTCTGCAAGTTTTGTCTTATTGACTCACATATATACATAATTATTGACTGACAAATTCCCTCTCTCATACAGACGTAGTTCTTTAAAGGCAAGCTCATTCATTAAATCACAGGAAAGTCTACACTGCATCAGTAGCTTATTGCATTGCATTTTTTTTCCTTCAGGTCCATTTAATTGTATGTATATAAATATATATAAATTTTTCATTCAGTCATTTTTAATATAAAGATGAGATTTTATATGTGAGATTTAAATGTCCACATGTGCGCAATACATTTTCTTCTTGCCTAATTACGTGCCAACTTTCCACTTTTCTATTCTATTATACATAACTCTAAAATGATACGTATAGAAACTATGCGAACTCTTCTATATAATTAATAATACACAAAATGTCATATCTGATTTTTAATTTTATGACATACTAAACGCTCTGTATGATATTATTTATTAATAAATCCATGAAAAGTTTTTGTACTCATCATTTTGAGATTTTAGTAGATAAGAGCTATTTCAAACAGAAAAAGAAAATCATTAAGTTATTGCAGAATATATCAATATTTCATTGAAAAATTTATAAAAACACATATCACTGCGTGAAATTGGACCAGTCAATACAAGAAAATTAGATTGCATACATGTGCATATTTCAAATTTGAATTGAATTTTGATAAGAAGGAGTTACACCAATATTTAAAATAATGGAGTGAAGAGAAAACAGATATATTCTGTTTCATAATTTCAATTTGTAAGTTTTTTATATCACAAATATTGTCTTAAAACTATATTTATTCTGAAGTTATCAAGAAATTTTCTTATACATAGTTCTTTATATTAGAGATAGGCGAATATTGGCTTTTCTTGAATTTAGATCAATTCAGATGGTCTCCGAATCTCAAATACTTGGAATGTTTCAACTGAATAAGTGAATTAGTGAACAAATTGAAATGATATGTTATAATACTTACCTTATAATGCCTATCGTAATTGATGTTAATCATAAAATAAAGAAAAAAAAAACCGAATGTAAAAAGACGTTGTTCAACGGTTGACTCGAAGTATTGCAGGTAGTCTGCCAGCAGTTATTATGATCAAACATATTGGCTGGTACCAGAAGCTCTGTTTTTGGCTATACTAGCAGTGTTATTTTAAGAAGAGTTTCAAGGTAATAAGCGTGTGGTACCAGCCATTGCATTTGATGATCATAAGGTAGAGTGATACAAACTTGACTCAAATAGAGTATATAATAATTGAGCGAAATAACATATCTATTCTCGTTGTTGGAGGATCTTGATTTGAATACAAACATAATTACTTTCCATTTTTTCCGAATTATTCAATATTTTCAATCAAAATTGAGTACAGATACGAAAATACCCACCAAAAAATCAGACCTTGCAGCACTTACCCACCACTGTTTTATATTGATATAAGCAAATACAAGAACCAAATTCACAGAGAATCAATAGTCTGCCATCTATCGCTGAATTTTGTGACAAGTATGGTTTCGGAAATGTTGATACTGAAGTTCACATATTTCAGCTCTTTATTGAAAGATATTCAATAATTTTGGGAATTGGTGACGTAAGAGTTACTCGAAATCATTGGTAGCTTACAAACGTGAGTAGTAAACTCGATTTTAGCATCTGGCCTCGGAAGTGTGTGGTCTCAGAATTGTACGAAAACATGTATATAGATATATATGTCAATGAACCGTCAACAGAGTTAGACGTGCTGTGTGTTTTCTAGCAATATTTATTTTCGGTGCAAAAAAGAATAATACAATTTTTACCTTTCTTTCACTGAATAAGTCAAAATGCTCACTCGTGATGATGCTGACACCATCAAAAATATGATAAGTGATTCGATATCGCGTCTTGGTGAAAATTACAATTTCATAGACATGATAGTGAAAGAAGTAAAAATTGCAGTGGAAAAAGTGTTCACAAAGAAAATCGAGGAGTTAAAATTGGAAGTTACTAATTTAAAACAAGAAAATGTTGATCTAAAGAAAGCACGTGATAGTGCTGCAAAAAATATCGACAATCTGGAGCAGTATACGCGCCGCAATAATATTCGCGTCTTTGGACTTCCAGAAGTCAGAGATGAGAATACGGATAAGTTCATTGTGGACCTCTGTCGTGATAAACTTAATGTGGACATATCTATCAACGACATTGATCGCAGCCATAGAGTCGGAAAACCGTCTGCAAATGGTCAACACCGACCAGTAATTGTTAAGTTCGTCAGTTACCGAACCCGCAACAAAGTCTTCATGACAAAGAAAAAACTCAAAAACAGCGGTATCACTGTACGGGAGGATCTCACAAAGTCGCGGCCCACTCTTTTCAAGGCTGCTTCAGATAAGTTTGGACTCAAAAATGCTTGGACTTCGGACGGTAGAGTTATTGTAAATCTTCTAAATAAGGGTAAATATAGAAAAGTAACCGTTAATAGTGCCTCAGGCATTAAAAGATTTACAGTGCAATAATTATCATTTTACAGTTTTTTCTCTTTTAAACTATGCACGCACCATAAAATTACTTAGCACAGTTTTAAGACATTTTATATGGCTAGAATACTCCATGGTCTACTCTTTCTGATAATTTAACCTGTATTGAATTTATTAATTAAGTATTCTCTGTTTTTTCTGTATATTTTTGTATACTTTTGTCTCTTAATACTTGCATGTTGAAATCACCTGATATAAATCTTAATGCCATTGAACTCAATAACACTTCGTTCACATTCAGTCAAATAAATGTTCAATCTTTGAATTCATGTTTCTTAAATCTTGTAGAGTTCATCACTGAACATAATTTTGATGTTGTTGCAATCACAGAAACATGGATAAGCGATGCTTCACCCTCACTTTTATTTCACATTAATGGATATAAACTGATCAGTTTGGAGAGATCAAACAAACGTGGAGGTGGTGTAGCATTTTATGTGAGCGAAAGTATCCAATTTTCAATTTTAGACACTAGTTTTGTAAACAGCAACAACATCGAGCATTTATGGATTCATTGTTCTCTGAATAAACAAAAATTAGGCTTAGGAGTAGTCTATAATCCTCATGTGGATTTTTATAAAGAATTGGAAGCTTTGGATGCAATATTTACTGAATTTGGTCCACAGTTCGATTATATACTCTGTGCTGGGGACATTAATATTAATATGCTCTGTAATGATTATGAGTCTAAATTTCTTAATGATATCATAGCAACTAATGGCATGCATCAAATTATTACCAAATACACAAGAAGATGTTCCCAGACACTACTGGACGTAATTTTAATATCAGATCTAAAAATTTGTGTGAATTCAGGAACTTTGGATGCTAGTAATATATCCGACTGTGTTTATTGTGTCTTAAACTTACCCAAATCTATGGTCACTCCGAAAATATATACTTACAGAGACTTCAAAATTTCAATTAGGATAACTTTAATGCTGACTGTGATTATGTTGACTGGAATTATTTATGTCGTCTACAGAATATAAATGATAAATTATCATATCTAAATAATAATATTACTGCCTTATTTGATAAACATGCTCCATTAAAGACAATTAAAATCACAAAGCAATATAGTCCATGGATATATTCGAATAATGCAGAAGAAAAGAGACAAAGCTCTACTCGACTATAAAAAATGTAAGACAGAAGTTAAATTTCAATATTACAAACAACTACGGAATTTAACTACAGCAGCAATTCGAAGAGAGAAACAAGCTTTTCTGGAGTATAATATAAACAGAGACATAAATGATTCCAGTAAGCTTTGGAGTAATTTGAAACGTTTAGGAGTGAATACTAAAAATAACGCAATGATACCTGAAGATCTTTTAGACTCCGAAAGTTACGGAAACTATATGTTGAGCAAAATTGGTACGAGTAGTATAAATGATGACACGCTTGAATATTTCAAAAATAATACAACTCCTGATCAAGCACGGGAAAAATTTAGATTCAAATGTGTAGACAGAGATGAAATTGAAAAAATAATACGTGCACAGAAATCTAATGCAGTAGGTGTACATGGGATCACATTGAAAATGATCAATGTTATCTTGCCTAAGATTATTGATTATATTGTACATATCATTAACTCAAGTTTATTGGAAGGCGCTGTGCCTGAAATCTGGAAAATGGCAGTTGTAAAACCTATCCCCAAACAAAGCACTGTAACATCCTTTGATGATTTGCGCCCAATTAGCATTTTACCTACCCTGTCAAAGGTACTCGAAAGAATCTGCAGTGAACAAATCATGAGTTTTATAACACATAAAAATTTGCTTCCATCCACTCAATCTGGATATAGAAAGGGTCATAGCACAAATACGTGCCTTTTGAATATTGTTGATTCAATTATTGAGAATCATGATAATTCATTGGCGACAATATTGCTTCAAATAGATTTTTCACAGGCCTTTGACATGGTCGATCCCAATTTACTCCTTGCGAAGTTGCACTATTACAATTTCAGTGACGACGCTATCCAATGGTGTAAAAGCTACTTTAAGAATAGGCATTTTCAAGTCAGTATGGCATCAAATTCATCCACAATAAACTCCAATATATTCCCCCTTCAACGAGGAGTGCCACAAGGGTCTATTTTAGGTCCATTATTCTTTTTAATATATGTAGCAGACATGCCATCAACTTTGGATTTCTGTGCTGCTCACTCATTTGCTGATGATACTCAGATTTTGGCAGCAGGTGACAAGAACAAAATCGAGGAGTTAAGTATAGAAATTAATAAGGATCTCCAGAAATTAGTTCTCTGGATAACAAATAATGGACTTAAGATAAATGCCAGTAAATCCTCTCTCATAATTTTTGGTACTAGAGAAACACCCAAAATAATACTAGGTGATACAGTGTTAGATCGCAGTCATGTAATAAAAAGTCTTGGTATGCATATCGATGAAGATCTAAAATTTCAGGAGCATGTAGCAATTAAATTAAAGGCTGCCAGACTCCGATTAAGACACTTATATCACTATCGCAATTTACTATCATCTGATGTTAAACTTAGACTTATAAATTCTCTAGTACTTCCCATTTTTTATTATTGTGTCTGCGTTTATGTCCCTAATTTGACGCAAAACTTCAAACATAAAATCACTCTCTTCCAGAACTGTTGCCCTCGATTCGTATTTGGGGTACGTAAGTATGATCACATATCCAGCTTCCGCGTTCTTGCCAACTTGAATTATATTGATGATCGTGTAAAAATATTCTATCTATGTCTTATACACAAAATCAGGCAAACTAGTTGTCCACCGTATTTATACAACAAACTAAATTTGAAAGAGCATCATTATGTTCTGCGTGACAAAAATTTGTATACAGTACCAACATTTAAAAAAACCAAATTCAAAAGTTGTTTTTCTTATCTTGCTCCTTCACTTTACAATAATATTCCCGATAATTTGAAGTCCCTATCACTGAATTCATTCAAATTTAATATAAAAAATATGTACAAACTGAATTGAATTTTTTTTTGTATAGATTTATATCTTGTCATTGGTTGATAGGCATCCAATTATGTTTTAAAAGGTGTTCGTGAATTGTTTTTTTCTAGGTTCATTTGTATTACATTGCTATACTTGATTCTCTGATTTATTTGTTTTTATATTATATTCATCTATATTGCATTGTTACAATTTATTCTTACATGTATTGGTTAGGTGGAAGATCAGCCTTTGGCTGAACCTCGCCATTGATCTAGGATCAATAAAGTTATATTATTATTATTATTATTATTATCATTATTATTATTATTATTATTATTATTATTATTATTATTATTATTATTATTATTATTATTATTATTATTATTATTATTATTATTATTATTATTATATATATATATATATATATATATATATATATATATATATATATATATATATATATATATATATATATATATATATATATACGAGTTATAGTAGCAACTTCCCGGCAATTCTTGATGACACCATGGTTTCTACATTACTGCGAGACCAAAGTCCAAACACGTGTAAGCGTGTAAGGTGTCAACCTTATGAACTTTGTAAAACATGTGAGTTAGTCACATTTTGTATCTTAAGTAGGTAACATCTATTATTGTTGTCAATAAATTCTGAATCTGTACTTGTAATAAAAGAAATAGTTCTTTTTTAAAGTCAATGAATAATCGTTAATCTAACTGGCGCAGTCGGTCGGATATCTAGACGAGATCTGAAAATCATTTTTCGTTTCGTTTCTACGATATACTAGATATCGAACAAGTGTCCGTGAACCGTCGAAGAGACTTTCCGAAACTGCGAGCGAACATCGCAGCACAACAACGTTCAGTTCCAGATCGAAGAATACGACCAAGGAACACATGGACCACACGTTGAAAGTTATTCTGTAAGTACAAGAATGTCACTCAGAGATAACACAACACCAATTACTTCAGATTATAGTTCAGATACAGAATCAACCCATTCCGTGACTCAATCCTTGATTCAAATCCCCACAACAATTTAATTTTTGAAATCCTTTTCCAAGAGATAAGCAACTTAAATTCACAAGAAATGGTTACCCCCAACTTTGAAACGCGAATACTTAGAAATGATTCCGGAGTTTAACGGTGATACAAAATTACTTTCACGTTTCATTGAAATTTGCGAAAAACTTGTAAACAAATTTTATGTAGTAGCAGACCCATTAGACTTCCAAAATAAATGGCTTATGTCTAGCATCTTAGCGAGAATTGGAGGCGAAGCTGCAGTAAATATAGCTAGTTGCACAATTTCTGATTGGAGAAGCTTGAAACAAGCTTCATTAGATACTTATGCTGACAAACGCGATTGTTTCACCTTAAATATAGAAATGTCAGAATTGAAACGAACAAATGAATCTGCGTTTGAATTCCTGCACAAAGTACAAGAATTATTGAACTTACAAACCTCAAACATTACGAATCATTCAAAAGATCCAAATGAAAAGAATATTTTAAAAGCTTACTTCCCAACATATGCAGTGAGAATACTTTTACAAGGCCTGAAAGAACCTTTAGGAACTTTGCTACGAACAAAAAATCCAGCAGACTTAAATTTTGCGCTTGGCATGCTCACAAATGAATTTCAGTTAGAATGTCAACCTAAAACGTTTCAAAAATATCATTAGAAACGAAAATATACACCAATTCAAACATATCACAGTATGATGCGACAATATAAGAATACACCTATACATTTGCCGCAAACACAGACACCGTAATTGATTTACCGACCTCCACCATTAAAACAAAATAATAATCAAACAAATTACAACACATTCAAATCTTATCCCAATAAGAAATTTAACAGCCCTACTCCAATGAGTAAGAGTCCAAAACAATCATTTACTCCTAGACCTACTCCAATGAGTGTGAGTACAACCAACAGTTTTAATCCAAAACCAGGTCCTTCAAATTCTTATCCTAAACAACAACACATGTTATTTAATACAGAAATGACAGAATACGAACAATTTGAAGACGATCAAAATGATTTAGTTTATGAACCAGAAACAGAAACAGAGGACATTCATGACGAACAAGAGAACGATGAGAATTATTTTTTAGAGAAAAATGCCTCGAAAATCAAATAGAACTTTTAGATTTAACTTACAACCAGAGCGAATTACCATTTGTAATTTCACCTGAATACAACTTAAAAGCTTTGATAGATACAGGTAGCACGCGCTCAATCATAAAACCGGACATTGCAAATAAATTATTTGAAAATCAAATAACTCTTGATCCTTTTAAAATCACGACAGTACATGGAACATCAATAGAAAATTTTAGTTTGATATTGCCGTGTTCAAAGATTTTTAAGAAACCAAATACCTTATTGAAATACCATCTGTTTGATTTTCATGATAATTTCGACGTTTTACTCGGATTAGACAATTTAAAGACTCTAGAAGCCATAATAGATTCAACAAGAGACAAAATTATCACACCGATTAGTGAAATCAAAATAAATTATCATAGAATTGTAACACGTCCACAATATGTTAAAATTCCAGCTAATTCGGAAACAATTACGAAATTTCATGTGAATAATACTGACAATGGCGATGTCTTCATCCCTGAAACACATGTAAATAATTTAATAATACCGCGCGTTTCAGAACATACAATATCAGTGTAGCCAACGGTGTTGAGAATAAATAAATAGGCATTTACTTATCAGATGGCGACAATTGCAGAAATTCGAAATTTACTCTTGCCGATGCAAAAGATATTAAATAATTTAACAGATAAAGTAACCTCATTGCACAATGACCTAATTAAATCGATGAAAAAAAGTAAAGAATTAGAAAAAGAAGTTATTGAATTGAGAATTAGAACAGATATCAACGAAAAATGTATAGAATATTTGGAAAAGAAACTTAGAGAGAAGAATATTGTTATATTTGGAATAAAAGAGGACAAGCAAGAGAACATAGTTGAAAAGATTGTAGAATTACTGTGCAAACTTGTTGGAAAAAATGCAGTGAAGATGAAAATTGATCATACAAGAAGGCTAGGAAAAATAGGTGAAAACAAAAATAGACCAATACTTGTTGAATTACATTCAAAAGAACTGGAATGGGAGATCTTGAAGCAAGCTAAATCTCTTGAAGGTACTAATATAAGTATACAAGAAGACTTCGTTCAACGTATCATTGACGAAAGGCGTAAGTTGATACCGCATCTTCGTCAAGCAACGTCAAAAGGATATAAAGCTTACATGAAATATGACAAACTAATTGTAAACAATAAAGCATACTCAAGTTCGAATCTTCCCAATGAAGAAGTAATTAAGACTGAAGATCGTTTTAGCGTATCAGATAATGAAGATAAAGATGAAGATCAAGGAATATATACAACTAGACGGTCAACTTCTCTTATAAATCTCAGAAACGATATAGTTGAAGATAATTTAAAGGCTACGTCTGCAAATAATCCTATTCAAATCCATACAAACATAATTTCAAGCACCTCAACTGCCAAGGGAAAAAAAAAGAAACAGAAAATACTGAGATTGTTTAGGATAATTTCCGTCAAACCAGACTCCGTTCTTTTACAACACCAAAAAACTCAGGCAAAAATTAATATCACCTCACTCGCAGCACAAAAACTATCAAATAATGTTCTGGAATATACAAGGATTTTCCCATATCTTCAAATTAGACCTAAAAGAAGAAAATTACATTACTTTACACGGTATTATATGTCTAAATGAAACCTGGATGAATCAAGAATCAACAAAAACACCCCACTTTCTTCACAATTACAATATATTTCAACAAAAAGCCGTAAAAGAAGCATCTACTGGAAGAGCACGTGATGGACTAATCATATTTGTAAGTAAATCAATGAAACGAACAAATATTATTAAAAGAGGTACATTGGTTATACTTACACTTTGAACTTCACAGTTATGACATAGTTCTAGGTTTTGCATACTTCTCCTCATCCTATGATTCTGAAACACTGCTAAATTTATTTAAAGATTCATTGATATGCATAACAGAAAAATATAAAAATAAAAAAATAATAATTTGTGGAGATTTTAACGCAAAGATCATTGAAGAGAATCAAGCTGAAGAAGACTTATTTTCAAATACATCAATGTTCGCTTCTCGTCTATCTCTTGACTGCAGAGTGGACAAAAAAGGTAAAGATTTATTGTAAATTGTAGAATCCGAGGGCTTCTATTCAATTAATGGCAGAACGATCAGTGACTCCCCAGCTAAACACACATATGTAGGCCCTAGAGGTAAAAGCATCATTGACCTAGCCTGGACTAATATTAATGCTCTATCCTGCGTACAGGATTTCAACGTAAATAACAGTATATTTCTTTCCGATCACTTTATATGCTCTCTATCATTAATAAATAGATTGGAAAAAGTCAAGTCAAACACACAACCAAATAAAAGATTTGTACAGAAAACAAAATACGAATGGAGCTTACAAAAAGCAGAGCAATATAAACAGAATTTAGAAGATGAAGATATCCGTCTACAAATATATGAAGAGACCGAAAGGCAGTACTTGGAGTTATGTGAATGACAATACCATGAATGAGCATCTAAAGCTGCTACCAGAAAAATGGAAAGGTTATCTATTGAATATGTTTAATAACATGCTAACATCGGAAATCATTCCTCAACATTTGGTGAACATAAAGTTATCGCTTATACACAAGAAAGAAGAAGAAAATGATCCAAATAATTATAGAGGGATAGCTCTTTGCAATACTATAATGAGAGTTTTTACATTTTTTATGAATTCCAGAATTCAGACATGGGTAGAAAGTCACCAAATTTTACCAGAAGCACAATGTGGCTTCAGAAAGAATAGATCTTGCATCGACAATATTTTCGTAATGAATACAGTCGTCCAGACACAGATATTAACAAATCAAAAAGGTTTTTACGCAATATTTGTTGATTATCAAAAGGCTTTTGACTCCGTACGTCACCATTTGTTGTGGGATAAATTATGCGGTATCGGTATAAGTGGAAAACTCACACGTTCACTAAGAAACATGTATAAAAAATCTACCATGACAATAAATAACCAGGAAGACGCATCTAATCCTATACCGATCACAAAAGGTGTACTCCAAGGGGAGTGCACCAGTCCGATGCTCGATGCTGTTCGCAATATATATATATATATATATATATATATATATATATATATATATATATATATATATATATATATATATATATATATATATATATATATATTGTGACGAAGTCATATAACAGCGACATAAGTTTTTGTAAGAACGCCGCTAGCTCAGTGGTAGCATGATGGACTACGGATATATGTATCCCGAGTTCGAATCACGACCGATTCAATGTTCACTTTTTTTATTTTTATTCTGGCAATCGTTCGGCTGTTTAACAAGTCCAGATTCATTTAATTAAAATTCAATTAAGAAATGGGTATAAAACGAGCGCCGTAAGCCTGTAGAAGGCAGAGTCAGTGAACGGCTCAAAGTGTTCAGATCGTGGTCCTCCTGATCAGTACCTGAGAAGTCCGCTGATATCGCTTGAGAGAACGTTCCTCCTGATCGCCGTGGTTCTCCTGGCAATCGTTCCTTCCCTGATGCTAGCGACAGCTGTGGTTTTCCTGGCAGTCGTCTAGGACGTTCCTCCTGATAGCCGTGGTTCTCCTGGCAATCATCCCCTCCCTGGTCCTAGCGGCAGCCGTGGTTTTCCTGGCAGTCGTCTAGGACATCCCTTCTGGTAGCCGTGGCTTTCCTGGCAACCCCATACCAATCCTGTCCTACCGCACTAGTGCCTACCGTGGTTCTCCTGGTAGTCAGCTAGAGTATCCTTTGGTGGTCTGACAACCGTGGCCCTCCTGGAAGTCAGTGCCACCGTTACCGACATACCCGCCGCCGTAGATTCGAATATCACCGCAAATTGTCACCGCAAAAATTCACCGGATGAATGACCGCTTTGTTGAAATATTTTTGTTTGTTCACGCCATTGTTGCATTCTCTATTGTACATTAATTCAGTTATTTTCGTTACTTTAAGATTTCATTCGCTATTGCAATTTTTCTATTTTTAATAATAAATAATAATTTAGTTTACAAGTACACCGCTATTTATTTATTTGTGTACCCTTAAAACTCCTGGCCCTTCTCCACTGCAGCAACCCCTAGACTTCCCTTTTTTAGTGTTCCACCGCCGAATAAAAAAACCCGACTTTACCGCAGAAGGCGCCCGAGCAAAAGCAACCAGGGAGCACTGGACAAAAGGTAGAGTGTTCGTACCGTCCGGCATAAGGCTCGGAAGGGACGTCACAATATATATATATATATATATATATATATATATATATATATATATATATATATATATATATATATATATATATATATATATATATTTATATATATATATATATATATATATATATATATATATATATATATATATATATATATATATATATATATATATATATATATATATATATATATATATATATATATATATATATATCAGATTTAGAAGAATATTTTAGAACTAAAAACTTAGAGGGAGTTTTCATAAATAATACAACCGATATTCTAACTCTTCAATATGCAGATGACATAGTGATCTTTGCCAGAAGCCCAGTGGACGTGACAAAGAAGCTAAATGCTCTGGAGGAATATAGTGCGAGTCTTAATTTTAGAGTAAACTGTGAGAAAACAAAAATCTTGTATTTCCATAGGGGTCGTACACCAAATTACCGAAGACGCTACTTTTGTCAAGGTGAGGAAATACATCAAACGAAAAAATACAACTACCTGGGAATTACATTCACTTCATCGGGTCTCTATAATAAAAATACACAAGATGTTTTAAATGAAACAAGTAGAGCTTCTGGAGCAGTTAAAAACACTAGTAAAAAATCGGGTGTTTTCCATTTTCAAACCCTAAATAAACTTTACCACTCCGTTGTTATTTCATCGCTGTTGTATGGATCAGAAGTATGGGCTATTAACCAGTTTGAATCTATTGAAAAATGTCAAACAAATTTCTTCAAATCTTTCTGGGGATGGGCAACTGCAACACCGAACTATATAGTAAGATTTGAGAATTATCAACACGGATTATAAATAGAAATTATTGAGAGAATATTGAAACTTTGGTACAAGATTTTAATGATGCCCGAAGACAGGTATGTGAAGATATGTTTCAATAAAATGGTTTGCATAAATGAATCAAATACAATTCCAAATTCAAGGAAAGCAAAATACAACTGGATTACAAGATTAATTGAGATATTAAATAAAATTGACTACAGCTGGGTATGGGATCGCCAAAATTTTATGACAATTAAGAATGAAATAAACAATATTATCGAGAAATACACTTATAACTACCTAGAAGAAGACTCACAAAGAATTCAGAATTCGACTTATAACAACTACAGTCGCTATTTGAATGGAAGATGCTATATAACAGCTAATGTACCATATAGTGTCATTAAAGTTATATCCCAACTACGAATATCAAATTCAAAAGAATTTTGAATTTTCATAGAGGGAGTAGTCCACACCTTCGACGCGGAAGAATACTGCTCACTGTGCAATTTGATGGAACATGATAATTTGTATCATTTCTTTTATAGATGTCCCATCTTTAAACCCTTAACGTCTCAATTACCGCCGCCGTCAAGTGAAGCCACGAGCTGTCCACTAGCAACCGTCCTGGCCAATCTGTCGAAGATTGGAATATTATACAAAATTTATAACATTGTCACATCTGCCGTACGATCAAGAGCTTTTATTATGAATATGTGAATAGGTGAATAGTTCTGTTTTTTTTCTCTAACTTAAAATTTAAAATTTGAACTGTCTTTTAAACATTTTGAAATTCTTATTAATCCCATTATGTCTTATTATCATATGGATATATTTTATACCATTTTTTGCCAATCACTTTGTAATCAGTGTACTTACTGGCTTTACAAATATAGATTATTATCATTATTATTATTATTAATGATTTAATAAAACCTGAAGGAATAGCTAAAGTAGAAAATAACATCATTTATTATCCAGTTATTAATGCAACAGGAAACGAATGTGTAACAGATTTGACTGACAATTTCCAAGTAAAATTTTTAGACAATTATGAAATAAACAATATGAATTTTTATGAAAATAATTCCAACAATGACTTTGATATTTCTTTAATTCGTACTGATCATATGAACTTGGAAGAGAGAGCAGCAATCTCCCAGCTGATAAAAGAATTCGCTGACATATTTCATACAGGAAACAAAACCCTGACCTTTACTAACGAAATAAAACACCGAATACGTACTAAAGACGAGATACCCGTATACACTAAGACATACAGATATGCCGAAATTCATAGCAAGGAAGTTCATGATCAAATACAAAAAATGTTAAAACAGAATATTATTGGACCTTCACATTCTCCTTCGTCATCCCCAGTGTGGATTGTACCTAAAAAACTAGTTGCATCGGGCAAGAAAAAATGGAGAATAGTTATTGACTATAGGAAGCTAAATGACAAAACGGTCGATGACAAATATCCAATCCCAAACATCAATACATTACTCGACAAACTCGGTGGATGTCTGTATTTCACTACACTCGATTTGGCATCCGGCTTCCATCAGATAGAGATGCACAGAGATGATATTTCAAAAACCGCGTTTAACACCGAGAATGTACATTACGAGTTCCTCAGAATGCCATTTGGGCTCAAAAATTCCCCAGCCACTTTCCAACGCGTGATGGACAATGTTTTACGTAATTTATTAAATGATATTTGCTTCGTTTATTTAAATGACGTGATCATTTTTAGCACAAGTCTTCCAGAACATTTTGAAAGCCTCAGAGCCGTATTTGAAAGATTGAGAAAAGCGAATTTGAAAATTCAAATTGATAAGTCTGAATTTTTCCGTCGTGAAGTCACATATATAGGCCATGTCATTCCCCCTGAAGGCGTTAAACCGAACCCTGAAAAAATTAGAGACAACCAAACAAATCAAAGGATTTTTAGGCTTACTCGGTTATTACCGTTAACTCATTAAAAATTTGTCAAAAATCACGAAACCTTCAACAAAATGTCTAAAGAAGAATGCAGAAATTAACGTCAAGAACCCTGATTATGTTGAATGTTTCAATACGTGTAAAAACTTGCTTATTAATGAACCGATATTACAGTACCCAGATTTTTCCAAACCTTTTGTTCTTACTACAGACGCAAGCAATTATGCTATAGGAGCAATTTTATCGCAAGGACCGATAGGCACAGACTTACCGATCGCTTATGCGAGTAGAACTTTAAATGACTCGGAACAAAACTACTCAACTATGGAAAAAGAGCTTCTTTCTATAGTTTGGGCTACGAAATACTTGCGGCCATACCTTTTCGGACGAAAATTCAAAATTGTGACAGATCACAAACCCTTACAGTGGTTGTTCTCGTTAAAAGAACCGAATTTAAAATTAATGCGCTGGCGTCTTAAGTTGGAAGAATACGACTATGAAATCACTTACAAGAAAGTTACTATGAATAAAAATGCTGACGCACTTTCTAGAATCGAATTAAATGTAAATTCTGATGATTCCGAAACTCAAAACTTCTTCAAATTTATTCAAAACTTTAATGAGACCTTTTAACCGAATCAAGATTCTCAGTCAATGATAGCAAAACATGACGACTCGAGTGACTCAGACAATATAATTCATTCCAACCATGAAAATTCTATAATTGGCATACCAATCAACGAATCACCTGTGAATGTAGGAAAAAATCAATTGATTATTACAGAAGTAATACATTCACCCTCTCAACCAAAAATCACTAAACTACACGTAGATAAAATGCGAATCAATGTACAACTCTCACAAGACAACTCTGAAAGCGACGCTCTGGATTTTATAAAAGATTATATTGTACTTAGAGTAAAATATTATTTATTTTTTGAACAACCAGTATATGAAAAATTTAGTTGTGTTTAACAGAAACACTTTAAAAATTCGGAGATAAGTTTCACAAAATGCAATAATAAATTAATAGACATTGAAAAAGAAGATGACATTACAAACACGATTAGAAACTATCACGAAGGAAAGACCAATCATCGTGGTACTCACGAAACACATAACCAAATTAAAATTTGTATTATTGGCCCAATTAACTAAGAACAATCACTGAATACATTAATCACAGTAAAATATGCTTAAAATCATAGTATGAGCGAAATCCATTGGAACCCATGTACAATATAGCACCAACTCCAAACAAGCCTTTCGATACTATTCATATAGACACTTTAAGTCTTGAAAATTGTAAATTTCTAACAATAATTGACGCTTTCTCAAAATACGCACACGCCAATTTAGTTAATTCCACAAATGCGCAATAAAAATAACAAATAAGCTATTATGATTCTTTTCTCATCACGGTATCCCAAAATTAATCATTTGCGATAACGGATTAGAGTTCATAAATAACATTTTACGAGAAACGCTTAGTTTGCACAAAATCGACAAAAACTTCACAAGCTCGCAACATCCCAACTCCAACGGACTAGTTGAGCGTTTTTATTCTACGCTCATAGAGCATATAAGACTATTTAACTTACAAGATAATTTCAAGACCTAAACAATTGAAAATGAAGTTCAGTATGCATTGTTGGCATACAACAATACAAATCACACTTCTACCGGATTAAAACTAATTGAAATTATGAACGGTCATTTAGACACAAATTCACCTTTAGAAGTAGAACTAGAGAAACAAATTACACAAGAATATATTCAGAACCATAAAGAGAAAACCAAATTAGCATATAAAAATATTAATGAACGTTTGCAGTTACGGAAAACAAAAACAATAAATAAATTATATAAAAATCGTGAAATTACACCGGAAATTCCCGAAACCATATTTGTACACAATAAACAGAGAGTAAACAAAACGAAAACTTCCAAATATAGAAAAGAAAAGGTAGAATCAGTGAACAGAAAGTTGAAAACAGCCAAAATTAAAACAGAACCGAATGATAAAAAGCAATCTAAAATTCATTTAAGTAATGTTAAAAGACCAAGAAAAATAATTGACAAAGATTCCAACTTTCCAGGTGCTTCTACTTCGCACACGTCTCCGGACAAGATATAAAAGACATTACAAACAACCCTGGACTAGTGACATTGAATTTAGGACCAGCCAAATTACAAAAGACAAAACATACCTTCCTTCACTATCATGATTTCCAACCAATAATTACACAATACGAAAGATTGAACGTACAGCACTACAACTTGCAAAACACAATTTCCAACAATTCACCTATGGAAAAACAATTTGAAAATTATGAAAAAATTATAAATTATATTCGAAATTCAATAGATATAAAATTTAATCATATAAATGTTTACCCTAAGAATAACCGACAAAAAAGAAGTTTAATGAATGGCATAGGCTCAATAATTAAGTCAATAACTGGTAATTTAGACGCAGAAGATGAAAAAAGATATACAAAAATTTTGAATCATTTGGAAAATAACCAGAAGAAATTTAATGATCAATTGAAAAATCAGTATTCTGTGAATGATCAAATTATCGAAAAATTCAATAAAACTATCGAAACAATAAGACATAACGAGTTAGAATTGAAATCAAAAATTGAGCAATTATCGCATATTGTCATCAGCGAAACCGATAATATAGATAGACTTTTAATTCAAGATACTTATGATCAATTAGATATTCTTTACACAATGATATTGAATACGTTACAAGACATAGAGAATTCGCTAACATTTTGTAAGCTTCACACCCTGCATCCTTGCATAATCAAAATTAATAATCTTCAATCAGAGTTAGAGAAAATTTATAAGTATCATAATAATGAATTACCTTTTGAACCCATTCCAGAAAATATGTTTGAAATTGAAAAATTAATCAATGTTTATTGTAAATTAGAATCAGAAAGAATTATTTATTTCATAGAGATCCCGTTAAATTATGACAAACAATTTGAATTATATCATCTTGCTCCTATCCCAACCAAATATCGTAACGAATTCATTACTATTATCCATGATAAGAACTACTTTCTGAAGTCAGCTGATGCTAACTTGATATCTTTAAATGAAGCTTGTACGAGAGGAATAAACTTTCAATGTGTCAACAAAGCGAACAAAGTCAACAATAAAACATGCGAGAAAAATATCATATTTTACGGCAACAATAAAAGATGTCAATATACAAAACTAACCATTAAGAAGAACCACATCGAAATAATTGAAGATATCAATCAGTTTTTGCTTGTCTTCCCAACAAATGAAATAATTCATCTGTCCTGTAACAAAAGCGATGAAATAAAAAATCTACAAGGAATATTTCTTCTCAAGAATAACAAATGTCGACTGGATCTTAGAAATAAATTATTGAAATTGAAAGAAGAAACT
Source organism: Dromius quadrimaculatus (assembly GCA_963989225.1). Lineage (NCBI taxonomy): Eukaryota > Metazoa > Arthropoda > Insecta > Coleoptera > Carabidae > Dromius > Dromius quadrimaculatus. Next base: position 25,276,017 of record OZ022334.1, on the reverse strand, counting down.
TTTGGCAAGCCTGTAATATTTGAAAACTTCAATATAGACTTGAACAGGACACAAATCCCAAAATTAGTCATCGAGCTCAACAGCATAGAAGATTTAAAATTTCCTATCAACAAATATGGAGACATAGAAGAGAAAATCAACATTGATGACACCAATTATTCAGTTATAATATTGTACATCATTCTAATAATTCTTGGCGTTATCATGTTCACAGTTTATCTCAGGAAAAAGTTTATTCAACGTAGACTAATCCAACGAGGACAACAGGACCAAAATCATTCAACCCCTATGCAAGAGCTGAAACTTCCCGGCGATGCCCAGTTCTAAGGAGGGAGGAGTCATAGTAGCAGCTTCCCGACAATTCTTGATGACACCATGGTTTCCACATTTCTGCGAGACCAAAGTCCAAACACGTGTAAGCGTGTAAGGTGTCAACCTTATGAACTTTGTAAAACATGTTGGTTAATCACAATTTGTATCTTAAGTAGTTAACATCTAATATTGTTGTTAATAAATTCTGAATCTGTACTTGTAATAAAATAAGTAGTTTTTTTCGAAATCAACGAATAATCTTCAACTTACCTTATATATATATATTCATATATATATATATATATAAGGTAAGTTAATGATTATTCGTTGACTTCAATGTATATATATATATATATATATATATATATATATATATATATATATATATATATATATATATATATATATATATATATATATATACATATATATATATATATATGTATATATGTATATATTTATATGTATATATGTATATATGTATATATGTATATATGTATATATATATATATATATATATATATATATATATATATATATATATATATATATATATATATATATATATATATATATATATATATATATATATATATATATATAGCAAAATAGTTTTTTCTAACATTTATAAAGATACCATATATTAATATATTGTATAATGATGTAGATACATAAATGATTAGATATTTTACAACCATATACTTTTCCATGAGAATGGTACAATGTGTTCAAATATATAACAATAAATAAATAATAAATGAGAAAAAACTTTCCATAAAATAGATATATAACATATTATTGATTATATATATTAAAGGGAAGAAAAAATTCATTATAAATTTGATTTTTCTTTCTGATATATATTTGTATTAGTGATATAATACATGAATAAATGAGGATTTGGCATGAAATATAAGTATTAACTAATATTTTATACGTTAATAATCCTTCCGCAGGTTCACCTACAGAAACCTTGCTACAACTTTTACTTTCTCCAAATAATCTAGTTTGGTCATCTTCCAAGCGACATCGTTGATGTCGAAAAATCATCGCGTACCAGTCCGAAGACCTCACTAAATCATTCAACCGGTAGTAGCGACGGGCGGTGTATACAAAGGGCAGGGACGTAATCAACGCGAGCTTATGACTCGCACTTACTGGGAGTTCCTCATTGATGGGGAATAATTGCAAGCCCCAATCCCTAGCACAAAGGAGGTTCAGCGGGTTACCCGGACCTTTCGGCCAGGGGAGACACGCTGATTCCTTCAGTGTAGCGCGCGTGCGGCTCAGAACATCTGAGGGCATCACGGATCTGTTATTGCTCAATCTCGTGCGGCTAGAAGCCGCCCGTCCCTCTAAGAAGAGTTATATGTACGCCAGTAGTGAAAATCACAAACTCCCGCCCACCACACACCAACCAAACACCGAAATGCTTGAGATGTGCAGTAAAGTAACGAGAGATGTGAGCCTTCAAGATACTGGTAAGTGAAACGTCTATCCAGTGGGCTAGAGTCTCGTTCGTTATCGGAATTAACCAGACAAATCTTTCCACCAACTAAGAACGGCCATGCACCACCATCCACTGGATCAAGAAAGAGCTCTCAATCTGTCAATCCTTCCAGTGTCTCGGCCTGGTGAGGATTCTCGTGTTGAGTCAAATTAAGCCGCAGGCTCCACTCCTGATGGTGCCCTTCCGTCAATTCCCTCAAGATTCAGCTTTGCAACCATACTTCCCCCGGAACCCAAAAGCTTTGGTTTCCCGAAAGCTGCTCGCCAAGTCATCGGAGAAACTTTGGCGGATCGCTAGCTGGCATCGTTTATGTTCAGAACTAGGGCGGTATCCGATCGTCTTCGAACCTCTGACTTTTGTTTTTGAAAAATGAAATCATTTTTGGCGAATGCTTTTGCTCTAGTCCCCACCTGTTCCTATTAATCATTACCTTGGGGTTCCGAAAACCAACAAAATAGAACCAAGGTCCTGCTTCATTATTCCATGCGCTAATTACCCAGGCATTAATTAGCCTGCTTTGAGCACTTCAATTTGTTCAAAGTAAACGTGCCGGCCCGCCTCGACACTTAATTTAGAGCACCGCGACAGGATTTATAAGTCAGATGTGCAGAAGACCGGAATCTCTCTTACATCCACCGGCAGGACGTCCTACAATCATGCCAGTTAGCACCGCGTGCGGTGAATCGACAGTGCGGGACACAAATTCAACTACGAGCTTCTTAACCGCAACAACTTTAATATACGCTATTGGAGCTGGAATTACCGCGGCGGCTGGCACCAGACTTGCCCTCCAATTGGTCCTTGTTGAAGGATTTAAAGTGTACTCATTCCGATTACGGGGCCAAGGATGAGTCCCGTTTCGTTATTTTTCGTCACTACCTCCCCGTGCCGGGAGTGGGTAATTTACGCACCTGCTGCCTTCCTTGGATGTGGTAGCCGTTTCTCAGGCTCCCTCTCCGGAATCAAACCCTGATTCCTTGTAATCCGTTACAACCATGGTAGGCGCAGATCCTACCATCGACAGTTGATAAGGCAGACATTTGAAAGATGCGTCGCCGGTACAAGACCATGCGATCAGCATAAAGTTATTCAGATTCACCATTTATTGAGCGAAGAACGATAACGCCGATTGGCTCTGATCTAATAAAAGCACTCCTTCCGTCCCCGGTCAAAGCTCTGTTTGCATGTATTACCACAGTTATCCAAGTAATTGTAGTACGATCTAAGGAACCATAACTGATTTAATGAGCCTTTCGTGGTGTCACTTCAATATAGTTTTTACTCAGACATGCATGGCTTAATCTTTGAGACAAGCATATGGCTACTGGCAGGATCAACCAGGGAACTGTTTTATATCTCATTTATATAAAAATAAGTATATACTTATAGTAACAGTTCAAGAAAATATAATGAAATATTTTTTATATTCATAACATAATATAAATTTATAAGAGTTTATCGTCTACAGAAAAATAAAATTAAATAATACAGTCTACAAAAGTCATTGCAAACAACTGATCACACAATTGACCAAAATTTACGGGTCATAATGTCCCAAATATATTTAATTTGATATTTCTTTACTCTTATATGAAATTCATCGCTAGATAAATTAGCGTCTTTGTAAAATGACGTATTGTTTATTTTTCTAATATTGAAAAAATTGTTTAAATAAACCTATTCTCACTCGGTATGTTGTACGTTGTTGTAAATTACCTATAATATATGTTCATAATAATAGAACTTATAGGATTTAGCATTTTATATTATTTGCATAAGAGTCATACGTATGAAAACGTTCACCCGCAAATATGCTGTTGAACACGCCATATTTCAAGAGAATCAAAAAATTACCATATAATATAATTTTTATAATTATCATTCTTCCCGAGATATGCCCTATATATAACTTAAATCTTTGAGCCCATATAGGTACGTATGAAGTGTTTATGAAGTATTTTTTGACATATCAGTCCCAAAAAAGTAATATTTGACAGATCAGTCCCAAAAAGTAAAATTTGACAGATCAGTCCGAAAAAAGTGAAACTTCACGGCCGCAAAAGAGGTCATAAAAATACCTTTTTTGATACGATCGCCTAAAAAAGTATTTATATTCAAAGTTTATCTCAAAACGTGCTAAATTAGAGAAAAACATGTTCTTGACTAAGGGGTGTTCAGTCTTTCTACTTTGGAGAATAACATGTTCTTAAGAATACTGAATTTGGCTGAGTTTAAGGTTATCATAAAAGTCAGCGATCTGATAATATTAATTTAAGGAGGTGTCATTATATTATTCCTCCATCCTCAAGAGGAAAAGCTGAAATGATATTTGCTTGCTAATTCAATCCAATTTTATCTTTATTTGATTTTCTATTTATCTTGGAATAGCCTTTCCATTTACATTTCTTCATAAAATATAAAATTATGACTATCATTACAATAATAAAGGTAATATAGGTGAATACTTTTAACATAATATGATTATTATGAATAATTTCATATATAGAATCCAACTTAATATTATTTTCTGTGTTTATCTCAGATTCTGTTATATTTTTGATTTCATTCTTTATACGAGCTAAGTGTGAATTTGTCATATTACTTTTTAATTCTATAATATTCCCAAAATTATTCAATAATTCATTTCTATCATTCATAATACAATTTTCTGTATAATAAATACCTTCTACCTCTTTTATCTCTATTTTATTAATACAGATAAATTCATTTGGTCCCTCATTAGGAGAAAAGAGATAATTCATATTTGAATTTTTTATTTTTACAATCGAATTAATTATAGAGATTTCACTATAATCACAAAATTGGAAATCTTCATAACAAATAACGTTTTCTAAACATTTCTCATATTCACTGCTTTGTGACGAACAATAATATTCATTATTATTCAATTGGGTACATTCATTTGATAATCTTATCTGACAATTATTTTTAGAATACATTCCGTTTATTAAATTGACTGTTTCATGAACATTCCGTATTTTTGTTGGAATTGAAGTTATTTGAATAGCTTCTTCAATACGAGTAACAAAAGGGATTTCAATAAGGACTATGAGGTCAGGATCTTTGTAAGAACAGTACGTTCTCAAAATATTATTGTTCTGTAAATCATTTGTTATTACTGATCTCAAAAATCTATCTCCGATTTTATTCAATTCCTGAAGTAATTCTTCATGATTTATGATACCAAAATGTAAAATATTCAATTTACAAAAAGTTATAGTTTCCTCTGATTGTATTAATGAAAAATACAAATCTTGTGCAACTTGCACAAATTCGTTAATCAAATTTTGCGTCTCAATTGTATCTATCTCATCCAAAACTTTGCTAATATCTCTTTGTATATTGTTTAATTTATTATTCAAAATATTATTATTTTCATTTATAATTTTTATTTTCCCATTAAATTGGGCAATAATATTATTATCTATTTTAATCACGGCATTCAATTTATTTGATATCGTCTTTTGATCAATATCCAAATTTTCTATTTGATCATACCTTTCTTTATCAGTTTCATCTAAATTTCTAGTGATACTTTTTATAATGGATCCTAACCCATTAATTAATCCACGTTTGGGTTTGTAAGTATTCAAATTTAAAAATATAATTTTTTCTTCAATTTGCTCAAGCAATGAATTCAATATATTCTTATTAGTCGCAATTTTATCAAAAAAGATATAATTATCTAATTTCGTATATAACATTTTTGTGTTGTTTTCTAATGAATTATATTGTTTGAAAATTTTTTTTAAAGATATATTCAACGGTAATATACCGATAGAGAGGTGTATTATCGATATACCGAAGAATTTCACGAATATACTTTTTGTCTTTTGGGGAATTTTTTACGAGACAAATTTGGGGATTCATAATCTGATAATACCTGAGAGCTTTAGCTCGAGGGATATTATCGTTGATTATAAATCTCCAAATTTGCCGAATAAAAAATTACCCAAGACAAAAAGTATTTGAGTTAAATTCAAGGTATATGCGATAATATACCGAATCTTGAGGTGTACTTGCAAGGATTATTTCACAAGCCATAAAATTCATTGATTGTTATATTTTTTATTAGTTTTTAAAAAGCTACTGTGGTATATCGAGTTAGGAGAAAATATTATCGCGATATACCTCGTTACCATGCAAAATCCCTCATTTTCATTGGTTGTTGCTAAGGTGTGTGATATAATCACGGTTATAATTTCCGTATTTACCCGGAAAAAAATGTCGACGCGACAACCGTATACACGGCTTCGTCACGCGCGAAGTATATATTAGTTTTCTGTCGGAATGAAGTGAAAATAAATTGAAATTCAAATCACTGTGAGTGTATAAAGTGGTTTAGAACAAAGTGTGTGTATTAAAGTGAGTAAATAGATTAAAACGTGCCAATAAATAGTGTTTCTTGATTCTCAAGACGAACGAATTGCCAAAATAAGCAAGTAATCTGCTGAGACAGGTATCCTTCGCGCGGAGTGAATAAGCGATAAGAACAGGACCGGACTAAGCCCACTACAGCCGAGTAATAATTTAGTAGAAATATTAGTGTTACGAGTAAAAACTGTAATAAATAGTGCGTAAGACCACGGGAGTGAACAGATGAGCGTGGAAAGGAAGCGCGGAAGAGAACGAGACAACGAACAAAAGGAAGTAAATAAAAGAAACGAGTATCACACTATTTTCAGTAGAAGTAAAAGAACTATCAGATCTCCTGAACAACTGGCAGCAGCGAGAGTAAGAGAAATATCTGAAAGTAAAACGAACCTAGCAAAGGAGAATAGTAAAAGTGAAGGCGAGGACATGGAAGAATTAAAGCAGATGATGAAAGAAATTATGAGAGAAATGTCAAAAAATACTGCCGAACTGAAAGACGAAATCAAAAATATGAAAAGTGACATACAGAAAAGAGAAGAAAAATTGGAAGAGGAAAAACGGCAGCTCATGCAAAGAATAGAAAACTTGAAAATAGAGCAGAGAAAGAGGAAAAAGCTAAGAGGGTAAACAATATTATAATCAAAGGATTAAAAGTAACAAAATACAGGGAAAAAGAGGAGATAGAGAAATTCATTAAAAGAGAACTACAAATAAAGGCGTAAATTATGAAGCCATACAAAATTGGCAAGGATCACCAATTCGAAACTGTATTAGCAGAAGTGGAGTCTAGAGACAAGAAGCAGGAAATAATGAGCGCAAAAAGTATGCTGGGAAATAGACAAATATATATCGATAACGAAGAAAGGAGAATTCAAAAAGGGATTAGAAGCATAGCTGAAGAAGAAAAGAATAAAGGAAAAGAAGTCAAGGTAGGCTATCAGAAAATAACGATTAATGACGAGGAATATAAGTGGGTTAAAGAAGAAAATGCAGTAGCGTTCTCAAGAGAATGCATTTAATAGCTAACTATCCAGAAATATTCGCCAATGGACAAATTTACGAAGATACCTGCAATGAAAACGGACAAGAATGGTAAACTCGAAAAACAGGATACTTTATATTTGGGAACATGGAATGTTAGAGGCACTTATACGGAGGGAGCACTAAAAATCTTAATTAGCGAAATAAGGCGTTACAAATTAGATATAATAGCCCTCCAAGAAACAAAACAAAAAGGAAACGAAATAATAAAGATAGAGGATTATACGTTTTTCAAAAGCGGAGGACAAAATCGAATGTTGGGCACAGGTTTCCTGGTTAACGAAAAATAGATGAAATCAGTGATAGAATTTAAACAAACAACAGGTAGAATGTGCTATATTAGAATCAGAGGCAAACATAGGAAAGTGAGCCTTATAAACATACATGCACCATCAGAAGATAAGGAAGAAGAAGAAAAAAATGTGTATTATGAAAATATTGAGAGATTATATAATAGTATTCCCAGATATGACATTAAAATTATAATTGGGGACAGTAATGCAAAAATAGGCAAAGAAGAAAAGTATATACCGACCATTGGACGCCACAGTAAACATGACAATACTAACGAAAATGGAGCAAGATTGATAGACTTAGCGATGGAGAAAAATATGGTAATCAGAAGCACGCAATTTGAACACAAAGAAATACATAAAGGAACATGGGTAGCACCAAATGGTGAGACAATAAACCAAATAGACCATATTTCAATAGAAGAGCAACACATCAAATGTATTACCAATTGTAGAAGCTACCGAGGAGCAGATGCAGATTCTGACCACTTCTTAGTACGTGTAACATTGAAGCTAGGAATGCAAACGATTAAAAAAACCATCAAAAAATGTAGAAATGAGTTTGATTACGTGAAACTACAGACAGAAGAAAAACAGAACCAATATGAGGAAGAAATAGCGAACTCCTCAGAAAGGGCAGGTAACTATGATACAATAGCAGACCAATGGAAGCACATAGAAGATGCAATAAGAAATGCGACCCAAAAGACACTAGCTAAGAAGGGGAAAGAAAAAGAAAAGAACTGGTATGATGAAGAGTGTGAACAATTAGTTGAAATTAGGAAAAAAGCAAGAGAGAACATGCTAACAAATAACACGGACGAAAACAGAAGGGTATATAGCGAAAAGAGGAAAAAAGTAAAACAAGTATGTCGACGCAAAAAAAGAGAGACTGATGAAAGAAATCTAAAAATGATAGAGGAGAAGTACAGAAACAAAGGAATTAGGAATTTCTACCAAGATGTGAAAAAAAAAACAAGAATAGGTTACCAAGAAAGCGCCCTCTACACTAGAAGCAAAAATGGAGAACTTATAGGAGATGAGAGAGGAAGAGCGGACAGATGGAAAGAATATTTCGAAGAACTGCTTAATGAAGGGTGCGAAGAGGTGATAACTTCAGAAGTACAAATGCAGTCGACATTAAAAGTAGAGCCTCCGGCAATGACAGAATTGCAAAGCATAATGAAACGAATGAAGAACTACAAATGTCCAGGAGAAAATGAGATTGGAGCTGAATCGATTAAATATGGAGGAGAAGAGTTGCACACAGAAATACATACATTAATTAAGAAAATCTGGGCAGAAGAAAAAATCCCAGAGAACTGGACTAGAGCTGTAATAAATCCGATATATAAAAAAGGTGACAAGACAGTCTATGATAACTTCAGAGGAATAGCGTTGTTAGACACAACATACAAAATATTAGCAACAGCCATAAAAGAGAAACTTGCCGTCTACGCAGAAAAAATCATCGGCAACTATCAGTGCGGCTTCAGGAGCAATAGGTCAGTCACGGACCAAATATTCGTTATTAAGCAAGCACAAGCAAATTTTTACGAACATAATAAGCCTCTATTCGTAGCCTTTATCGATTTTAAACAGGCATATGATTCGATTAACAGGGAAAAACTATACATCGCGCTAGAAGAACTAAAAATACCTAGTAAAATAATAAATTTGATAAAAATGACCCTGGAGAAAACTGAAAACGTAGTGAGAGTAAGAAGCAGTACATCAAACCCATTTCAAGTAAATAGAGGTTTAAGACAGGGCGACCCCTTGTCAGCACTACTTTTCAACCTAGTACTCGAAAACATAATTAGAAAAAGCGGAATTAGTACCAAGGGAACCATATACAACAGTAATCACCAGTGCATTGCATATGCCGACGATGTGGCCATGATTGCTAAATCGAGAAAAGAACTGCAGAAAGTTATAAGGAAATTGCATCAAGAAGCAGCCGAAATGGGACTAAAAATTAATGAAGAGAAGTTGAAATACATGGAAATGAGCAACAACTTGGATGAAACAGAAAATGAAAAATATTTAAATGTGGAAGTTGAATCAACAAGGGAATTAAAGTTTGAAAAAGTTAAAAGATTTGTTTACCTGGGCGTAACTCTAACGCAAAATCAAGACAGCAATGAAGAAGTTGAAGCAAGAATTGTAAGGGGAAACAAAACAGCAGGATGCCTAATTAACATACTTAGATCAAAACAAATATCGCTAAGAACTAAAGTTAGAATATACCAAACCGTAATATGACCATCAACCATCTACGCCTGTGAAACCTGGATACTAAATAAAAAGGAACAAGAGAAAATTGAAAGATGGGAGAGAAAAATTTTACGAAGAATATATGGGGGATGCAAAGTAGGAGGGATATGGGAAAGAAGATCCAATGAAGAGGTAATGAGTTTGTATGGAGAACCTAGTATAATACAAGTAATAAAAGCACAAAGACTACGATGGTTAGGGCACATACAGAGACTACCACAAGAGAGAACAACGAAGATTATGCTACGAGCAGGTTTAATAGGCACAAGAAGAAGAGGCAGACCAAGAAGAAAGTGGTTTGAGGCAGTGAAAGAAGACATTAAAAATCTAAGTGTGGAAAACTGGACTGAAACAGCAAAAAACAGGAACAAATGGAAGGAAATAGTGAATCAAGCCCTAGGCCTAAAAGGCCTGTAGCGCTAATATATATATACTTCATGAAAAAAGATATAATTATCTAATTTCGTATATAACATTTTTGTGTTGTTTTCTAATTAATTATATTGTTTGAATAAATTTTTTAAAGATATATTCACGGTTATAATTTTCGTATTTACCCGGATGTGATAGTTCCTAACTCTAGGATGTGAATTCCGGTATTTTTGTCATCACGGATTATTTGTGATAACGTGAATGGTATCACCCTTTGACAATACAAGGTTTCTTCAGTTGAGATAATTTGTGTTTTTTACCTTGGTTGTCTTCCACTTGACCCTTTTCATTAATAATCTCCCCAATTTGAGTTTGTTCAAAGTTTGGTTTCTCTATTTTGCCAGAGTTTCTTTTGTGAATTTTTTCATAGGCTTGTTCCGGGATTTCAAATTCTTTATCCTGTGACTCTGCGTATCTTTGTTTTTCCCGGTCTATATTAATTTTAACCTGTTTATTCATTTCTTTTGATATTTTTTTTTGTTTTTGTATTCGTCAACCAATATCTATTCTGGTTTTAATTGGATCTTATAATTTTGACCGTGGATTATTTCCGAAAATGTTCTTTTTGTGATAGAATGGATGCTATTTTTATAAGCGAGTAATGCATAATTCAATCGTTCCTTCAATTTTAATGTTTTTATATTTGGATTTTGATTAATGATACGCATGTGTTCAATTAATGAAGAGTGAAATCTTCCAACTATGCCGTTACTTTTAAGATTATCCACTGAAATATGATGAATTTCTATCTTCCTTAATGTAAGGTAATTTTGAAGTGCTTTGTTATTGAATTGTGATATATTATCCGATACAATTTCTTTGGGAATTACAAAATGAACAAAATATTCAATTAATTTATTAAAAATTGTTATTGCACTTTTGTCTTTCGAAACGTATGCCATTGCAAATTTTGGAAATTAGTCTACTATTGTTGAAATTTTTGTTTGTTCTAAGGATAGTATGTCAATGTGTACTTTTTCGAAAGGTTGTGTAACTGTTGGTGTCAAAATATTGGGGATTTGGATTGGATTCCTTTCGTACTTTGTGATAAGACAGACGTTGCATTTATTATTATAATTTTGGATATTTTTTATCATATTTGGCCAATAATATGAAGTTTTCAATTTGGAATGTGTTTCTGTGATTCCGCGATGGTTGGTTCTTCCCTCATGATGATTTTGAATCGTTAATTGTTGATTATCTTTGTCTCCTATGTCCGTGAGTAAGTTTTTACAAGATACTAACTTATAACTACCGGGATGAAAGTATGTTTGAAGTACAGGGTAAAAATATGATCGGAATTTTTCAGGAATCAAACAATAGTATATTATACCAGGTTGTAAATAATTCTTTATGAAATTCTTTATCGTTCCATTACTATTGATTTTATTTGAATACAAATGTAAATGTTTGACTCTGTTATTGAAATATTTGCTAATTTTGACTTCATTTTTACCATCAGTTTCCTTGACAATGATTTGATTCTTACAAGTGTTCACACATGTGTCTAAATATGTTAATCCGTCAGCGGGGTTTTCGGAATCGGAATGGATAGCTTGGTTTAAGTCCTGCTCTGAACCTGATACACCTATAATAGAATTATTATCTGAATTTAAATTCAATTCTTGATCTCCGGGCTTATTGTGAATATTGAATATTATAGAAGTATTTTCAAAGATATTTGTTATTAAATCTTAAATTTTTCGCCAAGGTTTCTTATCTAATCCAGAACATGAACGAGGCAAAGTCAATTCTATTATATCATTTAGGATACAAAATTCTAACAATTTCTGTAAACATTTTTTGATACTTGGAATATCTGGTTTTTTGTAATGAAAATTTCCTGTTATCAAATGTAGAATTGATCTGGGTTCTTTTTGGATTATTATTTTATTGTCTAAATTATAAAAACTTTCGGAAGAATATTTAAATTTCACTTGTTCTGCAAAACCTTTACTTAATTTTATATCTTTGGATATACAATGGACTAATAGATTTTTTGACTCAAAAATATCGGAGATGTGGTAACGAATTTCGAATCCTGGTTTCATTCGAGATAATGCATCTGCTACAACATTTTGACATCCTTTTTTATATTCTTTTGTATAATTGAATTCTTCCAATTTGACTTTCCAACGAATTAAATTTTGGTTAGGTTCTTTTAATGGATTCAACCACACAAGAGGACGATGGTCTGTGATTATTTTGAACTTATATCTCAAAAGATTTGGTCTAAATTGTTTAGTAGCTCAAAAAATTGCCAATAGTTCTTTTTCGATTGTACTATAATTCATTTCATGTTCATTTAAAGTTCTAGAAATATAGGCTATAGGAAGGTCTTTGTTATTTAGTCTTAATGAGAGAGTACAGCGCCTAGTGCGTAATTGCTAGCATCGGTTGTCAAAATAAAGTCTTTCCTGAAGTCCGGATATTGGAGTATGGGATCATTGGAGAGAAGGGCTTTGCACTTTTCGAAACAATTTTTATACTCTATATTATTAATATCAATTTTTTGATTTTTCTTTGGACAAGAAGTAAGAGGCTTGGTAATTTTTGAAAAATTATCAATGAATCTACGATAATAGCCAAGTAGGCCTAAAAATTATCTAATTTCTTTTATAGTTTCAGGGATCTGAAATTTTTTTATTGCTTGGATTTTATCAGGATTTGGCTTAATTCCATCCATTGTTATAACATGTCCTGAATATGCAACTTCTTTCCTTGAAAACTCACTTTTATCAAGCTGTGTTTTAGAATTTGCCTCTCATAATTTTTGAAAAACTTTTTGAATGTTATCTAAATGTTCTTGTAATGAAGTTTCCAGAATAATTATGTCATCAAGGTATACAAAGCAAATTTTGTTAATTAAATCTTTTGGAACAAAATTCATCAATCTTTGAAAAGTGGAAGGTTCGTTTTTCAAACCCGAAAGTATACGTTTGAATTCGTAATGCCCGAAATTTGTGGAAAATGCTGTTCTAGAAGTATCGTCAGGATTGACTTCAATTTGATGGAATCCAGATGTAAGGTGGAGAGTTGTGAAATAATTGGATTTTCCTAATTTGTCCAAAATGTCGGTTATGTCAGGGATTGTCATCTATTGTTTTCTCGTTCAATTACAACTCTGAATTTTTGTTTACCTGAAGCATCGGCTTTTTTTGGGACAGTCCAAATGGGGGCTGACCATGGTGAATAGGAATATTGTATTATATCGTCTCTAAGCATTTCTTCAATTTGTGTTTGAACCTCTTGTTTATAAATTACCGGGTATTTATATTGTTTCGAGTGGATAGGAATATTATCTGTGGTTTTAATTTGATGTTTAATTTTATAAGTGAAACCTAATTTTTCGTTCTCTTGTAATATCAAATCCTTGTGATTATTTAAAATTTTTGACAATGCACTTTTCTCTGCGTCAGTTAGGTGTTCGTCACAAATTACTTAATTTTTTACTTTTATATTTGAATTAATATTTTCTGGTTGATTGAGATATTGAAATTCATATTTAAATCTATTTAAGAAGGTAACTTCTTTTTTAAAATTAAATTTTGATTTTAATAATTTTATCCCTGGCATACCTAATAATACATCAAAATCTTTGTGAAAATTATAAATATAACCTTTTATATTAAAGTTTTTGAATTTAAAAAAAGTGAATTCATTGCCAGTTGATTTTCCATTGCATGTATGAATTATAAAATGTTCAAGGTACTTAGTCGTATCCGGTTTTAATATTCTTGGATGAATATAATTTTGTGTGGAACCAGTATCAAGTGATATTTTAAAATCTTCTATTTTCATAAAAGGTAATTCACTCAAATTATTTGTTAAGGATTCGATTCTGGTGGGTCGAGTTCTAAAAAATTTTCATTTTTGTTTTCGAAATTTCTCTCGTCGTTTTCATTTTCGGAAACTATTTCCGTATCTAAATATTCCAAGTTATCCTGATTCTCATCCAACTTCTCTAAATTCTGGTTGAATAACTGGTTTTGTCTCGGAGAAAATCGGGGAGTTAATTGGTTTTGTGCACTGATAGGTGTGGGTGTTCGTGTATTAACGACATTTCTAATATTGGCTTCTGGAGCAGAAAGTCTTGAAAAAGGTTTGTTCGGGGATCTTTGAGAGTTTTGAGGAAATGAAAAAGGATTTCTGTTCTGTTGGTTGAATTGGATTTGGTTCTTTGATGGTAGATTTCTAGGAATGGGAGAACTCATATTCAATTTTTGTTGATTATGAATGTATTGTAAGTCATTCGTGATTAAATTCAATATTTCTGTGAGTCTCTGTGGATTCCTTGCTGTTAATTGACTTCTGAAGGGATCTTTGCAATTGTTTATGAAACATTGTTCATAATACTCAATTGAATTTTCAACTATAACTTTACTGATTACGTTCTCGTGTCTACATTCGATTTTACTCTTGTAAATTAGGAAAAGATCATTGAACTTATTAAAATATTCTATAATAGATTCTCTTCTCTGTTTAAAATGACTAATTTCATACATGAGTGTATGTTCTGAACGTGTGCCCGAAAAGTTTTGTTGTAAATATTCTTTCAATTCTTGCCATGAAGTTATACTATTTATGTTAAGACTTTGTGGGACTATTCCATTCATTTTATTGTTTAAAGTTACCAAAACAAATTTTTTGGTAATTTCTGATGAATTGGTTTGATTTATTGAAGCGATCATATCATCTACATATCTTGACAGTGTTGACATCTCCGTCAAAATTTGGTGCTAACTCTAGCAGTTCTAATACATCTTTATTTAAAGATGTAAAAATACTTCCTTGCTCTTGCGGCATGTTTGTAATTGTTAAATTATTGAGTTGTTCAGTTAGTGAATCCAGAATTTATATAGTAAAACTGACTTACATTAAAATCAGGATTTATTTGATCATTGGGCTGGTGACTTCTGCTCCCAGACGATTTCCGCTTGGCTGCTGGTGGAGACTTGTGAAGTTGATTCAGCTGGTTCCGCTGCCAGTCGTTTGGCGATGATGCAGTGGTTGGAGTTGGTGCTGTTCTCAGTTGATGCTCGCTCAGCTGATTTTGAACAGGATTCTTGAAGTCCAGGAGGTTGAGTTCTGACTATGACGACGACTTGTGCTGCTCTGGGTTACTTCTCCTGCTTGCGAGTTTCTTCTTAAGAAATTTGTATTTCTGTTCGAATAGCGGCGTTAAACAGTTAAAACTGACGGTTGCCTATTTTAAACGAATTGAATTCTTAAAAATGTTTGAATCAACAATCTTTTGTGCTATCCTACCGACTGCGCCACTTAAATTATTGAAACTCTAAAACTTGTTTTTAAAAAGTTTATTATAATACTGAAGCGTTGTTACATTGATTGCAGTTAACACAAGAATAATCCTAAATTCTAAACTAAAAGTATTTATATGCAAAGTTTATCTCAAAATGTGCTAAATTAGAGAGAAACATGTTTTTGACTAAGGGGTGTTTAGTCTCTCTACTTTGGAGAATAACATTTTTTTTAGAATACTGAATTTCGCTGAGTTGAAAGTTATCATGAAAGTCAGCGATCTGATAATAATAATTTAAGGAGGTGTCATTATATTATCAACATAATAGTTATTTATGTATTAAGAGCATATTCAGAGGATTATAGCACGAGGGAATGTTTAAAGCTCCACGTCTTCTGTTTGTTTCGGAGCTAATACAATGGCAGTGGAATAACGATATCTAATTTAACTAACTGCACTTTAAATTGCCACAAAATGTAATATTTTTCAAATGAATGTTTTTAATACTGTTTTCCAATAAATAAATTGTGATTCATCGACTTTATTTAATTTCTTGTGTTGTGCAGTAGAGTTGTTTGACATTGACATTGTCCACAATTTTAAATTGTTTGAATAGATGTTGCTTGGCAACTTTATAAGCCCTAGAGCTATAAAAGCCTAATAACGCCCGCATTCTGGGCCTACAAAACATGATTATAGTTCCAAAATAAAATAAAATATATAATTTAACGTGTTAGAATTAACGTGCGTAAGTCAGTGGACGTATATCCTATTACACAATAATAATATAGAAGACAAATATAAAGTCAATAAGCGAATATTCCATTATTATATTATAAATATTATTCGCAATATAATTATTTGCTTCATATTATATAAATAATTTAATGTGTTAGGATGTATCGTACGTAAAAGTATTATTATATTATGATACATCCCAATTTCACGAGTACTACATTTTCTTTCATAAAAATATAATAATATATTTAGTATTTTCAATTTTTAATATGGTAGATATAATAGATGATGGAATATCTAATAAAATATGTTACTTGTTGCTAACTAGACTGCGAAAAGCTTTCGGATGGTAATATTATTTCATTCTTACTAACCTCTACCAACTGTTGTAAAGTCCTATTATTAGTTATAAATTATCATAATTATTAATTATTGTTCATATTGTTCTATATTCAGTCACGTATGAATAACAAGATATCTAATTTCACTTCTCTCATTACTGGAGCTTGTTCTTCTTAAAATGATATATCACATCCTGTTATTCTTACAATGCTTATTTTGCTTGGATTATAAATTCCTTCTAGAACGTTCTAAGAGCCAGAGGTCACTTTTTTTTTGTTCTTAAATTTGTTTAGTTAGCAGTTCCAACTGCAGCCTCGCTCTTCGAATGAGACTATGGAAGTCAGTCGCTATTCGGTAGTCGTTACCCAACCATCTTTTTACCAAGTACTCTTGTAAGAGTATTTGACTTACCTATTGTGAATATATGTAAGTTGAGTTGTAAATGAATTCGGGTTACTACAATTTGAGTTTAACTAAGTCTCTAAAAGAATCCACCTGTTGTTGTGTCCAACCTGTCCATCCGCTCGGCCTTAAGACATTACAACATAAATTTTGGTGTCAGAAGTGTGGAGTTCAAATTCAGTGGAGGGTTTAAACTGAATAGTGTTAAAGTTCAAATTTCTATTGAGACAAGAAAAGTTTAACTCTCGTATTTTCGCGAACAGTCGCGTCGCGAAATAATCATCCGTAGTATCTACACTTACGTTTGTGCATCATTGTTCTTGGCCAGAATTTCAACAAACGTTCAAGAAGTACCTGTTTATTTATCAATTTGTACCAGAAGATTATTTGCCATTGGGCAAATATCAATCTTCAACTATCATTTTTTGACCATCAATCTTCAATTCTACAAGAATCTTTGTTCCAGAGTTCCATTCAATTCCAGTTCCACTACGATTCCAGTTTCTTCAAGAAAATTCTTCGTTTTCTACATAGCACCGTCCATCGTTGTGCATGTTAGTGGAGCGCAAATTTCAAGGTTTGATATTATGTAAGTGATTATTCTATTTTTATGTCAATTTTACAAGCATTTGGTTCAGACTGTGAAGAGTTAATTGATCTTTTCAACTTATGGCGTTCACAATAGAAACAGCTTCGAAAATGATCTTTGAATTTGACGGGAATAGAGACAATCTATATAGATTTATAACATGCTGTGACATAGTCGGAACCACTTGCACAACAAACATTCACATTGCATAATTTTGAAATGTTATAAAATGTAAACTGACGGGTCAAGCATATAACATTATTGAATACCATGATTACTTAGATTGGGAAGATTTAAAGCAAGAATTAAGAAATCAATACTTAGCAAAACGGACCATAGCACAGATACAAAGGGAATTATTATCATGTCGAAAATTATTTATTGAAAATATAAGAAACTTTGCAAGTCGAATAGAAAGATTAACCGCAGATTTAACTGATGCATGTATAGCTAGTGAGGGCCAAGATGCCACTCGAACAATTCAAAATCTTAAAAATAAATCGTGTTTAAAAGCTTTTGTTGAAGGGTTGTTAGAACCAGTAAAAATTATTATCAAAGCTTGTAGGTATGAAACTTTTCATGAAGCTGTTACTGCAGCAATAGAAGAAGAAAGAATTTTAAGTCAAAATAGATTAGAGCAGAAAGATAAAAAAATATTTAGATGTTTTAAATGTAACAAGTTAGGATATACAACAAATAAGTGTCGTGTTCGAACAACGCAAAGTTCAAGTGAAAATTATATTGCGAATGCTTCTCTTCCTAATTTTCCAAGAAGAGAAGAGAATCATAATGTTAATAAAATCACAATTGTATCTGCGTATTGCAAAAAGCATGGTCATCGTATAAATAATTGCTCTGAAATAAATGCTGTAAATTAACAGTATTCTGATAATAATTTTGAAAATTCTGATTATTCAAAGCCTAATAATAATTCTTATCAATTTAATCGACGACCTGAGTATAATAATCCATCCAAGTCCCAGTCTGTATATATTTCTCGTATTCCAAAAAACAAGTACGCCCCTGGCGCGAACAGCGGTGTCGTGCTAGCGGATCAGATGAACAGCAAGTAAATAACTGCGCATCTTTTTCCTTTATATTTTTAATTTGAACTAGAGAACCAGATAGTATACAGGTTGACATTTTATCTACGAAACATGGAATCACCAATTTATTAGTCGACAGTGGAGCTGATATTAGCGCAATAAAATTAAGTACTTTAAAAGGCGCGCAACTTATTGATACAAATAATAAGATTATCTTGAAGGGTATAATAGACGGTCATACTTCAACCCTTGGAACTACTTCAATTCGTTTTAATCTTGATGGTATTATGCTAGAGCATGCTTTTCATGTTGTTCCCTATTTAAAATGATGGTATTCTTGGAAAAGACTTTCTTTTGAAGTATAAAGTGAATCTTGATTATGTGAGTCGTTTGTTCAGTTTTGATTATAATAATAATCATATTTCTTCGAATCTCAAGCTAACTTTTGTTATTAATCCTTCTATGTTATCACCACAGAGTGAATTTTATATTGAAGTTTATACGTCCAGAAATACTGGGTGTATTTGTTTATCAAAGGAAATTGAAAATGGCGTTTATGTTGGCAATTGTATTACAAAACCGATTAATGGTTATTGTCTTATTAGTGTTATTAACAGTATGGAAGAAACTGTTAAATTGAATCATTTTGATATAGTTTTTGAAAATCTTGAAGATTATGAAATCTTAAACATTGATACTGATTACAATTATAAACGAATGAATCGTATTATATCGCAATTGTGATCAGAACATTTGAATTCAGAAGAAAATGAATATGTAGAAATTTCAATGACATCTTTCACGCTGAAGAATTTGATAAGTTATCTCATACCGAATCAATTACTCATAAAATTCCAGTTGTTCCAAATACGGAACTGATTTTTGTAAAACCATATAGATCTCCTGAAAGTCAGAAATAGGAAGTTAATGATCAAATAAATCAAATGTTGAAAGATAATATTATCCAGAATAGTAGAAGTCCTTGGAATGCATCACTTTTGGTTGTTCCTAAAAAATTAAAAGCATCCGGAAAACAAAAATGGAGAGTAGTTGTTGATTTTAGAAGACTTAACGATGTAACAATTAGTGATGCTTCTCCCTTACCTAATATTACTGGAATCTTAGATCAAATCTTAGTTCGAAGTTTTTTACAACTCTTGATTTAACTAGTGGATTCCATCAAATACTTATGAATTCTGATGATAAGCAAAAAGCCGCTTTCAGTACCGGTTTAGGTCATTTTGAATTTAATCGAATGCCTTTTGGTTTAAAAGGATCACTCGCTTCGTTTCAGCGTTTAATGAATTATCTATTAACCGGATTACAAGGTATCAAATGTCTAGTTTATCTTAATGACATTGTTATTCATGCCAAAGATCTTGAAGATCATAATAGAAAATCAATTGATGTTTTTGAAAGATTGCGTGAACACAATTTGAAGCTTCAACCAGATAAATGCGAGTTTTTGCGGAAAGAAATTATGTATTTAGGTCATATTATTTCTGAAGAAGGTATTAAGCCTGACTCGAAGAAGGTCAATACAGTACAGAATTTTGAAATTTTCCAAAATGTAACGGAAATAAAATAATTTTAGGACTTATCGGTTATTACCGTGAATTTGTTCCAAATTTTTCAAAAATTGCTAAACCTTCAACTTTATTATCACAAAAGGGCAAAGAATACGTATGGTCAGCTCTTTGTGATGAAGCGTTTAATAAATTAAAACAAAGTTTGTTATCTCCACCTATCTTACAATTCCCTGATTTTAATCAAAAATTTATTCTTACTACAGACGCTACCCGTTTTGCTATGGACGCTGTTTTATCTCAAGGAGAAATTTCAAACTATTTACCAATCGCTTATGCTAGTAAATGATTTTCCAGAAGCGAGTTAAATTATTCTACCATTGAAAGAGAATTATGTGCCATTATTTGGGCTTTAAAAATCTTTAGACCTTATCTTTACGGTAGAAAATTTACTATTGTTACCGCTCATAGACCTCTTGTATGGATCAAAATGTATCCGATATCGGTTCTAAATTAATGCGTTGGCGATTAAAATCAGATGAATATGATTATAAAATTGTACATCGATCAGGAAAATCTATTCCAAATGCGAATGCTTTGAGTCGCATACATCATATTTCTTCTATTGATGTTGATTATGAAAGAATGTATCAACAATATTTGAAAGATATAGAAACCAAGTTTGTTTATAATACTAAGGTCACTGAAATTGAAGATGATTTATTTAATGCACCAGATGACTATAGTTTGGGTCATTGTATTAGTAGTGATCTCCATATGGATGCTGGTTTAGCTAGAAAATTCAAAGAAAAATTAATAATTAAGAAAACTTGAACCAGCAAAATCCTGAACTTCATAAAATTTTATATTTAAAGGAAAATTTCAGATTCATTTTATATTTTGTTATAGGAGATAAATTTTTTGATGAACTTAGTAAGGAGGATATGTTTTATACTTTGATTAATTCAAAAACTTTTTGTTTACCAAATAATATAACAAAACTTGCAATTCCCAAAATAGGTTGTGGGTTAGATCTTTTAAAATGGGAGAATATAAGAACAATGCTTGAATATATTTTTGCAGATACCAATATTCTCATTACTGTATATTTATATAAAAATTTTGATAAGTTGACAGAAGAAGAAATTGATAAAATATTATTTGAATATCATTATACACCCCTTGGCGGTCATCAAGGAGTAAATCGTACTTATAATAGAATGAAATTGAAATTTAATCGGCCAAACATATATAAGGATATTAAGAAATATATAAAAACATGTAATCAATGCCAATGTAATAAGTCAGGAAGAAAAACCAAATAACCTATGGTTATAGCTACCACTTCTAAGAAACCTTTTATAAAAGTTTTTCTTGATATAGTTGGTCCATCACCAACATCTTTGAATGACAATAAGTATATATAAACTTTTCAAGATGGTCTTACAAAGTTTTCACATGCTATTCCTATACCAAATCAAGAATCTATTACGATAGCTGAAAAATTGGTGACTCATATAATTTGTCAACATAGTACTCCTGATAAAATCTTAACTGATCAAGGATCAAATTTCTTGAGTACAGTATTTGAAGATGTATGTAAATTATTGAAAATTTCAAAGTTATATACTACAGCGTATCATCCAGAGTCTAACGGTCAAATTGAAAGAGGTCATAGAACGTTAGGTGAATATTTGCGTTCTTTTGTTGATAAATCTCAAACCGATTGGGATACTTAGATTCCTTATTCAATGTTTTGTTATAATACAACTCCTCATACTCCCACTCAATGTACTCCTCTTGAATTATTATATGGATATAAAGTCGAATTACCATCTTCTTTACGTAAAGAACCAGAAAAGTTATATAATTATGATGATTATGCAATGGAATTAAAGGCTAGATTGCAGCACTCTCATAAAATTGCTTATGATTGCTGTGATGGATAAGAAACAGAAAAGTAAAGAGCAATTCGATAAGAATTCACATATAGTAAGTTTTAAAACAGGTGATTTTGTGTTGTTGAAAAACGAATCACAGCCTAAGGACAAGTCTTAAGAATTATTTTCTTCTTTTATTGGTCCTTATGAGATCGTGGACATAGATGGAGTTATTTCTACAATTTTATGTAAGAACATACGAATTAAGGTACATAATAATAGACTTCGATTGTATCATAATCAATAATGATTGATATATTTATTGATTGAAATGAATTTATGAATATTTTGCTTGTACGGATGAGTTTTTGACAAGTTCCTCTTTCTTTTAACTCAATTTGGGGAATAGGTGTTTTATTCTACGTCCTTTTGGTTTCCCCTTTCAAATTCGAATAAACCCTATTTAGCCCGAGGAACTCCCGTGAAGACATTTCTCTTTCACACCATTGCTGATGTTAAAATTGTTGACTTTTATCAATATTCAAAACCTTGCCATGTTTTAATTGTATTGTATATGATTATAAGTTATGGTTGAATATTATTGCTTTATGAAATGCATCCTTATTTATGCCTAAATGGTATCCATTTTTTTTACTTGAATGTTTGCATTTCCATTCATTAGATTTTGATGTTGAGGTATTTGTTTATTGTATAATGTTTATGTTTCGCCAGTGAGCCTTACCTGATAGATTATTCCAATAATCGTACTCATTTGGATAGCATGATTTCTATTTTACCTTTTGCCACTGAGCATTACCGGTTATACCATTCTAATGGGAAATGAGATATTTTTCTTTTATTAGAAATTTTGCCACATTCGTTGTGTAATTTCCTTTTCTCTACTGATTTAATTCATATTTATTCCCTCGATCTTCATCCAAAGTTGTGCTTTTTTTTGGTTTAACAACGCCATATTACCATGCCCTTGATTTTTAAAGATCATGTAGGAAGTGTAGTTGGTTAACTCTTCATTCTATTACCGACTTCAGATCAAGTTATTGTTGGTAGAAACGAATGTTTTTCTGATCATCATATAACGATCATCGCGGTTTGACTCGTTTAATTGAAAGACGAATTTCTGCCCCTTTTTTATCCCCCTTTTGATTTCCTTTATTTGAAAATCTTCATGAAATTCCCCCGTTTTGCCCTTGTAATACATTCACTTTGAGTGATTCGAAGGATGTTAGTCCAGAAAGCCTATTCTTCGCTGTCCACATGCAACTCATTTCTTGTATGTGTGATATCTCTAATTTGATACAATTCCTTTTTAAATATTCTTTCGATTGAGAAATTCTGGAGGAATATTGTTTTATAAATTTATCAGCAGTTCTACAAGAAATCTTGCTGATGAAGATCATAATCATATTGATTAGTCTTCACTTTTAAATCTCTGCCTTTTGTTTGATTGTTTTGCAATTCTGTAACAGTGAGTTGACCCAGTGTTATTCCAGTTGTTTATGAAAGTTTTTTGGGTTTTCTTATTTAAGAGGCTTATTTTTCATTATTTCATGAGCTCAAATATACCATATTATGATTATTATTCTACATTTCATTATTTTCTATTTTTTGATTGCACATTTTCATATTTTTATATCATATTGATTATTTTTGCACTTTCAGGTATTTTGAATTAATATGATTTATTATTGAAATAATTTTTATTTTTGCAGATATCCAAATGTTAACTCTGCGTATTCTACTATATTTTCTGCGTTAGTCGACTAGCGCGCGAAACCGCGAAAAGCGCGCGAGCTACCTGCGGTATTCCTGCACAGGCGACCTTTTTTATGAGCTCAGAAAAAAAATTGAAAATGCACTTTATTCTGCAAATATTCTAATTTTTTAATTCATCAAATAACAACAAAAAAGAGGATTTTAACCTTTTTTGAATTTTTGTTCTAGCTTGAGCCAAACTCATGGTATACAATATAAGCATAGGTATATGGTACAACGGATAGATTCTCTTGCAACATTTTTTTTTGTGTTTTTTGGAAGGCTGATTAGATAATTATAAACAAATGATTTGTTTAAAAAGGAGCCCATCGTCATGAGATGTTACGCAATCAATTACTATTTGTACTTATTCTCTCAATCCACGTCCACCTCCCTTGTTAATTTATACTGTTGATCTTACAAGGGGGGGTGGCTAATCAACCAGATCGATAGAAATATCAGGTGCAGTCTTGTCCTCTACTCATTATTATTCTTGACTTGCGCATTCAAATATATATAAATTCTTCGGAGAGTAGAAGGAATTTATTGTGAAATCACAAATCAATATGCAAAGTGTGGATGTGCTGAATCCAGTAGTAAATAAGAAGAGTAGCCAAAAGGAGGAAATAATTGCAGAATATCAACAAGAATATAGATCAGGAGCACGACATTTGTTTGATTACATATACAATGTCTCAAAATATTACAAAAAACATTGGAGAAATTACAGAAAAATATCATAAAGAATAACAATTTAAGAAAAACAGAAGCAACATTTTTAATCTGGGCGAAGGCGGTCAAAACCCCGCAAAAACACATAGTGGAAATGTTGCAGGAAAATCTATGAACTAACAAAGAGAAAACATGAGAATGTTGATCAAAAATTGAGTATATGAGTCTAAATAACTCGTTGATCGGCCGTACCATGTAGCTATGTATATTATGAGTTTGGATTAAGTTAGAAAAATAATTCAAAAAATGCTGAAATCCTCTTTTCCTCTATTATCTGATAATTGAAAAATGAAATGATTCGCAGAACAAAGTGCATTTTATTTTTTGTTTGAGCGCATAAAAAAGGTCGCGAGTGTAGGTATACCGCAGGTAGCTTGTGCGCTAGACGCACACCGACTTCGCGCGCTAGTGGTACAAAAAGGGGATTATTTTTATATGCTGCGCGCTACTGGCACGTGCCCTTATTTTCTTGTCCTGTTAAGACCGGAATTCGAATCGTTCGTGTCTTCCCACGAACTTTATAACATCACTTTGGTAGTAAATTCTCCGAGTCTTTATTATGGAAAAATTGGAATTTTAAAATTGATTGGAGATGAATATAATGTTATGATTTACGTAAATTTGAACACGTATTTTGAACGATATCAATCAATACATTCATCGATCATGGAATTGCATGAATTATGCAATACATTCGGAAACCGTTCAATTGAAGCTAAGGAATTAAGAAATTGTAAAGTATTTTTAGGTGAATTTCATAATGTTTATAAAAATTTAAAATAGTCAAATAGAGCCTAACCACCCTTTTTCCATCAACATTTTATCAATAAACGTGGACTTTTTGACGCGGTCAGAAAGATATCCAAATCTTTATGCGAGACTTTGGACGACGATGATGCTTAGAGATATGATAATAAAATCTCTGAGCTAGAACAAGATGATAAGGGTATTTTGAATATAATTCGTGAACAAACTATGGTAATGAAATTTTTTGTATTTAAACCGAATTCTTCGTTTGTCAAATTGGAAGAATCAATAATGGATATTAATTTGGAGTTTTAACAATGATCCGCTTACACTAAAAATTTAGATCTTGTGTTAAACTGTGTTCAACGTGTAGAATTATTTTTCAATAAATTAAATGAACTCATTGCTTTGATCACTATTACGATACATCAATTTTCGTTGGCACAATTGAAATTAGTTGAAATAATTTTCAATGCACAGCAAGGAATGTTGCATCTCTTGTTGTTAGACCCGACAGTTTCAATAAAAGAATTATATCATGTGCAAGGTCAATTAAATGATGTACTCACTTTTCCAGTTCCACTTATCCTTGAAAAATCTTCATTATTATCATAGATTGATAGATGTATTTATTTACTCTTATAACAATAGATTGAATTTTGTTCTGAGAATACAATTACTATCACACGTTGTGTATGATGTAATAAGGTTGAATAGTTTGCCATTTGAATATGAAAATAATCAATATGTATTCATACTTCCTAAATTAGAGTATCTGATGATAGATGAAATTAGAGAACATTATTTTTTCTCTTCACAATTATATATTTCTTCGTGTAAAATGATTTTAACTAAAACAAACTTTCATGTATGTGAACAAAACATACCTAATATACTTATCAATGATGATTCAGATTGTGAAGCCAAGATTTTGAGAAACAATAAAATCATGCCAGAGAATTGTAATAAAAAATCTATATCTCTATACAAAGGGATTTTTGTACAATTATTAGGATATAATAGTTGGTTATGTACTTTACCTCATGTTGAATTTTTGCATATAGTATGGAAAAATAATGTCAGAACACAAATCAATCTTAATGGTACTGGGAAACTGAATTTGAAATTTGGATGTGCAGTGTACACCGATAATGTTATATTATATACTCAAAATATGAATATGTTCATTGTTAATATTGTAAATGACTTTACACCGCATCTACCAATCAATAAGGGATTGAATTTTATCCTGTTTAATGAAATAAAATTTCTGAAATCTCCCATTAATAAAACTATTGTTTTGAATCATGACCAAACTCATGTGTTTGATGATATTAGTTCTGATTTGAATAAAATAAATGATGAAGAAATTGAATTGAATGACCAATTAGAAAGTAATCCAAATATTTGAAAACTTACTTTGTCTACATCAAGTTCATGTTTTGTTATTATTGTTTTTGCAATAATTATTTTCTGTTATAAACGATATGTCAATTTGAAATAAGCAGATAGTTTTGCTATTTTTAAAAATACTTCAACTGGAACAATAGCAGATGAACAAGTTGAAGTTCTTGATGAAAATGTTATTAGTCCAAATCCTGCTATCAGAACTCTAATCGGTAGACAGCCACGCTACCAATTTCCTTCTTATAGGGGAGGTGTTGTGAAGTCCTATCATAAGTTAATAATTATTATAATTATTATTCATTGTGTATATTATTTTATATTCAGTCATGTATGAATAACAAGATATCGTATTTCACTTCGCTCATGCCTGAAGCTAGTTCTTCTTAAAAAGATATACCACATCCTGTTATTCTTACAATGCTTATTTTGCTTAGATTATAAATTCCTTCTAGAACGTTCTGAGAGCCAGAGATCACCTTTCTTTGTTCTTGAATTTGTTTAGTTAGCAGTTCTAACTGCTGCCTCGCTCTTCGAATGAGACTATAGAAGTCAGTCGCTATTCGGTAGTCGTTACCTAATCATCTTTTTACCAAGTACTCTAGTAAGAGTACTCGACTCACCTATTGTAAATATATGTACAAAGGTAAGTTGTAAATAAATTCGGGCTACTACAATTTGAGTTTTACTAAGTCTCTAAGAGAATCCACCTGTTGTTGTGTCCAACCTGTCCAGCCGCCCGGCCTTAAGACAGTACAACACAACAGACACAACATTTCACATATATAATTAGAGAACCCTCTGGATAATATTTCATTCCTACTAAGTTCCCTGTATCCGTAATACAACATGATATTACTACCATAATAATAATAATTATGTCATATTATTATATCATGTATGTAGGGATACATAGATAGTGAGCCAGAACATATAGGATATAGATATCATCATCAAAATATATTAATCCATTAATTCTGTTAATGTTAGATATGTAAAATAAATATTACAACAAAACTCACTGCACAAAGCATATTATTTCATGATAAAATTTGAATATATAAATATGATTTGTGTTATCGCATCAAGTAATATAATGGAATAATATATAACATAAATATACTTGATACCAGATGATACGTAGATATTGACATGAAAATAAAGATTATTCTATGGTTGTCAATTCATTACAACGGTTAAGATATAATTTGGATATTTTATCGGCTACCTTTTCATTAACCACCGGTATTATAGATGTTACCGTGATGATAAGTATTTTTGTGTCAAATGCGACCTGATATGTGCCATAAGATGATAGCACAAAATTCAGATGATTCATGACCATCTATTTTTACTATAGAAACAAAAGTGCGCTGAAATAAACAAATGTCGAATTTTCACAAAACGTCAAAATATATTCAAAAAATGTACTCAAGCCGTGATATTCTGAGTGCTATAGTACCCTTTGATATTAAAGACTCTGCCAATGCATCATATTTTGAATATTAAATCATTCTTTTAATTGTACGCAGATAAGTATAATTGATTAGTTCTGAAAAATGGCCAGTTATGTAAAGTCATTACGTAACTACTTTACGCAACTGTTGCAGGACAGTTATGAGAAATGAGACGTTCCATAACGTCAGAAATTGTTGTAAAATTTGACTTTTCCAAACGGAATTCGATAAAAGGAATTTATGATCTAAGCAAAATGAGCATTGTAAGAATAACGGGATGTGGTATATCATTTAAGAAGAACTAGCTCCAGGCATGAGCGAAGTGAAATTAGATATCTTGTTATTCATACATGACTGAATATGAAATAATATAAGCAATAAATAGTAATTATAATGATTAATATCTCATAATGGGACTTCACAACACCTCCCCTCTGAGAAGGAAATTGGTAACGTGGCTGTCTACCAATTGAAATTCTGATAGCAAGATTTGGACTGATAACATTTTCATTAATAACTTCAACTTTGTTACTTGCTAATGTCCCTGTGGACTATCCTGGGCAAGAACCGGTTGAACCTCGATTAGCTACAGTGGAGACGGACCTGGGTACTGATCGGCAACAATTTATTCTCCTAGCTAACAATTTATTTTAAGGGCGCCAGCTGATCAAACTAGTTCAACCCATGGCTGGTCAACAAGCCGGGCGGGAAGAGACAAGGATATCAGGAATAGTCGAATGAAACTTCGAGATATACTTAAAGTACAATAACTCTATTGAGATTCAGAGGTTTTTCTATAATCATGAAACAATGAGAGTGAGTAATGATATTACTAGATCGGACAGTTGTCCCACAACGTTGTGCTACGCAAAGTAACTCGGGCGAGATATGTTCGGATGCGGTTACAGAACCAAATTACATACAAGTTAGTGCGAAATTCAAAGGGGGTGAGCGTAAGTATAGTGATGAGGATTGCGTGTTAAGAAAAACATACTGACTAGCGTAGAAACGTGAAACGCACGGCGAATTATTGGTCGATCAATCTTGGGCAATGCGGCGCTCAAAAACTAGGAATAATCGAATCCTGAGCTCTAAGTGAGGCTAACACACCCTAACGATAATCGCGGACAATTCTATGATCAATTTGAGAGCTAATAATCTCGCACGAACTAGCTGTATATAAAGTAATAGGAATCAGTGATGATTCCAAGCACCAATAAGAAGAAACATATAAATTCGACTAACCAAACTATAGTCGATTACACATTGAATAGAATAATAGTTATAATAATAATTTTGGAGTGAAGGCTATAGATGATGGCGTGGCGTTGACTTCCGGAAACGATCGTGTTGCTGCCCTCAGAAACAGTAATGGTGGCACATCCGGGAGACTTTTGACCACATGCGGCAGTATACCACGATCCATCTACAAATCTCACTGTTGCCCAGCGTTATGAGCCCAAATATCCAAAAACCCAAAAATTATAAGGTAGAGGTAGTAGTAGTAACCTAAAAGAGTAATTTTATTAGTCTACTGGCTAATGAATAGAGCGCGGCACGCACCTGGTTGGCGATAAGAACTTTTACCCTTAGTAAAGCGGTTATGATCAAGTTATATTTCAATTAATGCTTATTAACAATTTATCATTGACTAAATTTGCTACGAGACAGATTTTAAACTGAATTCCTACCTCAGATGAAGTGCGGCTACGGGGGTACTATATCTCACAGTACTAGTGTGATCTTTATCCGGTTTTTCTTTCCTTACTGTGGAATTACTTTTCCAAAGAACAGAGTGCAGAATATCCCAATCAATGGCAGACAATACCAATAATGCTCCAATAATACAAAACTTCTAAAAAAAAAACACTGAGTTCGATATCACACCTTGACTGTAAAATTAGTAATGAATCGTAATTATCGTGAATCAGACGAGTCGGTAGTAAATTTAATTATTTGAAGAAACTAACAACCAGTAGACCTAATCACTCAGGGGTAAATCGGGTTGCAAAATCATAGGAGATATGAATGAATATGAAAGGTTCTTGTGAACCGTAATAACTTGTTCATCTTCTACTGATTCAGTTGAAGTATTTTTGAAAATAACGAAACCATCTGCTAATTTCTAATTGACATATCGTTTATAACAGAAAATAATTATTGCAAAAACAATAATAACAAAAAATAAACTTGATGTAGACAGATTAGATTTTCAAATATTTGAATTACTTTCCAATTGATCACTCAATTCAATTTCTTCATCATTTATTTTTTTCAAATCAGAACTAATATCATCAAACATATGAGTTTGCTCATGATTCAAAACAATAGTTTCAATAATCGGAGATTTCAAAAATTTCATTTCATCAAACAGGGTAAAATTCAATTCCTTATTGATTGGTATATGCGGTGTAAAGTCATTTACAATATTAAGAATGAACATATTCATATTTTGAGTATATCATATAACACTATCGGTGTACACTGCACATCCGAATTTCAAATTCAGTTTTCCAGTACCATTGAGATTGATTTGTGTTCTGACATTATTTTTCCATACTATATGCAATAATTGAACATGAGGTAAAGTATATAACCAACTATTATATCCTAATAATTGTACAAAAATTTCTTCGTATAGAGATATCAATTTTTTATTACAATTCTCTGGCATAGTTTTATTGTTTCTCAAAATCTTGGCTTCACAATCTAAATCATCATTGATAAGTATATTAGGTATGTTTTGTTCACATACATGAAAGTTTATTATAGTTAAAATCATTGTACACGAAGAAATATATAATTGTGAAGAGAAAAAATAATGTTCTCTAATTTTATCTATCATAAGATACTCTAATTTAGGAAGTATGAATACATATTGATTATTCTAATATTCAATTGGCAAACTATTCAACCTCATTACATCACACACAACGTGTGATAGTAATTGTATTTTCAGAACAAAATTCAATCTATTGTTATAAGAGTAAATAATTACATCTATTAATCTATAATAATAATGAAGATTTTTCAAGGATAAGTGGAACTGGAAGAGTGATTCCATCATTTAATTGACCTTGCGCATGATATAATTCTTTTATTGAAACTGTCGGGTCTAACAACAAGAGATGCAACATTCCTTGCTGTGCATAAAGAATTATTTCAACTAATTTCAATTGTGCCAACGAAAATTGATCTATCGTAATAGTGATCAAAGCAATAAGTTTATTTAATTTATTGAAAAATAATTCTCTACGTTGAACACAGTTCAACACAAGATCTAAATTTTTAGTGTAAGCGGATCAGTGTTAAAACTCCAAATTAATATCCATAATTGATTCTTCTAATTTGACAAACGAAGAATTCGGTTTAGATACAAAAAATTTCATTACCATAGTTTGTTCACGAATTATATCCAAAATATCCTTATCATCTTGTTCTAGCTCAGAAATTTTATTATCATATCTCTAAGCATCATCGTCGTCCAAAGTCTCGCATAAAGATTTGGATATCTTTCTGATCGCGTCAAAAAGTCCACGTTTATTGATGAAATGTTGATGGAAAAAGGGTGTTAAGGCTCTATTTGACTATTCTTAATTTTTATAAACATGAAATTCACCTAAAAATACTTTACAATTTCTTAATTCCTTAGCTTCAATTGAATGGTTTTCAAATGTATTGCATAATTTATGCAATTCCATGATCGATGAATGTATCGACTGATATCGTTCAAAATACGTGTTCAAATTGACGTAAATCATAACATTATATTCCAATCAATTTTAAAATACCAATTTTTCCATAATACGTAAATCATAACATTATATTCCAATCAATTTTAAAATACCAATTTTTCCATAATAAAGACTCGGAGAATTTTCTACGAAAGTGATGTTATAAAGTTCGAGAGAAGACACGAACGATTTGAATTCCGGTCTTAACAGGACAAGAAAATAAGGGCATGTGCCAGTAGCGCGCAGCATATAAAAATAATCCCCTTTTTGTACCACTAGCACGCGAAGTCGGTGTGCGTCTAGCGCACGAGCTACCTGCGGTATATCTACACTCGCAACCTTTTTTATGCGCTCAAACAAAAAATGAAATGCACTTTGTTCTGCGAATCATTTCATCTTCCAATTGATCAGATAATAGAGGAAAAGAGGATTTCAGAATTTTTTGAATTTTTTTTCTAACTTAATCTAAACTCATAATATACATAGCTACATGGTACGGCCGCTGGACGAATTATTGAGACTTATATACTCAATATTTGATCAAAATTTTAATGTTCTCTCTTTGTTAGTTCATAGATTTTTCTGCAACATTCCCACTATGTGTTTTTGCGGGGTTGTGACCGCCTTCGCCCAGATTAAAAATGTTGCTCCTGTTTTTCTCAAATTGGTATTTTTTATGATATTCTTTTGTAATTCCTTCAATGTTCTTTGTAATATTCTGAGACATTGTATATGTAATCAAACAAATGTCGTGCACTTGATCTATATTCTTGTTGATATTCTGCAATTATTTCTTTCTTTTGGCTACTCTTCTTATTCACTACTGGACTCAGCACATCCGCACTTTGCATATTGATTTGTGCTTTCACAATAAATTCCTTCAACTCTCCGACGAATTTATACATATTTGAATGCGCACGTCAAGATTAATAATGAGTAGAGAACAAGATTGCACCTGATATTTATATCAATCAGGTTAATTAGCCACCCCTCTTGTTAGATCAACAGTACAAATTAACAAGGGA
This sequence comes from Dromius quadrimaculatus, assembly GCA_963989225.1. NCBI lineage: Eukaryota > Metazoa > Arthropoda > Insecta > Coleoptera > Carabidae > Dromius > Dromius quadrimaculatus. The sequence continues at coordinate 25,243,099 of OZ022334.1, read as the reverse complement.
GGTAGACGTGGATTGAGAGAATAAGTACAAATAGTAATTGATTGCGTAACATCTCATGACGATGAGCTCCTTTTTGAACAAATCATTTGTTTATAATTATTCAATCAACCTTCCAAAAAACACACAAAAAAATGTTGCAGGAGAATCTATCCGCCGTACCATATACCTACGCTCATATTGTATACCATGAGTTTGGCTCAGGCTAGAACAGAAATTCAAAAAAGTTTAAAATCCTCTTTTCTGTATCGTCAGATTATGTATATATATATATATATATATATATATATATATATATATATATATATATATATATATATATATATATATATATATATATATATATATATATATATATATATATATATATATATATATATATATATATATATATATATATATATATATATATATATATATATATATATATATATATATATATATATATAAATCACTCTATCATTTTGACTCCCTTACAATAATGTTCACTTTGGCGTCTACTGAAAGGTACGCGTATAGTTGAGATCTGACCAAAGTATATCACCTAATTTCTCATGGGCTCTTTAGATTTCACACAGGCATCCCATTCCACGCAATATACGCAGAGTTCCCATTCCCTATACAATATGACCTCCTTTCATCATAACATCAATGTGGTGGCAATAATATACGTTACATATTGCATTTATAGTGGCGTCCTATCCATATATATGCTTTCACTTCATGTTTGAGATGGCGTCCTCCTTGTTCCCAGATTTAGTTTTCACAGTTCTATGAGCACTTCTCTTGCATAGTACGTTCCATCGATTACACATGTGAAGCGGTATATTCAAAGGTTTGCGTAGAATTACATTATTCAAGTTTTGAAATGAATTGATTTTCAAGACATCTCTATAGAGTAGTAATATGTCATTGATCCACAGAGAATTAAAAATAAATTGGAGGATTTTGCGGGAGAATATGAATTTTTGATTGATAAATTGGTATTTTCAAGCTCTGAAGTAAAATGTACTTGCCATGTCCGTGAACTGTTGGTAGATATAAATGGGAGTATGTGAAACGTAATTTATCAGGGAGGACTTACGGATGTCATATAAACTGTGATAATAATTGCTCTATTGAAATGTGACAGAATTTTGGCCTAAACTTGCATTATGCTCAAGATTTTTCTATAAATGTGTAATGGAGGTCAGTGTGAGTATGAATCTTGATTGTGGGAGCTGAAAACGTTCCCTCATTAGGCCACAATATTGGAAAGAGAAGTACAGACAGTATTTTTGCAATATCTTGAGAGCCGTGAGTCTCACAAAAAGAGTCTCATAGCTTTCTGGAAGAGTATTGAATTCTTCACAATCTTAGTTCAGATACTTTTCGCCATAAAATTATTATATCGGATCAAGGCTCATTGAAGCTCATAGGTCGTAATTCAATGAGATCCATGAGCTAGTGAATCGAATGCTTGTGAAATACTTCCTACTCACCTAATCAAATACCCTATACTACTTGCTATATGTCTTAGAGTTTTTTTCTTGGATTCAGCTCTAGCGGATAAAGTATTTGTCCACAATTATTATCATATAACTGACTTTCCTCTCAACATTCTGAATATTCAAACTAGTGAAAATATGTACTTCTTGACTGGGAAAATTTGATGAATAGGAAAAACTTCTGGAATGCAGTCAATGGAATTTATTTTTATTTTTCTATTTCTACCAGAAGTTTTTCCTATTCATCGAATTTTCCCAGTCAAGAAGTACATATTTTCATCTTTACGCAGGATTGTTCTACCCACATAGTTCACACAATTGTTCACACACCATGGACATCATTTTTGACATCATTTTTACCACCTAAAACCTAAATATTAAACTGACAGCTGCAATCAATCAGATATTTTTTTTATTAAGATGTAAGCAAACAGAAACTTTTCCTAAACATATAACTAATAATTTCAAATGTTTGAACAACATTTTGCTTAAAGATAATCCATACAAAAATCAAACTAATAACATAGTAAAGAACTTTAAAGCTCAAACACTGTAACGTTCCTTAAATGCTTCGTACCTCCTCCGCTCTGCTCGTCTCCACAACACCACCTCTCAGTCCAATCGTCCGAATGTAACTCCCCTCACACTCTATTCACAGTGACATAAGGGCTCTATTCACAGTGACGTAAGATTACGAAACAGAGATAGGAATTTCAATACACTACATCCCTTTCTTGTTTTAATTCAATTTATTAATTTCCCCAATTACAATTATTTCACAAATCCTTAATTACTTTAAACATCTAAGATTCGTCAGTAATTTACTAAATCACCGCATCATTAGCTGTCGTTTCCCGAACCATTTTCAGTGTTTCCTTCTTGCCCATCATTGCAAATTCTCCATTGTCCCTCGACCTTTTTGAGATGGACCACATTCCTTCTATAAGTTTGACCTGTCTGATCATTCCGTATCTCGGTATCTCCGCCCACACTCTTTTGTATTGTATGCGGAGTTGTGTTATAGCTTAGGCTTAGTTTATTATCTTTTTTCAAGTTTTTCACATAAACTTTATCGCCAGGTTTTAAGTTACAGGCTTTGGCTTTTCTCTTCCTGTCTGCCCATTCTTTCCCTTTTTCTTTATTTTTTTGGTCTGTGTCCCGGACTTCCATGTCTTCTTCATGTAAATTTTGACCAGCATCGCTAATCATGGGAATTTTGTCCCTAAATTTTCTTTTAAAAAACAGTTCGGATAGAGTTCTTCCCGTCACAGAGTGCGGTGTGCTATTGTACATGGTCAGGTACTCAAATAAGCACTCCTTCCAATTCTTTCTTTCAATTTGGCTTATTTTGAGTCGTTTTAGAATACTTCGGTTCTGACGTTCTACCTCCCCGTTTTGTTGAGGCCAGTATGGTATTGTATTGAAAAGAGTGATGTTTCTCTCTGCGCAAAACATCTTGAATTCGTTACTACAGAACTGTTTTCCATTATCAGCTGCTGGATTTCCTACGCGACTGAAAATTTCTTTTAGCTGGTCAATAATTTCTCCAATATAAGTCCTGTGACATACTTTAATTTCCGTGTATCTGCTAAAATAGTCGACTATGACTAGTAAATGGTTGCCATTTGGAAGTGGTCCCATTAAATCGACTGCTACATCCATCCAGGATTCTTCTGGCAATTCTCTACGTTTCAAAGGATTAGGTAGATTTGGCCCAGAGACCAAAGTACAACCTTTACATGATTTAACTAGGTTTTCAGCATCTTTATCACACTTCGGCCACCATACCTTCGTCCTTAATCGTGCTTTCATAGCAACGATTCCGGGGTGACCCTCGTGAGCCGCACACAGAACTCGACTCCGCAACTTCGCGGGTATGACCATTCGTGTGCCTCTTAGCAAGATGTCTTCATAAAAACAAAGCTCTGCTTGGAAAACTCTGTATTGTTTCACTTCATCATCCCATTTATTGTGATATAATCCATCTTTCACTTTTAGGATTTCCTGGTCATTTGAAGAATAGTTCATGATCTCCTTCATTGAGACTGCTACAGGTCGAGTTGATTCAACAATCTGGTAAATGTGCTCTTCTCGTGTTATTGGGCCTTTTTTATACTCTCCACACAGCCTGGACAAAGAGTCTGCTATATTGCTCTTGCCCGGTCGATAAATCACTTCATAACTATAGGACTGCAGACGCAAAACCCACCTTTCTACTCTCGCACAGGCTTTTGATTTTGGGCCAAATATAACTTCTAAAGGTTTATGATCCGTCACCAACTCAAAACTCTTGCCGTATAAGAATATGTGGAAATGTTCTACGGCCCAAACTAGTGCCAAGGCCTCCTTTTCAGTTTAACAGTAGCGACGTTCGCAATCAGTCAAGGTTTTGTGACCATATGCAATTACTCTTGGTCCATGATCATCTACCTGGATTAGAACACCACCTAGCCCCACGGGGCTAGCGTCTGCAACTACAACGGTCCGGTCTTTCACATCGAAATATCCCAAGGTTGGAATATTGGTAAGAGCTAGCTTTAAAGCCTCAAAAGCCTGTTGCTGATTGACTCCCCACGACTTTTGAATGTCCGATGTATCGTTATTTTTGTTACGCAATATTATTTTCAGTGGCTCTGTTAGTGTTGCAAAATTGGCGATCCACTTGCTAACGAAGTTCGTCAAACCTAGGAAACTTCGTAATTCTCTCACCGTTTTAGGTGGTCGGAATTCATGGATAGTCGATATATATTTTTGTAGTGGTCTAATTCCATGCTCTGATAATTCGTGGCCTAAGAATTTTATTTTTGACATTTTGAACAGGCACTTGTCTTTTCTCAAGACGACATTATTTTCTTTCAAGATGTTCATTACCTTGCCTAACCTTTCGTCATGTTCATTCATATCCTTCCCGAATACTAGGATATCGTCAATGAAATTGACTACTCCTTCAAAGCCCAGTAAAATACGTTCTAATGTTTTTTGAAATATTTCAGGAGCGCATGAAATGCCAAACATCAGGCGTTTGTACCTGTAAAGCCCTTTACTCGTGATAAATGTAGTAATGTGACGAGACTTGGAATTTATCTCAATCTGATGGAAGGCATCTTTGATATCAAGCTTTGTAAAATATTTTGCGTCCCGCACCTTAGGTAATAATTTGTCCATCGTGGGTAAGGGATGATGTTCACGAATGATGGCTTCGTTAGCTCGCCTCATACCGACACATAGACGTACTTCCCCCTTATCTTTTAAAATAGGTACTATCGGCGAAACCCATCTGGAAGAACCTCGAACTTCCTCTATTATGTCCCTCCTTACCAACTCCTCAATTTTGGCTTCGACTTTTGCTTCCAGAGGTATAGGTATCCTTCGATATGGTTGTGCAATTGGTGTTACAGAGTTGTCTATTGGTAGTTCAATCAGTACATTTCGAAATTTGGGGAAAACTTCCGTTTCCACTTGGTTGATATCTAAGTTCAGACCAATCTCAAGAATTCCCAAGGACATTGAAGTAAGTTTTCCAACAAGATTTCTTGTACCCTTGGAAACCACATAAAATCTTGCATTCTCCGATTTGTTTCCCACTTGGATGCGGGCTTCAAAGGACCCTTTTATCTTCAATGGAATATTACTGCCGTATCCCATGAATTTTACGTCCGGATCTGCAACTTGATTATTGGCGATCACTTTATTCTTTTTCATTACCTCCCAAGTTTCTTCAGTAATAAGATTTTGTTTGCAACCTGAATCGACTAGCATTCTGGTTTTCACCCCTCCAATAGTACATTCGAATTCTACATCGTCATCAATGTGGAATACATAGTCTGCATTTTTGACATCTTTATTTTTCGTCACTTTTTGTATTTGGTTGACCCTATCTTCATTCGTCGATCGCCATTTTTTCTGTTCACCATTTCCATAGCTCTTCCCTTCTAGGAATTTTCTTTTTATAGTTTGCCTAGTCCTACAAAATTGTTTGAAGTGTCCTCTTAGTCCACATTTCAAACAGTTTCTTTCTCTTGCAGGGCATTGGACCTCATTTGATGCGTGTCTTGAACTTCCACATCTGCCACAGCCTATTTGTTCAATCCTACGTTTATCAAGTTTAGATCTTGGCCTTGAGTCTATCTCGTTCACGCTTTGATTCGAGCTGGTTGGTTCGTCAAACTCACTTAGCTGCTTATATACTGCCTCCAAGGTATTTGCTTCAATTATTATTCTGTCCAACGTTATATCATCTCCTCTTTGTAGGATTTTCTTCCTTAGATCTGTGGACGCACATTTTTCCGTGATTTGATCAATAATATTTTCATTCTTGTCCTGGAATTGACATTTGTCGGCTTGCCGTCTTAACCGTATGAGGAATTTTTCAAATTTCTCATCTGGCTCTTGTTTGAGCATCCGAAATATGTGTCTTTCGTATACTTTACTTTGCTTAGGAGCAAAGTAAGCATCAAGTCTAGAAATTGCTACCGAAAAAACATCTACGTCATCTGCCGGTTCAACATTAGCCCCAGGGATGTTGTAGAAAACTTCTTGTAACTCAAGTCCTCCTAAGTGTAATAGGCTTGCTCTTTTCTTCTCGTTCTTGTCGATTCCAGCAGCGTCTAGATAAATGAGCAATGCTCTTTTCCAGCGCTCCCACCGGGCGCCTCCCGACATGGGATCTCCTTCGCAGTCGAACTTCTCTAGCGTCAGTGACGATGCCATAGTTTGACTTTATCGGCACACTCTGAAATTTATCAATTTAATGATCAGATTGACTATTGTTAATCTGCTATAACAATTTAATGTTCAGATCTTGTCTGCTTCTTGTATAGTACAAGCGGTAGCACATGCTTACCGGGATATCGATTTAACGATCAGTTCTTGTGGAACTGCAAATCAATTGAATGATCAGACCATGTCTGCTATGTGTTTACCACATTATTTGTTTGATACCAATCAAATGGTCAGCTGTTTTTTTTTTCCAGCTGCTCACCTATTCTATGCTTGTACCACATAGTGCCACCCATTTGGGCAACTGATCAATTTCATGATCCAGAAATAATCTGTTTTTTTTTTTCCGAATAAAAGGGTAGTTGTGTACTTACATTTACCTCGTCGCCACATGTAACGTTCCTTAAATGCTTCGTACCTCCTCCGCTCTGCTCGTCTCCACAACACCACCTCTCAGTCCAATCGTCCGAACGTAACTCCCCTCACACTCTATTCACAGTGACATAAGGGCTCTATTCACAGTGACGTAAGATTACGAAACAGAGCTAGGAATTTCAATACACTACAAACACTCAATTTAGAAATAAAAATAGCATGTTGGCGGATAGATTTACTTGAAAAAAAATATTATCATCATTACAAAATATAACACCAAAATGTTAGCTTTGTGCATTGGCACCAGATATATGATTTGTTACAACGAAAACTTCAATTTTTTACTTTAAAACAGAAAAATATACAAATAAATAAATTTCATAACCTTCAAAAGCATAGACACATCACAGATACTAATACTACAGCGATTGATGATTGGTTCATGAATCTAACCAATGTAATTTTTCCGGAAGAAGTCGAAGAGACATTGGCACTTGACCTCAAATTTAGTATGCCTCTTCAGCCCGCAGAATTACCTATGTTCAAATTAATAGCAGATGTAGAATACATTTTACAATCCACTGATGATCAAGAAGCACAAGACTCGCTGAGATCTCAATTTACTAATATCTGTGACAAAGACAGTAAAAACAACACAACAAAAAACTTGAGTAAAAATTTCAAAAAACAAAACAATTCTTAGAAAATAAAGATGATATCATAATTCTGGAAGCTGAGAAAACCAATTAAACTGTTGCCATGTACAAACAAACATACATTGACAAAATGAATGATTTATTATCGGACAATACTACCTACAGAATGATACAAGAAGACCAAACTAAACGAATACAGAATAAGAATAATAAATTGATAAAAAATATGTATGATAAACAATACATCACTAAAAATGTGAAGAAAAATCTTTCCATCAACAATGCAGTACCTCCTAGAATATATAGCCTCATCAAACTACATAAAGACAACCACCCGTTAAGACCTATAGTCAGTGGTATAAATTCACCAACTAACAATCTCGCAAAATTTCTAGCAAATCTTTTAAAAGGCTCAGAAAATACTACGTATTTTGTAAGAAATTCATGTCATCACGGAAATAAAACTTGATACAGGATACGTGTTAATTTCACTGGATATCATCTCATTATATACAAATGTACCAGTAAATTTGGTGATCGCAGGGATAGAGAAAAATTGGGCAGCCATAGCACAAAGAACTAATATACCACTGCAAGAATTTTTAGAACTTATTAAATTCTGTATCAAAGAAAATTTCTTTCAATTTGAAGATAAATACTACATTTAGTCGTTTGGTCTTGCAATGGGCTCCTCGTTATCTCCAGTATTGGCTAATATTGTTATGGATTGCTTACTAGAAGAGGTAATGCAAAAATTACCGATTAAGCTTCCCTTCATTAAGAAATATGTGGATGATCTGATATTGGCTGTACCAGAAAACCAAATGCAAAATACATTGGATACATTTATCAGTTATAATGAACACTTACAATTCACAGTAGAAGTAGAACAGAATAACTCTATACCGTTCCTAGACATTTCTATCATACGTGATGAAGAGGGCAACATAACCACATCATGGTACAGAAAACCAAGCGCATCAACAAAATATCTCAACTATTGCTCAAATCATCCAATGACTCACCGACTGAATACAGCTCAAAATTTAATCAACAGGGCATTAAAATCAACTTCCCAACAATATCATGGAGACATCTTGAATAAAATCAAACAATTGCTACTGCTGAATAAATATCCTCAGGGATTAATTAACAGCTTAATTAATGAATGCCAAAATTCTAAAAACAACGCTAGACAAGTGGAGAAAGAAGACATCACCTACTGCTCATTAATTTACATAGATGGCGGTGCTGAAAAATTACGGGAGTTGCTTGAAAATAGACTGGAAATACGGATAGGTTTCAAGCAAACAAAAACTGGAGGGCAATTGTTCAGTAACTTAAAATCCAAAATAAATAAAAGCCACCTATCAAATTAATTATATAAAATACCGTGTGAGGATTGCAGTGCCATATACAGGTAAAACGAAAAGATATTTATCTTCGAGATTGAATGAGCATAGCAAAAATTGTCAGGGCAAAATAAATATGACGACAGCAAAATGTGTAGTAGTGGGACATGCAAAAGAGTTAAATCATAAGTTTAACTTCAACGAAACTAAAATAATGGGTTTTGAACAAAACTTAAATAAGAGATTAACACTAGAGATGCTACACATCAATGCAGATAAAAACAATATTAATGTAAAAACTGACACTATGAGTTTGAGTAAAATCTACGATAACTTACTGAAATATAATAAAACTAAGACATGATTAAATATGATTCAAATATCATTGCAACACTCTAATTGGTTCCTTGGGGTACTTAGTTCTTCTTTTTTTATATATATAAAAAACTGATATACAGGTTTCCACTAGTACAAAAATGATGTTCTAACGGTTTTCGTAAAACGGAAGACATTTTTTAGTTTATTTTAACTTTGACTACATTTAAATTATTTCATGTTTATAAATGTTAAGATTCTTACACCATTACTCCATGTGGAATATAATCTACATGCACCTTTCATGTTTTACTATTAATTAATGATTTCATTGAATTTTATTAGGAACTAAATTTTTCATGTAAATAGCTTACAGTTGAACAAATAGTAATTATTTTAAAATTAATCGTCTGTATCATTATTTATAGTTCCTGAGGATGACACAAGTGGTGTCGAAACTAGTAGAAATAGAAAAATGAAAATAAATTCCATTGACTGCATTCCAGAAGTTTTTCCTATTCATTCAAACTAGTGTTGCTACTCTAATTCAAGTGAACTTCATCAGTTCAATCAATTATCGTCAATTTGAATTATCGAAATGCTAGAAAATTTTCCATACCAGAAACATTTGATTAGGAATGAAATTCGGATAGCAACAGTAATGAAGATTCAGGTAGCTAAATGAAATTTCATCTGTATACTGAGTTATTATTTGTTGCTTCTACAAGTTCTTATATCTGATATCTGTTAGTGAGATTTATGGTTATCTATTTCGACTTTCCACGATATTCAGGTTTAAGACAAGAGTAAAGGTCCATTCACAACCAAATTTGAAGATGGCACAATTTAATGCTAGCTTAAAATTCAAAGCTAAGCGTATGAGCTCAGTAGTACCCATTCACAACTAAAATTTGTAGTCTGCGTACTTCACGTTCGGATTGCAATGTTTGTGAAGTGCAAACTTTCACTTCAAGTCGCTAGTGAATTGGCATGTGCATTGCATCTTCCGATGATTTAACATGTGTTTCTGACGTTTATTATCAAATGAAATAATAGAAGCCAAATGCAAACAATGAATTGACGGTGATAAAGCTTGGTTTGATATTTCATCAATCGGTCATTTTCTTACTTTAATATGGACGAGAGATTATTGAATTAAGATTTATAAAGTTTGCTAACTTATTATATTTATAAACCTTGTAACATTCTTCAATAAGAACTGAAATTCAAGTGAATAGATAACTGTAACTAACAACTATTCTTCATGCCCCGCAAAGAATTGACCACTGAATTTGAAAATATATTCTTTCAAACGAAAAGAAGAATAAAGTATTCAATATTTGCATCATTTTGTACTTGTTTTCATAGATGGCATTACAAAATTTCAAGCAATGTTGAAAGTGGTTGTGAATGCTACAAATTTCAACACAGAAAAAAAATTTGGAGTACATGCAACTCGATTTTCAGTGTTACATTTTAAGTATTTGAATGAAGTAATTTTTGTTCAAATCAATTAAATTTTTTTTAAAGGAAACAAAAATTATAACTTATTACAATATTGAAGCAGGTGTTAAGATCTCGGATTCATTTCAAACATTTACTTATAGTTTGAATCTTCTGAGATGTAATTTTGTATTAAATTAATTATTCAAAAACATTGCAATATGACTTCAAGATTACTTGAATATCTGACAGTATAAAGCTTCTTGTAACACTATTTATTATTCGCATGAATAATGTTAAAGATTCATGTAACACTTATATCAGATCAATTCAATAATTTTCTTAATAATATTTATTACATTACACAAAGTAACTATATTTTCTCAAATAACCGTTTTCTTATTATTGGCATATGAATATAAAAAGCAAATTGGAATAAATAATTCAAAAGATTAATATAACACTATAATGTGTTCTGCTAGCTTAAGAATGTTCAATTGAACTCTTTTAAGTGTTGAATTAAACACTATGTTTATAACGCATGCGCAGTAGTTGTGTCACGAGGATATGACACACCGTGTTCTTTCTTGTAAAGATTGTAAATGGTGGTCGTCTGTGGTGATAGTATTGGCATCAAGTATTTACAGGATCTTTCAACATATTTATGAGTGGTTCTACAATTATAATTTGGTGAGTATGTGTGTATATCAATAAGTGTATAATGTATAAGTATAACATAATAAGTGAAATATTTGCTTCTTTGATTTAAATAGGTACAGATATGGCAGATGAGACTTCAAAGACGCTTTTGGAAGTGTGAGACATCTCAGCCTGCATATCTGTTTTTGAAGGTAAGAATGCATATATATTTCATGACAATGTACCGTTGACAGTTGTATAATAATAATGATGATCGCGGAGGATATGATAATTTGATAGTCTCAGAGTCAATATAAAATGTTTTATTACCTAAATGAGATTTCCCCAATTTTCATAAAAAATTTTAGCTGTAGCTATTAGTGCATTTAATACATTAGTATATTTATGCAACAAGTTTATAATGATAGTCATACGAGTGTCGTAAGTCATACGAGTGTATTAATATCCATGATACATAAGTTATATGCACTATTTTGTCTACTACCATGCTTTTCTTTGTGTGTATCATAATAATGATATAAAATATTTAAATTATAGCATGGGCGTAGGAATAATATTATTCGACACAACTTTGAATCCTTACCAAAAAAATCTAGTCGACCATCAGTTGCTTCATTACAGTTTGTTATCCAAGCAATTAATTGTTTCAATCAATTTCTATATGAATGAGATAACAACAAAGTATAAAACAAGGAACTCAAAAGCATTCATGAGCACATTATGAACAAATAAAGAAGTCACGGCGAAAATACGTTACTGACACAGATTGCAATTTTTTAGTTGAAAATTTATTTATTTATTTGTACTACACTTCAAAGTAATAAACTGTACCGAATGACTTGACTTTTTCATCCGATTTTTAAATATTCATAGGATCGATATTAGCTAGAGTAATTTTAAAAGTTCCATAAAATTAATCTAGTGAATTAACCATTTTATTAAGATTTTATTATTGAATAAAATTCAAAATATCAATTTATTTTTATTCTAGATATTACGGAGGACGTTCTTGTTACTCTCAATGAAATAGATTGATAGAAAAATTGCTAATTATTGGTAAAAGATTGTTGCTGATTCAAAAAATAAATGAATACTTACAAGAAGAAAAAGGAGCCTGGTAAATATACTCAATGAAGAAGTTGTAAGTTAATCTGTGAATATCCTTATTATGAATCTTCTATATATACATTTAACTTGCAGATAATTATACTAGCTCATTGTGATTCTGTATCTGAAAATATTGTACATCTGTCGCCTTCGACCTCATCAAGATTTTCTGGAGGATAAACCATTTGTGTTTCATATGTTAAATTCTGGTAAGATTTGGGTAAATGTGGAATAATTCCATAGAATATGTATTATTTATTCTTGTATTTTCATGAATAACTATCATTATTAATAAATAATATACTAGATACCGTTTATTTGAACTATACCTATCCATTTATTCAATAGACACTTTCATCATATCAATACAATATCTATGAGTAATTTGATTTAATACTCTCTCTTGTTTTATTTAATAAATAAACATATTGAAACAACAACAATTTAAATGTTTATATGATAATTTTAGGAGTTGTATTAAGATAAAAAACAGGTCACGTTAATAACTCTAGCATATTCATGTTAATAGGGAGTAACATTTAATTGATAAATTTTCCATTCAAAATAACACTGTGGACGAGTTGGTCTAACTGCCAAAAAATTATAGTTGAATATAACTGAGTGTTACGATAACAAATATTAGTAGTTGAAGTTATATTGTGTTGAGTTCAAATGAAGGACAGATAGAAGAGTTAATATGAACATTAAATTATATCTTCTTGATTCAAAACATTATAATGATTGGTTTAAAACCACATTCGGGATGGATTAAACATTTTTTCCAATGTGACAAACATGTTTGAATAAATTCGAAAAACGTATTGTTTCTATTTAAACCGCAAAAATAGATTAACTCAAAGACTTTTTTTTCTGTGTGAGCCCTGCGTAATTTGAACTTCAAGTGCAAATTAAGCAGAGTCTAAAGTGATTGTGATTGCAGCTTAATATGCTGCGGCTTCAAATTTTCATATGTAGGCCATTTCATATGCACAGTGTTGGTAGAATATTAATTTTATTCTCTTATTTTGTATATATGTAAGTATGTACGGAAGGGTTATTATAATATGGACAGATTATCTGTGATATAGGTACCTATGAGGTAAAAGAGAATTATGGCGTAACTGATCAATAATAGCACTTCAATAATGAATACCAGTCTATCAAGTAGTTTTCATACATATCCTCATGAATACCTGAAAAAAAACTCACTTCACCATCATGAATCGGTCCTATTAGATAGAAGATACAAAATAGGAATTATATCGAAGATACAAAATAGGAATTAGTGTATCAAAGACGAAGAGATGATCTTTTTTGATCGACTTTGTGGTTTACGGCGAAAAACCCAGCTGAGACCAGAACAGAATATTAGAATACTACGTATTTCCAGGCGATCATCACGGAAGAATTCAAAATTACTAAATTTTATCTATTCATTCCTGAAACATTTCAAATGTAAATCTTAGTTGCCAATGAAATTGTTTTATTTCATTGTCTAAAAGTTCGTATCAATTTCTCTAATTGCAAGAACTATAGAGATTGTTTCTTCAGACTTCATCAAGCTGCTCATAGAAGTAGGTGTGAAGTGTTAATCAAGTAGTTTTCACAGATCAGTCCCAATAAAGAAAAATTTGACAGATCAATCTCTAAAAGTAAATTTAGATACATGTGTACAAGTAACTGAAACTTCATGGCCGCAAAAAAGGCCATAGAAATATCTTTTTTATTATGATCGCCTTAAAAATAGATTTTTAACACATAGTACGTTAATTTGTAGAACAGAATTGTAGCTGATGATGAATACAACAATTATGTGGGCATAAAATTGATCTACAAGCAAAAATTGTCCAAATACGATTCCCTTCGATCATTCCTATACTTCAAAGTTGCTGGGAATATGGTGTATGTCAGTATTCACTCTTCATATCTTGTATATCAATCTAAAGGCAAAAAGCTTAATCGTTGAGAATGGAACTTGTTGAACTGTGTACAACTGCATCCTCTGATTAGTTTTTCCACAATGCAAATTGGTAAACGTATAGTTTTGGAAGTCAGGAGTCTTTCCATATCGTATATCCCTAAGAATCTCCTGTGCTGTTTGCGTTACAATATGGTGCACAAAGTCAAATACTACTTACAATATGAAATAATAAATATTCAATAAGAATGATTTTGTTGATTTATCGGGGTGATCCAGGTGAGTCTCTATCAAGTTAATTGTATAAAGTATAAATAAGTAGTATTGTTGAACCGCCTAAATCACATTCCGAGATTCTGATGAAAATACTTGTCTTAAGTATTCATTTTGACTATTTTCGGCTTGACGTCGGTACGTATGTATGGATGTTTGTATGTATATAGCTAAATTTTGTATTTGAGACTGGCCTAAAGTCTAGTTTTGCAGACGCTATTATGGTTGCAATCGTCTGTACCGGAAATGCACTGTACTTGGAACTTTTTTCGAATTTTCCACATGAATTTCAAATGTTGAAATTCAGTGTTTTGGATTCCTGGTGCATCTTAATGGCCATTTTTTATTTTAATACTAATTGGCTGTGCTGGAAGAGCACAATCTATTTCAGTTTTTTGCATCAATTCAAAACAATCAGCCGTGGAGTATTGAAATTTTGTATCAAACACTTCTATGAAACCCAATTGTACGCCTTGCATCATGATTGCAGTCGAATCAACCAAAAGTGCAGTTTACTGAGCAAGTTTTCGAATTTTTTGCATAAATCCAGAACAATCAGCTGTAAAATTTCGAAATTTCGTATTCATAGAAATTGTAGCATTCGAATAATGACTTAATATTTTCATAACAATCTATCAAGCTGAAAGTAGGCTTTATCTGACAATCTTACATAATTTTCTGCATAAATTCGAGATTTCGGTCGTAGAATGATGAAATTTGGTATTTGAGACTGCTAAAGCGTTTCATGGCCAGTTGCACCGCTGTCCCTTAAATTTTAGGTGTCACCTAACTCAACGATAGCGTATCAAAATTTGAAAATTGAATGTGACATGAACATTGCTGTCCTCATTGTGATTTGACATTTCTTGTATTAGTGAAGATTAGAATTTGAGCTAGAGCGGTGCAACAGACCATTAATGAATTGTAGCATCTAAATGGTTGGATTATCAACTCAAACTTTGGTTGGAACCGATTTTGCTTACTGTCAATATCAGTGTCAACTACTGTCAATTATTGAGTCAAAGAATGTCAACATCAGATTTTTTCCATGTTTTCGAGCAAAAAGGTGTCAAATTTTATATGAAAGATCAATTATAGAATGCAAAATTGTTCAAAATGCTACCAGCCTAATGTTGCCTCCACCTATATTATCCTTGTCTATTCTTCTCCTTCCTCTTCCGAACGGAGCACGGGGTGACACATTTGTTTTTTCCTGAAGTATTTGACCTTCACTATCGATTGGTACAAGTCTCAATCATAAGATCTATCAGGAAAGTTGACCCTAACAAAAATGAACATTAGTAGCCTTTTTTTGACACTTGAGGCAGGATCCTAGATTTATAAAGTCTGTCACCTCATTGACCACTGTATTTCCGATTGATTCATATATAATTTGGCCGTAAGTTCGACCAGGAAACATTAGTTGCGGCCGGCTCCCCTACAAGAAATGTTCTCACACAGTTGCGAGAACAGAGTCAATGTTCATATATCCACAAACTGAATAAGGAAAGCGAAAATATGATAATTCGCACAAATTGAAATAACAGATAGAATGGATATATTTTTCATGTACACTTTATCCAAATATAATAAGAATCAAAAGATGACGATATCCCATTGATCAGCTTCTGAAGAAATAATTTTTGATCCAGGAGCAGTTGATAACATTTACGCTTAGTGTTTGATGCACGTGAATCATTCAGTATAAACATTCACGTGGAAACTATGATTGCTCGTATTTTGCATTATTTTAAATAAATTCTAGGGGGATTAAGATTGTTCTGCATATCCCATGTGATCTATTTTAAGTAAATATTTTATCAGTATGTTTTTGTGTCAATATTGTTAAATATTCTATTAAAGTCCAAACACTGATTTTTCAATAGTTTCATGCAAATCACTCAAGAAGAATGATATTTTTGTAAAACTTTGTCAGTAGAATAGGACCAATTTATACATAGAATGATAAAAATAGTCCATGGAATAGATATCGGTCTGAGCGTATCATTTCCGAGATACATTTATTGTTGAATGCATTCAATATAATTATAATCTCTGCAAACCCCAGGCAACCAAATAGATGAAGCTCTCATTTGAAAAAAAATTCCAATTTGTACCTTGAACTAAATTGGGGCTTATCACAATGACTCAAATTATCTTTTGGTAAACTCTTTTATCGGCAGATAATAGATTATATTAATAGAGACAAAAATTAGTTTTCATGTGTTTGTATATTACAAGCTTATGTCACACTTATAATGTATCACAGGAGATATTTAATAATGATAACTCATCCATCCATTCTACTTTTTTTTTGGTCATACTGAGAGTGCAACTTTGTCACCATCAGGGACCTCAAAAACATGAATAATTTGAGATTCATTTATTTAGTCCTAGTAAAAGCAATGATGAACTTACAACAAAAATGCTCCACTTGCTCTGTGCAAACGATATAATTTGTTTTTCTACAACAATTATAAGACCACATCACGGATGAAATAGCGAATTCTCACATTTTTCTAAAACTTGTGGTAAGTGATCCTATAGTTGGGAAGCCGACCGCATCTTATGTTTCCTAATTGGATTTACGGTCAAATTTCATATGGATCAATCAAAAATATAGTGGTCAATTAGGTGCCAGACCTTTTGAATCTGGAATCTTGCCCTAAGCGTCAAAAAAAAGGCTACTTCCGGTCAATTGTCGTCAAGAGTCATCTTCTCTGACAGAACTTTTAATCAAAACTGGTACTTATTAGTAGCGAAGGCCAGATACTCCTAGAGAAAACCAGGATACCATCCTCTGTCCTGTCGTTCTGAACTTTCCTTATGATTGTTGTGTTTTTTTTTTTCTGTTTTGGATAGAACGGAGGTAGTATCCTGGTTTTGTCCTAAAGTAGATACTTGATCTCGGCAATCGATTGATACTAATTTCAAGTTAGCCTCGAACTTATTGACCAGATATGGTCTTTTTTTGATACTTAGAACAGGATCCTCGATTTATAAAGCATGACATCCTAATGATTACTATATCTCCGATCAATTCATATACAATTCGGATCTACATCCGAGCAGGAACGATAAGGTGCGGTCGACTCTTGAACTATTAGAAAGAGGTTCATGAATTCACTCACTAACTCCTCATACTTGAGTCAGTACTCAACTGTTTTCTACTTATATTTGAAGTTGACTGCTCAAATTTTAAGTTGATGTAGAATTACTTCCAAGCAAGAATACTTTCTGACATCAAATAACTGTACTATAATACTTTAGTCTGCAATAAAATATTAGTACAAATATTATGTTGACATACATGAGAAATGCAAATTCAAATTCAAGCCATAGTCCCAACAAATTCCATGTCAAAAGCACAAGCATCTGTTTCATTATCGATCGCACCGCTCAGCTGTAAGGTCATGCTCTGCGACAGTGTTGTAAAGTTTCTGGACGCCAGTATGATGGCGGAATATATGAAGTGAGGATATACACGTATATTTTTGACGCCACTAAAACTTGGAGCGGAATTTTTTGGAACTAAAAATATACGAAAATTTTCATCTCCCTATCATTTTGGCGTCAAAATGAAATTTTGAATTTAGCCTCTACAGATCGGGAACAAGCCAGAAAAAAAATTTGAAGCGATTCTTAAGTGGCGTCCAATTTACAGTGGACGCCGGATTGAATGCGAACGCGCAATATTAGGACGCCAAAATGATATGAGGATTTATATATAACTTATAGTTTTATGCTTTGTCGTTATGTTTTTAAAAAGTTACTTTATTGTCACAAGGACTACAATTCTTATGTTTACTGGATAACTAACAGATTCAGACTAACTTACTAACTACAAAACTACGTAAAGTAAAATATGCTGTGGGAAAATACATAAAAGTTCATATTACACAGACAGCAGCAAAATGTGCTTGGTTTCTGCTAACGTTAGGAGTTCTCAGGATGTTGAGGTGATGTAACTCCTCCCTCATCAGATTGAAGCTCCCCCAGAAAGTCGAGTTTCTTCAAGTTCAATCGGCTATCTTTGGGGCTGTTGCCTGGCTCGTTGTGTAGAGCAATTTATTTCAAATTGTCTTGATATAAGGTAAATTATCAAAATCAATAATCCACAATACGACGCTACTGTCCAAATTTCAAAATCATAATCTTTTATTCCTCTATTCTCTGTTATCACAAAAGAATCTATCGGAATTTCTTTGATTTTGATATTCTTCAATTTATTTGTCATATATGAATCTTTATTTCCTCGGATTTTAAAATCCAACTTGGGTAATAATAAAGGACCTCCAAATGTCTTCTCCAAAAATGTTAATTTTTTCTTTTTGAATATAATGAAACATTTATCTCCTTTAACCAAATGAACACCTGTTAATATTGCCACACTAGTACTGTCTGGACACTGAACAATTAATTTTACTTCATCTGGAAATATTCCTATATATTGATTTGTTTCTGGAATAATTTCAACATGGCTTTTAATGACACTGAGTTTTGTATAATGACGACTGGTATTTCTTTCATTCAAAATTTCTCTTCCACAAGACGGATTGTAATGAAAATGATATTCATTGGGACACTGATAAACTTTATTTTTAGTTTTTTTTTTTTCTCTTTCCTTCCTGGCTTTATGTCCTTCTGGACATGCTTGCCATTTTCTCTTCTTCGATATAAATGGTACTTTTCTTATATTTCTATTGCGTCCTCAACAATGAACTTGTTTAACGCCCAGCATACTTCCGATTTTGGGTCTGATGTCAATGTGAGTGTATTTATCGGTAGTGTATGATATTTTCTGATTATTTTTTCTTGTAGATTTTTTTGTGCCTTCAAATGATTGTTACAATTGAAAATTAGGTGGTTGATATCTCCCCTTTGTCCGCATTCACACGTATCTGATTGTATGATACCTAATTTTTGTAAATGTGCTCTATTTTTAGTATGCCCACATCTTATTCGAGCTATTATCGATATGAATTTTCTCGGCATTTGTTTGTTGAACCAGTGTTCTCTTTGTAGAATGGGATTATATTCTAGGAACGCTTTTCCTGTCGTCTCGCTTTTTTTCGTATACCACCGTTGCCATTCTTTGAGCATTTTATCCTTGAGAATGTTTATGGAGTCATAAGTTGTTAATTGTATGTTCATTTCTTGTCCTGTAAGATGTCCTTCGTTTGCTGCTTGATTTGCTATTTCGTTGCCTCGTATACCCACATGTCCAGGTACCTACAAAAATTGTATATAGTTATTTTGATCTGATAGTTTTCTAACTAGGTATTTAATTTTGTATATAATAGACTGACTATTCTGATCCAGTTTATTGTTCAAGCTCGTTATCAGAGATTTAGAATCTGTAATCAAGATGATTTTCTTATTGTAATACGGGATTAGGCTTTTCAGTGAGTATAGTATAGCTAAAGATTCCGTGTTAAATGAGCTAGTTAGATGGTTTATTTTATACACATTAGTAGTATTGTCTACTGCTTTGTATATAGCAAAACTACTAGAATTCTTATCTCGGTGAACTGAACCGTCTGTATAAATTATCTCATCCCACTGTTGATTTTCGATATATTCCTTGAATTTAGTATTCGTTATATGGTTTGGATCAGCTTTGTTGAATTGGTTACAATCTGTGTTAATTTTCAACCAATTTATTTTTGGGTTGTACTGATAGAACGGTATAATTTGAAATTTTTCTATATTAAAATTTTTCAATTCGGAATGACTTTATAGTAATAACGGTTCATTTTTTTTGTTCCAATAGGGCGAATTTACATGCTCCATTGTATCTTGGATTTTGTCTAATAGTGTGACATTGTTACACTGCATATTTTTGAGATAAAATTTATCCGAGATGAACTTTCTCCGAATTTGGAGTGGAGGTTCTATAGTTTCATAATTCAGTATTTGTTTTGGGGTGCTTCTCATGCAACCTATACATATTCTTAGTGCTGTGTATTGTATGTTATCTAATTTTTTTAAGTTTGAGTTAGATGCTGTACATATAAAATTAGATGGGTAATCCAAGTGCGGCCTTATTAGGGCTCTATAGAGCATTATTAGTATAGAGGGATGTGCTCCCCACTTGTACCCAGTTACACAACGCATTAAATTGAGACCTTTATGACATTTATTTGTTACCTCAGTAATTTCTTTTGCCCATATTGATTTCGAATCAAACCAGACTCCCAAGTACTTCTTGGTGCTCACTACTTGTAGGAATTTGTTGTTGATTTTTATTAGAGGACTTACTATGAGTCGATGTCTTGTGAATATCATTATTTTACTTTTTTCCGTTGAGATCGAGAGTTGTAGGCTTTCCAGTAATACTGTTAGTTTATCTAACTGTTTTTGAAGTCTTCTCTGGGCTTCTTTTAATGTTCTTCCTTTGCTGTAGATAGCTATATCGTCAGCAAATTGTAGTATGCTTGTTTTTTGATCTCGTATTGTTTGGAGTTCATTGGTATAGATAGAGAACATTAATGGGCTTAATATCGAACCCTGCGGCATTCCTTTGTTTGTATAGTATGGTCCAATAAGTTCGCCTTCATGTTTTATATAGACAGTTCGGTTTTGCAGATATTTTGTTATCCAGTTTGATACCGAATTAGGGACTCCAATATCTATGAGTTTATTATATAGAATGTCGAGATTGACGTTGTCGTACGCCCCCTTGATATCCAGGAAGGCGCATTTTATGTATTTATTGGTACTATAAGTTTTCTGGATATCAATATTAGGGGTATTTAAGTTATCTTGTGTACTACGGTTTTTTCTGAATCCGTATTGTGTTGTGGATAGCTTTTGGTTGTGTTCGACGTACCATTCCACTCTATCTTTTATGATTTTTTCTAACGTTTCAGCCATACAGGACAGTAGGGAAATTGGCCTATAGGATGTCGCTAGATACGGATCCTTATCAGTTTTTTTTATGGGAATGCAGATTATTTTTTTCCATTCTTCTGGTATAAGGTTTTCTGTTATCAATTCATTGTAGATATCTGCGAGCAGGGTTATACCATTTTCAGGTAATTTTTGGATCATTTGGTAATTTATATTGTCCATTCCTGTACTGGTTTTCTTATTATGGTTTAGACTGTGTTTCAGTTCTTCAATAGTTATTTCGTGCTCTATTATGTCATTATACATAACTTTGTGTGTTCTCACGATTTCGATCGTAGGTAGGACGATGGGGCATATCATGTTTGCAAATTCTTGTATCCAGTCTGAATTTTTATTTTTATTAGATGCTTTTGGCACGGAGCAATTTATTTTGTTAATTTCCTGACATACTTCCTTGTAGTTTGTTGTAGGTGTTAGTTTTTCACATTAACTGCGCCATTCTTCTCGTTTTCTTTTTTTGAGGTATTTTTTGTTTGAGCTTTCTGTTTATGATGTGCTATATAGTTATCGATTGACGGATTTTTATTAAATTTGGATAGTGTTAATCTATTCCTAGCTATCATTCTGTTACTATCTGCGTCCATCCACTTGGGTTTGCAGTTGATCTCTGTTTTAATTTTGATAGTTTTGACTGGTATTGTTTCATTCGCTGCTTTATTTATAAGATTTGTTGATACGTTATAGTTTTCGATCATTTGGTTATCGCTAAAAGAATTTTTGTGGTTATCTATATCTGATTCGATCATTTGGGTATATTCATCCCAGTTTGCATCTTTATAACTTTTCCGCTTGATAGTTTCATTGGTTTGTACATAAATATCATTTGCAAAGTTGATAAGTACGAGGAAGTGATAGCTGTTGAAGTTATCTTTGATTATTGACCACTTTTCCACATAGCCTGCTGATGTAGGTGAGGTGATAGTTAGATCTAGTATGCTCTCCCTCCAATTTAATCGTTTCGTCGTTGTGGGATGATCTTCATTCAGTAGACATAAGTTTTCTTGTTCTATGAATCCATACAATTCTTTTCCTTCATGGTTTTGAGGTACTCTGGTATCCCAGGCTTCATGGTGTCCATTGAAATCGCCTGTTATGATTACCGGTCCTGTTACTTGTCTTATTATCTTTGTCCAATCTTCTTTGGATGTTTTGTGTCTTGGCTTTGCGTATATGGATATTATAGTTATATCCATCGATTTGTATTGACAAGTTATCGCGATTAGTTCCATATTATTGTTAGGTTTTATTATCGTTTTTGGTGAGTAGATTACAGATTTATGTATTAGTAAGGCCGTTCCTCCTCCAGTGTTCTGTGAGTTATCATTGTTTCTATCATCTCTTTCTATTGTGTATTCGCGTATATTGATAATTTTCTTGTTTGTCAGGTAAGTTTCACTTAATGCGCATATATGGACTTGGTTCTGTTGAAGAAGGTTTTGAATTTCCGTTTTGTTGTTGATCGTTCCTCCTGAATTCCAATGAAGTAGGTTCATTTTCTGGATTTTAATTTGATTCCTGTTATAAAGTGTAACAATACCTTTCTGCAATGTGCTTTTGTCTATTTATCTCCGCCTCCTTTGTTTTTGTTTGACATTGCTTTTGTTATTTTACTATTCTGCTGGGTATTATGATAACTATTTTCGTTATTATGGATTTGTGCCTCAGTATATGTCTGAGCTACACTATAAAAACTTTTTTGTGATATCGGCTCGTTGGTTTCAGTTTCATTTGAGATAGGGAGTTGTGTCCTAGTTATTTTTAGTTTGATAGGTTCTTCATACTTTTTACCTCTTTTTTGTGCTGATACTTGTTGTAGAGTATTATGTCTTCATTACTATTATTTATGCTTCTCTTACTTTTAATGACTCGATCATTTTTATTAGGATAACGATAATCATTATTTTTGGTCTTAGAGGTATAATTCTTGGCTATAGGTGAGGGTACATAAACAGGGAGAGTTGGCGTACATTCTTCATGTCTGTTTTGCAATGCTGGAAATTCTTCTTCAAGATTTTCCAGTGCAAAGAACTTGTTTGATGTTTTGATAGCGTATTCATTAGATCTTTTCGAGACTTCTGGGATTTCCAAGTTCGCTTCCAAATAGCTCATATTATGTGTGCCAATGAGATTTTGAATTTTTGTTTGTCTTACTCTCTCTGGGCATTGTTTGTGAGTTGCATGATGTTGTTCGTAACAGTTGACGCAGATTGGAGTTTCTTCTTCACACTTGTCCTGTTTATGATCCGTTTTTCCGCATTTGCCGCATTTTTCTTTACCACTCTTGCATTGTTTTGAGATGTGTCCAAAACGGTAACAAATACAACATTGTCTAACATTTTGGATAAATGGCTCACAGGTTAATCTAACACTCCAAATGTATATGTATTGGGGGATGTTTTCCCCATAAAATAATATTTTTATATTATTCGATGGTATATACTGAGCAATACCCTTTTCATCTATTATTTTTCTATTTAGTCGGGTTACGGATTTAATCTTAAATTGTTTGGAATCTATGTTTGATTCTAGCTCTTCTACTGCGTAATCTGTTTCTATTCCTTTGACGATTGCTGCACGTGAGACTAGGTAATTTGGAATAAATGCCATAAACTTTTTGGATTTAAGGACTTCATCCTCAACTATGCTATTTGCTGTTTCTTTGTTGTAGCATGCTACTACTACTCTATTGCGTCCTATTCTCCTTATTTCAAATATATCTTTATGAGGATAATTC
The DNA here is from genome assembly GCA_963989225.1 of Dromius quadrimaculatus. Classification (NCBI taxonomy): domain Eukaryota; kingdom Metazoa; phylum Arthropoda; class Insecta; order Coleoptera; family Carabidae; genus Dromius; species Dromius quadrimaculatus. Next base: position 25,219,151 of record OZ022334.1, on the reverse strand, counting down.
TTTCTCAAGATTTCTGCTATTTTCAAAGCACTGATTGATGGTCGTAGTTCGTTATCTGTTGTTTTTTGGATAAATATTTTATAGTACTTGTGATCATTAAACTCGGTGTACAGATTTGTAAGTCTTATATTTGGAGGGGTATTCCCCTCTTCGGCCCCTGGGGCCATTTTATATTTACACTTCCACTTCACTCAGTTCTTATTTTTTCTACCCACTAATTTTTATTAATTATTCACGAAATTGCTTCAAGTAATTAATTAGAATTTATGTAATATGTTTGTGTTGTTTCACCAATAGACACGTCCGTCCACTTTGGTTATTGAAACACGACTGCTTTATTTTTAGTACATTGGCCGTTTAGAGGTATAATTTCATTTTCGCTTGATTTTAGAAAACAATTAACTTCTGGAATAATTGTGACAAATTCTGACTCATGTGTAGTAGGTTACGAATGTAAATAATACAATTCGAAATCTTTTTCGAAATTTATTGAAATTGAAATGATATAAACAATTTGATCTGGTGAAATTTTGCAATTAATTTTCAACAGCGATTCAAGATCTATAATACTTTCCGATTTGGGTTCGAAGGGTAATTGACCATCATAATAACCTGAAATTTTGTATAACTCTTCAATTAATTGTCCTCATCTTGCAAAATGTTATGGAATTTTCGATATCTTGTAAAATACTCAATATTATGTTAAAAAGCGTTATGAGTTGATTAAATAAATCCTTTGCATATACAATCTCGTTCAAACCAAAATAATTCTGAATTATTAATTTATTCACATATTGAATTTTTTATTTAATAACAAATTCATCATGTTCAATGTTTTCTACTGTATCATTGAAATTCTTAATCATCTGTATATTAACGGAATATGCCAGTCTTAATTGATTCTCGAATTGATGCTGATTTTTCTGTAAATGTTCTAAGATCTTATTATATTTTCTGCCATCTTCAGCGTTCAAATTTCCTGTGATTTGTTTAAATATACTTCCCAAGCCATTTATCAAACCACGTTTAGATCTACTTTTCGAATAAAAGTTCATTCTATTCAGTTTTTCTACAATGTTATTTCGAACATATTCAAGAATTTTTCCATTATTGTGTTATTATGAATATTCAGTTCTATTAAATAGACTCGATTTTGAAAGGTAGTATTGCTTATTTAAGGTCTGGAATTCGGTGATCGAAGAATCTAAGTCATAATAGTGGACGAATGTATGTGTCGCTTTTTTCCAACTTAGCAGGGCCCAAATTGATTGGTAGGATACATCTATTTTCCGTGATATTTATGATTTCGGCTCCATAGCAGAGTCCGAGGAACCTGGAAGATTTTGAAACTTGTAAGTAGGTAATTTTGGTCTTCTGATATTCATTTATTTATATATATATATATTAGCGCTACAGGCCTTTTGGGCCTAGGGCTTGATTCACTATTTGCTTCCATTTGTTCCTGTTTTTTGCTGTTTCAGTCCAGTTTTTTACACTTAGATTTTTAATGTCTTCTTTCACGGCCTCAAACCACTTTCTTCTTGGTCTGCCTCTTCTTCATGTGCCTATTAAACCTGCTCGTAGCATAATCTTCGTTGTTCTCTCTTGTGGTAGTCTCTGTATGTGCCCTAACCATCGTAGTCTTTGTGCTTTTATTACTTGTATTATACTAGGTTCTCCATACAAACTCATTACCTCTTCATTGGATCCTCTTTCACATATCCCTCCTACTTTGCGTCACCCATATATTCTTCGTAAAATTTTTCTCTCCCATCTTTCAATTTTCTCTTGTTCCTTTTTATTTAGTATCCAGGTTTCACAGGCGTAGATGGTTGATGGTCGTATTACGGTCTGGTATATTCTAACTTTAGTTCTTAGCGATATTTGTTTTGATCTAAGTATGTTAATTAGGCATCCTGCTGTTTTGTTTCCCCTTACAATTCTTGCTTCAACTTCTTCATTGCTGTCTTGATTTTGCGTTAGAGTTACGCCCAGGTAAACAAATCTTTTAACTTTTTCAAACTTTAATTCCCTTGTTGGTTCAATTTCCACATTTAAATATTTTTCATTTTCTGTTTCATCCGTGTTGTTGCTCATTTCCATGTATTTCGACTTCTCTCCATTAATTTTTAGTCCCATTTCAGCTGCTTCTTGATGCAATTTCCTTATAACTTTCTGCAGTTCTTTTCTCGATTTAGCAATCATGGCCACATCGTCGGCATATGCAATGCACTGGTGATTACTGTTGTAAATGGTTCCCTTGGTACTAATTCCGCTTTTTCTAATTATGTTTTCGAGTACTAGGTTGAAAAGTAGTGCTGACAAGGGGTCGCCCTGTCTTAAACCTCTATTTACTTGAAATGGGTTTGATGTACTGCTTCTTACTCTCACTACGTTTTCAGTTTTCTCCAGGGTCATTTTTATCAAATTTATTATTTTACTGGGTATTTTTAGTTCTCCTAGCGCGATGTATAGTTTTTCTCTGTTAATCGAATCATATGCCTGTTTAAAATCGATAAAGGCTACGAATAGAGGCTTATTATGTTCGTAAAAATTTGCTTGTGCTTGCTTAATAACGAATATTTGGTCCGTGACTGACCTATTGCTCCTGAAGCCGCACTGATAGTCGCCGATGATTTTTTCTGCGTAGACGGCAAGTTCCTCTTTTATGGCTGTTGCTAATATTTTGTATGTTGTGTCTAACAACGCTATTCCTCTGAAGTTATCACAGACTGTCTTGTCACCTTTTTTATATATCGGATTTATTACAGCTCTAGTCCAGTTCTCTGGGATTTTTTCTTCTGCCCAGATTTTCTTAATTAACGTATGTGTTTCTGTGTGCAACTTTTCTCCTCCATATTTAATCGATTCAGCTCTAATCTCATTTTCTCCTGGACATTTGTAGTTCTTCATTCGTTTCATTATGCTTTGCAATTCTGTCATTGACGGAGGCTCTACTTTTAATGTCGACTGCATTTGTACTTCTGGAGTTATCACCTCTTCGCACCCTTCATTTAGCAGTTTTCCGAAATATTCTTTCCATCTGTCCGCTCTTCCTCTCTCATCTCCTATAAGTTCTCCATTTTTGCCTCTGGTGTAGAGGGCGCTTTCTTGGTAACCTATTCTTGTTTTTTTCACATCTTGGTAGAAATTCCTAATTTCTTTGTTTCTGTACTTCTCCTCTATCATTTTTAGATTTCTTTCATTAGTCTCTCTTTTTTTGCGTCGACATACTTGTTTTACTTTTTTCCTCTTTTCGCTATATTCCCTTCTGTTTTCGTCCGTGTTATTTGTTAGCATGTTCTCTCTTGCTTTTTTCCTAATTTCAACTAATTGTTTACACTCTTCATCATACCAGTTCTTTTCTTTTTCTTTCCCCTTCTTAGCTAGTGTCTTTTGGGTCGCATTTCTTATTGCATCTTCTATGTGCTTCCATTGGTCTGCTATTGTATCATAGTTACCTGCCCTTTCTAAGGAGTTTGCTATTTCTTCCTCATATTGGTTCTGTTTTTCTTCTGTCTGTAGTTTCACGAAATCAAACTCATTTCTACATTTTTTGATTGTTTTTTTTTATTCGTTTGCATTCCTAGCTTCAATGTTACACGTACTAAGAAATGGTCAGAATCTACATCTGCTCCTCGGTAGCTTCTACAATTGGTAATACATTTGGCGTGTTGCTCTTCTATTAAAATATGGTCTATTTGGTTTATTGTCTCACCATTTGGTGCTACCCATGTTCTTTTATGTATTTCTTTGTGTTCAAATTGCGTGCTTCTGATTACCATATTTTTCTCCATCGCTAAGTCTATCAATCTTGCTCCATTTTCGTTAGTATTGTCGTGTTTACTGTGGCGTCCAATGGTCGGTATATACTTTTCTTCTTTGCCTATTTTTGCATTACTGTCCCCAATTATAATTTTAATGTCATATCTGGGAATACTATTATATAATCTCTCAATATTTTCATAATACACATTTTTTTCTTCTTCTTCCTTATCTTCTGATGGTGCATGTATGTTTATAAGGCTCACTTTCCTATGTTTGCCTCTGATTCTGATATAGCACATTCTATCTGATATTTGTTTAAATTCTATCACTGATTTCATTAATTTTTCGTTAACCAGGAAACCTGTGCCCAACATTCGATTTTGTCCTCCGCTTTTGAAAAACGTATAATCCTCTATCTTTATTATTTCGTTTCCTTTTTGTTTTGTTTCTTGTAGGGCTATTATATCTAATTTGTAACGCCTTATTTCGCTAATTAAGGTTTTTAGCGCTCCCTCCGTATAAGTGCCTCTAACATTCCATGTTCCCAAATATAAAATATCCTATTTTTCGAGTTTACCATTCTTGTCCGTTTTCATTGCAGGTGTCTTCGTAAATTTGTCCATTGGCGAATATTTCTGGCTAGTTAGCTATTTAATGCGTTCTCTTGAGAACGCTACTGCATTTTCTTCTTTATCCCACTTATATTCCTCGTCATTAATCGTTATTTTCTGATAGCCTACCTTGACTTTTTTTCCTTTATTCTTTTCTTCTTTAGCTATGCTTCTAATCTCTTTTTGAATTCTCCTTTCTTCTAGCGTCAAGTCGTTATCGATATATATTTGTCTATTTCCCAGCATACTTTTTGCGCTCATTATTTCCTGCTTCTTGTCTCTAGACTCCACTTCTGCTAATACAATTTCGGATTGGTGATCCTTGCCAATTTTGTATGCCTCCATAATTTTCGCCTTTATTTGTAGTTCTCTTTCAATGAATTTCTCTATCTCCTGTTTTTCTCTGTATTTTGTTACTTTTAATCCTTTGATTATAATATTGTTTACCCTCTTAACTTTTTCCTCTTTCTCTGCTCTATTTTCCAAGTTTTCTATTCTTTTCATAAGCTGCCGTTTTTCCTCTTCCCGTTTTTCTTCTCTTTTCTGTATGTCACTTTTTATATTTTTGATTTCGTCTTTCAGTTCGGCAGTATTTTTTGACATTTCTCTCATAATTTCTTTCATCATCTGCTTTAATTCTTCCATGTCCTCGCCTTCACTTTTACTATTCTCCTTTGCTAGGTTCGTTTTACTTTCAGATATTTCTCTTTCTCTCGCTGCTGCCCGTTGTTCAGGAGATCTGATAGTTCTTTTACTTCTACTGAAAATAGTGTGATACTCGTTTCTTTTATTTACTTCCTTTTGTTCGTTGTCTCGTTCTCTTCCGCGCTTCCTTTCCACGCTCATCTGTTCACTCCCGTGGTCTTACGCACTATTTATCACAGTTTTTACTCGTAACACTAATATTTCCACAAAATTATTACTCGGCTGTAGTGGGCTTAGTCCGGTCCTGTTCTTATCGCTTATTCACTCCGCGCGAGGGATACCTGTCTCAGCAGATTACTTGCTTATTTTGGCAGTTCGTTCGCCTTGAGAATCAAGAAACACTATTTATTGGCACGTTTTAATCTATTTAGTCACTTTAATACACACACTTTGTTCTAAACCACTTTATACACTCACAGTGATTTGAATTTCAATTTATTTTCACTTTATCTTTTTCGAAATTTATTGAAATTGAAATGATATAAACAATTTGATCTGGTGAAATTTTGCAATTAATTTTCAACAGCGATTCAAGATCTATAATACTTTCCGATTTGGGTTCGAAGGGTGATTGACCATCATAATAACCTGAAATTTTGTATAACTCTTCAATTAATTGTCCTCATCTTGCAAAATGTTATGGAATTTTCGATATCTTGTAAAATACTCAATATTATGTTAAAAAGCGTTATGAGTTGATTAAATAAATCCTTTGCATATACAATCTCGTTCAAACCAAAATAATTCTGAATTATTAATTTATTCACATATTGAATTCTTGATTTAATAACAAATTCATCATGTTCAATGTTTTCTACTGTATCATTGAAATTCTTAATCATCTGTATATTAACGGAATATGCCAGTCTTAATTGATTCTCGAATTGATGCTGATTTTTCTCTAAATGTTCTAAGATCTTATTATATTTTCTGCCATCTTCAGCGTTCAAATTTCCTGTGATTTGTTCAAATATACTTCCCAAGCCATTTATCAAACCACGTTTAGATCTACTTTTCGAATAAAAGTTCATTCTATTCAGTTTTTCTACAATGTTATTTCGAACATATTCAAGAATTTTTCCATTATTGTGTTATTATGAATATTCAGTTCTATTAAATAGACTCGATTTTAAAAGGTAGTATTGCTTATTTAAGGTCTGGAATTCGGTGATTGAAGAATCTAAGTCATAATAGTGGACGAATGTATGTGTCGCTTTTTTCCAACTTAGCAGGGCCCAAATTGATTGGTAGGATACATCTATTTTCCGTGATATTTATGATTTCGGCTCCATAGCAGAGTCCGAGGAACCTGGAAGATTTTGAAACTTGTAAGTAGGTAATTTTGGTCTTTTGATATTCATTTATTTATATATTTATTTATTTATCAATAATACCCCAACAGGCAAAAATGCCCAATTCCAGGAGAAACAAAATTATAATCATTGATGTTTGTACAATCACATTAAAAATAATTTGAAAAAAGAAACAAAAATAAATTATCTAAATATATGATTTAAGAAAATAATTGAATAGAAAAAGAGCTAAAGAAAAAAAATTTAAGCTATCTTTGAGAAAATATTATCGAAAAGTCAGCCGAAGTGAACAAAATAGGATGACGCCAGAAGATTTGAATTATAAGTCACGAATTTTATTTTTAAATATATGTATTGAGTCACTCAAAATGTCCACAGAATTTTGGATAGAATTGTGAATATGGCACACATTATATGAAGGTGATGTAATTAAAACATTGGAACGAGGAGTAGGTAAATTGAAGGTACAACGGGTACGCGTAGATACCACAGAAGTATTAATTCCTATTAGGAATAGGCACTTTGGATCATCTAGCATATTATTTATTAATTTAAAAAGATGGGTGAGTGACTGTAGCCTCCTTCTGACACGTAGACTTTCAATATTGAAAGATTCAAGAAGATCAGATTGTGGAAGACCTCTAGTAGGATAAGATCCCTGTATTTTGTAATATATGAATTTTAGAAATCTACGCTAAACTGTTTCTAGCTGGATTTCTTGATGATTATGAATTGGGTTCCATATTATAGCACAATATTCTAATTTCGATCTGATTAAGGCAAAGTAAAGGGCAAATATTGCATTAGATTAGAGAATGATCGAGTATTTCGGATAACAAATCCCAATGATTTATTAGATGCTGATACTATTTTGTCGATTTGCAAATGGAATCCAAATTTAGGATCAAACGTTATACCGAGGTCTACAATCATCTCAACACGTTCTAGTGTCCTATCTGATATTGAATAATTAAACTTTATTGGTTGATGTTTTCGCGTAAATGTCATGATTTTACATTTATGAATGTTCAAAGGAAGTCTGTTATCAGTACACCAATTATCGATATCATTTTGCAGACTTACGCAGTCTTCATTGTTATCAATAGAACAGTAAACTTTTAAGTCATCTGCAAATATCAATTTCTTGTTTTTAAGATTTGAAGAGATATCGTTGATGAAAATGAGGAAAAGCAATGGACCTAAATTTGATCCTTGTGGAACGCCGGATTGTGCAACATAATATTTGGAATCATGACCTAAGTAGTTCACGTAAAACAATCTGTTTGATAAGTAACTAGATATCAGTAAGATAAAAGATTCAGAAAATCCATATTCACGAAGCTTATGAATAACTATCCTGTGATCGATACGATCGAACGCTTTGGAAAAATCTGTGTGGATCACATCTACTTGTCCTCGCATATCGATTACTTGAGATACAAATTGAGACAAATTGCACAAATTTGTGGCTGTAGATCTATGTTTCACAAAACCATGCTGAAATGGATATAAGTAATAAGTTTGAAAATTATTGTACATAAAATTGTACAACACAGTATCAAATACTTTACTGAACGCTGGTAAAACGGCTATAGGACGGTAATTACTTATATCAATCACGTCTCCAGACTTGAAAATGGGCACAATTCTAGCAATCTTCCAAACAGTAGGGAAGGAATTACTTTCTAAACAAAGGTTGAATAGGTGAACAAGTCCTGATGATAAAGAGTTTGCACAATCTCTTACAAGAAAATTAGGTACTAAATCAGATCCCGAAGAATTTTTTGATTTCAATGATCGCATCGCGGCTGTGACATCATCAATTGTTATTGCAGGTAACGTAAAAGTTTCAGTGTTAGATACCATAACATTGTGCAGTGAACTTTGATCAGATGACTGGTAGACACTGCTGAAAAATGATACAAATGCATTGACTATGTCTGTGGGATTGCTTAGCGTTTCACCTTTGTTACTCATGCTGGATGAAATAGAGGTTTTTGACTATATATTATTTACAAAACTCCAGAATTTTGACGGATCAGATTGAAGAGAATCTTCGGATATTCTGATAAAATTATTGTATGACTTTCTAAGGTCAATCTTAATTTTATATCTCAATGACTTGAATTTTCGATAATAGAATTGACTACTAGCATTGTTTTTCTTGTATTGTTTGAAATAATAAGCCTTCTTTTTTATGTTTGCAATTATTTCCTTAGAGAACCAACATGGATGAAACGTTCTACTTACAAATTTAGCAGGTACACATAAATAAAAAAAAAAATACAATGTTGAATATAAAAATTCACATGCAGCATCAACAGCTGTAAACGTACTCACTCGATCCCAGTCAAAAGTAGATATCATGTGATATAACAGAGGAAAATTTGCTTTTTTGAAGTTGTATTGCTTGGCATTATGATTTGCTATGAAGTTATTACTTTTATCGAAATCAGATCTCAGTACGCTTACATATATTGTTAAAGCAGGATGATTTAGGTCTTCTTGGAAAATAACATCCTTCTCATGACAAACTTCACAATCTGAGATATATAAAACTAAGTCGAGTGATCTGTTATTCTGGTTTGTGACATGAATAAATTGCTTAAGATTTGAAAACGAAGTGAAATCATCAAGTAATTTCACTAAATCAGTTTGATTAGTTGAAACAAAATCAGGAACATCGAAATCTCCCAGTATTAACAGACTACCATTGTATGTAAGAGAAAAAAGTTCAAAAAATTCAAATAGAGGTTGATAATATTGAATAGATGAGTTGGGTGGTACATATACACAAAACACATGCAAAAATTTAAAATCTAAATCAATTTTTGCTCCTACAATATCAATGTTCAGCGGCAGTTGAATATGATAATCATCTAAACGAACACTAAATTTATCATTGATTGCCTACATTACTTCACCACCACGGGTTAAATCACAAGCTAAAAAGTTACGGTCTGTACGAAATATAGAATAACTTTGATCAGAAAATTCGGAATCTAGCACATTATCACTCAACCATGATTCAGAAATGGCCACTATATCAAATTCGTTTTCAAGGAGGGCAAGATACATATTGTTCAATTTGGTGTTCATCCCACGAGCATTCTGGTAATGAATCGAAAGCTCTGACTTACCGCCGCCTGCTGGGTTTACATGTTTTTTTTGAACTATAGTTGGAATTCCTTTAATAAACTTAATTGTTAAATTTGTTTCACCATTATTTATCCGTTCCTGAAGCTTTTGTTTAACGGACTTGAAGAATTGTAACTGCATAGGTGTACGGTCCGCACTTATTCTAATGTTTCCGTCTGTATTTTTAGCTTTAGCTTCAAGTACAGCCTGTACATCTTCTTTGTTATTGCAAATTACCTTCAAAGGACGGGGTCGATTTGAGTTGGGAAGGCGTCCCAGACGATATGTTCGTAGATTCGTTGTAGGAATATTAGCAGTTTCCTGAAATATTCTACCAACTTCCTGTAGATCGTGAGATTGACGTACTGACGATTCAGGAGATTGGTTTTCTTGCAGATTAAAAATAATGATGTTATTTGATCTTCGATGACGTTCGTGAATTTCGTTTATGATTAATTCAGCATTTTCATCATTTGAGGTACAAGTGACAGATCTCTCAGGAATAACTTGTGAAAGTTGTTGTTCAAGTTCAAGAAGCTCGCTCTGTAAGTCGCATAAGGAACGTTAGAGCTGCAGTATCAAGCTTAGTTGATCAGTTGGTTTACAGGAAGCACAAAAAAAGTGATTGCTCTCTTTTGCAAATTTAGACATTGAATTTCATTGCGATCTACAGACCTACATTAATATACGGTAGTGAATCATGGGTAATGAATAAGAGAAATAAAAGCAAAATACAGGCAACAGAAATGAGATTTCTTAGAAGAGTGGAAGGGGTTACAAGAAGAGATAGGATAAGAAACGAAACAATAAGAAACAGTCTACAAATTGAAAGTATCCAGACAACTATAGAAAAAAAGCAGCTTGCATGGTACGGACACCTAGTAAGAATGCCTGAAGAAAGACAGACTAAACAAGTATGGAACGCAAGAATAATTAAGAAGAAAAAAAGAGGCAGACCAATGAAGACATGGGAAGACAGCATATAAGAGATATTAAACAAAAATAACATCAGTACGCAAGAAGCAAGAACAAAAGCAAGGAACAGAAAAGACTGGAAAGAACTGATCAACAATATTAAATAAAGTTATGAACTAATCGCGACACCCGAAAGGGTACTAACCGATTTAAAATGATAATAATAATAATAATAATAACCCTCTCAACATGTTATCCATTAAGCGTTGGAATGTCGCGAGGGCGTTTTTCAGCCCGAATGGCATACGGAGGAACTCGTAGTGTCCGTCTTCGGTGTTGAAAGCAGTTTTATGAATGTCTGTCTCAGTCATTTATATCTGGTGAAAACCAGAAGCTAAGTCCAAGGTGGTAAAGTACTGACAGCGTCCTAATTTGTCAAGTAAATCTGTTATATTGGGTAACGGGTATTTGTCATCGATCGTCTTGTCATTCAGTTTACGGTAGTCGATTACTATGCGCCATTTTCTCTGTCCTGATGCGTCTAATTTCTTTTTGACGATCCAAATAAGAGATTACCAGGGTGAACATAGAGGTCTAATAAAATTGTCGCTAAGCATTTTTTTAATTTGGGTACGTACTTCTTCCTTGTGAATTTCCGGATATCTATATGACTTGGTATAGATGGGAATTTCGTCTGTGGTTTTAATTGAATGCTTTATTTGGTTGGTGAATGACAATTTGTTCTTTTCTAAGTGAAAGATATCTGAGTACTCGCCAATTAATTTAGTTGAGGTTAATTTTTCTTTGGCATTTATGTGATCAGTACGTATTTTTGAAATGTCAAATCTGATTTTCTCTGAATGAATTGAGTTAAAATTTGGGCTGGGAAGTATTTCGTAATTGTCCATGTTTTCAACGGGAATGGGCTTGGATTGTTCAAAACTAACTTCGGTATTGTTATAATTTATTACGGTGCAAAAAGCTTGATAGTCTTGGGCCGTAGCAATGCATTCAGGTATAACTAAGCTATAATTTTTCACTTCAGGAATTAAAACGGTGCCTTTTTTCTGACTTACTTGAGTTTTAATTTGTTTCTCATTGTTTGGTTTCAAAGTAACTTGCTTTTCAGAAAATAGAATATTATTTGTGTTCATTTTGTTATTAAAATTATGATGATGAATCTTGATTTCACTGTTTGGAGTTATGATTAAATTTTAATCTGAATCGATCACTATTTTCAATAATTTCGAATTATCTAGCCCCAACAGAATATCGAATTGGTCATGAAAATTGGATAAATGATATTTCAAATACAGTTTTTCATTTGAATTGAAGATTTTTGAAATTAGTATATTCGTGCCATAACTTTCAATTGGAGTACCATGAGCGGTTGAAATTTGGAATGGATCATTAATAATAAATTTTTCGTGGTACTTTTTTGCAATATCAGGTTTTACAAATGATTTAGTGCTACCGGTGTCGATAAGAACTTTCAAATCATATTCAGGGAAAATTATATATGGCAGTTTACCTTGATTATTGGTCAAATTCATTAATTCGAGTTTTGATAATTTTCTTCCTCTGTTTCCGAGGCTACTACATCTAAAAAATTATTTTCGTCTACAATGTCGGTATTCTCGCTGGAATAATTTTCAGCTGGATGTTCATAGCTCAGAATCAAATCAACGTGCAAATTTGTTCCATCATTTGCGATATTATAAAGTTCAGCGGGTCTAGAAAAACTATGAGACGGTCCTGCTCTTGGCTGGATCGAATTTCTTGTTGATATGCTCATAGGTGTAGGTTTGTTTGTGTTAGAAGTAGCAAATTTTGTATTTTGTTTTTGCGTGAAAGGTTTGAAATTATTTGTTGGAATTATTTTATTTGCTGATTACTGAGGATTAGCATTAGGTTGCGTTTTTGGTTGCACAAATCGCGGGTTATATGCAAAATTTGGCTGTGCAGGCCGCGAATTATACGCAAAATTTGGTTGTGCAGGTCGTGAATTATATGCAAAATTTAATTGTTGGGCTCTTTCAGGATTGAATTGTGTCTGAGGCTTTGCTATTTGCTTGGAAAAATTATTCTGAGGCAATTTTATATTCTTTGTATTATCAAACTGAAAATCATCAGTAAGCATTTTCAATGCTTCATTTAAACTCGAAGGATTTTTGGCACGCATCAATTGACCGATGGGCTCCTTCAATCCGCGTAATAGTATTCTTAGAGCATAATTCTCAAAGTAATCAGTTAAAACTGGTGCTGATATCAAATTTTTATGAGTTGAAATATTAGAAACTGATAAATTCAGAATGTGCTGTATTTTTATATAAAAGTCAAAAACATTTTCATAATAGCTTTGTTCAAGCTCTGTCAATTCTACATTTAATGTGTAGATATCTCGTTTGTCGGCATATGTGTTAAGTAATGCCTGTCTTAAGTCATCCTATGATTTTATTTCACAAGATGCAATATTTACTGCTGCTTCACCCTTCATTTTATTGTACAGACTTAACATTAGAAATTCATTTTGGAAATCTTCGAGATTAACTGCATTAGAGAATTTATCGACTAACTTTTCACTAAAACTCAAAAATCTAGGTAATAATTCTCTTTCACCGGGAAAGTCCGGTACCATATCTAAGTATTCTTTCTCTAGAATAGGTACAGCGGCGGATAATCGGTTACTGGGATTTTGATTTGATTGTTTTTACTACGAAGTAAAATTGGATCCTTAAGAATATAATTTATTCTATTGGAATTTCTATGTATTATACGATCGTCTAGATCGGAGTCTGAATCTGATATTTCAGAACTATCGGAATTTATTATTGAAGGTAAACCTCTAAAAGACATGTACTCACGACAGAATCCAGTACATTGGTCCTGAAGATTGTAGCGTTGTCTTCTACAGCTGCTGGGCTTGTTGTTCTCTCGAACGCCTCATTGTAGATGGGAGGTGAAGAACTTTGACTCATTTGGCTCTGGACTGCTTGGCTGATGTTCGTTCAGCGGACAGGTACACAGCAGACACAATACGAACAACGTTTTCTTGTGACGAAAAGATTTTTATTGATTGCCAAATCAATCGTTCATACGGAACAAAATTATATTCGTTAATCTTGTTTTGGCAATCCTACCGACTGCGCCACTTATAGTTTTATACTTTGTCGTTGTTTTTAAAAAGTTACTTTATTGTCACAAGGACTACAATTCTTATGTTCACTGGATAACTAACAGATTCAGACTAACTTACTAACTACAAAACTAAGTAAGGTAAAATATGCTGTGGGAAAATACATGAAAGTTCATATTACACAAACAGCAGCAGAATGTGCTTGGTTTCTGCTAACGTTAGGAGTTCTCAGGATGTTGAGGTGATGTAACTTATAAATATATATATATATATATATATATATATATATATATATATATATATATATATATATATATATATATATATATATATATATATATATATATATATATATATATATATATATATATATTTATAAGTTACATCACCTCAACATCCTGAGAACTCCTAACGTTAGCAGAAACCAAGCACATTCTGCTGCTGTTTGTGTAATATGAACTTTCATGTATTTTCCCACAGCATATTTTACAACAACGACAAAGTATAAAACTATAAGTGGCGCAGTCGGTAGGATTGCCAAAACAAGATTAACGAATATAATTTTGTTCCGTATGAACGATTGATTTGGCAATCAATAAAAATCTTTATGTCACAAGAAAACGTTGTTCGTATTGTGTCTGCTGTGTACCTGTCCGCTGAACGAACATCAGCCAAGCAGTCCAGAGCCAAATGAGTCAAAGTTCTTCACCTCCCATCTACAATGAGGCGTTCGAGAGAACAACAAGCCCAGCAGCTGTAGAAGACAACGCTACAATCTTCAGGACCAATGTACTGGATTCTGTCGTGAGTACATGTCTTTTAGAGGTTTACCTTCAATAATAAATTCCGATAGTTCTGAAATATCAGATTCAGACTCCGATCTAGACGATCGTATAATACATAGAAATTCCAATAGAATAAATTATATTCTTAAGGATCCAATTTTACTTCGTAGTAAAAACAATCAAATCAAAATCCCAGTAACCGATTATCCGCCGCTGTACCTATTCTAGAGAAAGAATACTTAGATATGGTACCGGACTTTCCCGGTGAAAGAGAATTATTACCTAGATTTTTGAGTTTTAGTGAAAAGTTAGTCGATAAATTCTCTAATGCAGTTAATCTCGAAGATTTCCAAAATGAATTTCTAATGTTAAGTCTGTACAATAAAATGAAGGGTGAAGCAGCAGTAAATATTGCATCTTGTGAAATAAAATCATAGGATGACTTAAGACAGGCATTACTTAACACATATGCCGACAAACGAGATATCTACACATTAAATGTAGAATTGACAGAGCTTGAACAAAGCTATTATGAAAATGTTTTTGACTTTTATATAAAAATACAGCACATTCTGAATTTATCAGTTTCTAATATTTCAACTCATAAAAATTTGATATCAGCACCAGTTTTAACTGATTACTTTGAGAATTATGCTCTAAGAATACTATTACGCGGATTGAAGGAGCCCATCGGTCAATTGATGCGTGCCAAAAATCCTTCGAGTTTAAATGAAGCATTGAAAATGCTTACTGATGATTTTCAGTTTGATAATACAAAGAATATAAAATTGCCTCAGAATAATTTTTCCAAGCAAATAGCAAAGCCTCAGACACAATTCAATCCTGAAAGAGCCCAACAATTAAATTTTGCATATAATTCACGACCTGCACAACCAAATTTTGCGTATAATTCGCGGCCTGCACAGCCAAATTTTGCATATAACCCGCGATTTGTGCAACCAAAAACGCAACCTAATGCTAATCCTCAGTAATCAGCAAATAAAATAATTCCAACAAATAATTTCAAACCTTTCACGCAAAAACAAAATACAAAATTTGCTACTTCTAACACAAACAAACCTACACCTATGAGCATATCAACAAGAAATTCGATCCAGCCAAGAGCAGGACCGTCTCATAGTTTTTCTAGACCCGCTGAACTTTATAATATCGCAAATGATGGAACAAATTTGCACGTTGATTTGATTCAGAGCTATGAACATCCAGCTGAAAATTATTCCAGCGAGAATACCGACATTGTAGACGAAAATAATTTTTTAGATGTAGTAGCCTCGGAAACAGAGGAAGAAAATTATCAAAACTCGAATTAATGAATTTGACCAATAATCAAGGTAAACTGCCATATATAATTTTCCCTGAATATGATTTGAAAGTTCTTATCGACACCGGTAGCACTAAATCATTTGTAAAACCTGATATTGCAAAAAAGTACCACGAAAAATTTATTATTAATGATCCATTCCAAATTTCAACCGCTCATGGTACTCCAATTGAAAGTTATGGCACGAATATACTAATTTCAAAAATCTTCAATTCAAATGAAAAACTGTATTTGAAATATCATTTATCCAATTTTCATGACCAATTCGATATTCTGTTGGGGCTAGATAATTCGAAATTATTGAAAATAGTGATCGATTCAGATTAAAATTTAATCATAACTCCAAACAGTGAAATCAAGATTCATCATCATAATTTTAATAACAAAATGAACACAAATAATATTCTATTTTCTGAAAAGCAAGTTACTTTGAAACCAAACAATGAGAAACAAATTAAAACTCAAGTAAGTCAGAAAAAAGGCACTGTTTTAATTCCTGAAGTGAAAAATTATAGCTTAGTTATACCTGAATGCATTGCTACGGCCCAAGACTATCAAGCTTTTTGCACCGTAATAAATTATAACAATACCGAAGTTAGTTTTGAACAATCCAAGCCCATTCCCGTTGAAAACATGGACAATTACGAAATACTTCCCAGCCCAAATTTTAACTCAATTCATTCAGAGAAAATCAGATTTGACATTTCAAAAATACGTACTGATCACATAAATGCCAAAGAAAAATTAACCTCAACTAAATTAATTGGCGAGTACTCAGATATCTTTCACTTAGAAAAGAACAAATTGTCATTCACCAACCAAATAAAGCATTCAATTAAAACCACAGACGAAATTCCCATCTATACCAAGTCATATAGATATCCGGAAATTCACAAGGAAGAAGTACGTACCCAAATTAAAAAAATGCTTAGCGACAATTTTATTAGACCTCTATGTTCACCCTGGTAATCTCTTATTTGGATCGTCAAAAAGAAATTAGACGCATCAGGACAGAGAAAATGGCGCATAGTAATCGACTACCGTAAACTGAATGACAAGACGATCGATGACAAATACCCGTTACCCAATATAACAGATTTACTTGACAAATTAGGACGCTGTCAGTACTTTACCACCTTGGACTTAGCTTCTGGTTTTCACCAGATATAAATGACTGAGACAGACATTCATAAAACTGCTTTCAACACCGAAGACGGACACTACGAGTTCCTCCGTATGCCATTCGGGCTGAAAAACGCCCTCGCGACATTCCAACGCTTAATGGATAACATGTTGAGAGGGTTATTATTATTTTTATTATTATAATTTTAAATCGGTTAGTACCCTTTCGGGTGTCGCGATTAGTTCATAACTTTATTTAATATTGTTGATCAGTTCTTTCCAGTCTTTTCTGTTCCTTGCTTTTGTTCTTGCTTCTTGCGTACTGATGTTATTTTTGTTTAATATCTCTTCTATGCTGTCTTCCCATGTCTTCATTGGTCTGCCTCTTTTTTTCTTCTTAATTATTCTTCTTAACTTACTAACTACAAAACTAAGTAAGGTAAAATATGCTGTGGGAAAATACATGAAAGTTCATATTACACAAACAGCAGCAGAATGTGCTTGGTTTCTGCTAACGTTAGGAGTTCTCAGGATGTTGAGGTGATGTAACTTATAAATATATATATATATATATATATATATATATATATATATATATATATATATATATATATATATATATATATATATATATATATATATATATATATATATATTTATTAAAAGTTGCGATAAAGATATTCAGGAAAATACAAAAAAAAAATTCTTGGCTTTTTTTAAATTTTTATGTAAATCATGATAGTCTTAAATATGATATAAGTTGTCATAAACAACACTCTTCACCCATACACCCTCACTCATACTCACACGCATGATTTCCAATATGCACATGATACGGTCAACAAGCCTTTGCTAGCGATGACGATATTTGGGGGAATACAGAATTTCTTTTCTCCTTTCTTTATTCTAATTATTATGAAAATTATGATTATTTTAAAAGTAATATAAGTAGTCACTGACATACTCTTTACCCCTTCACCCTAACTTAATTCACACGCATATTATACATCTATTTTCGATATACACACAATATTGGTCAAAGCTCCATTTCTTGCGATAAAGATATTTGAGAGAATTTGAAAAATAAATCAAATAAATTATTTTTTTTTCTTTTATTTATATAAGAATTTTCAATATTTTTCAATGGTTATAGGTAGACATGAACACCCTCTTCACCCCTCCCTCCATCTTCACCTAATACACGCACTATATGTCTTTTTCCACGTTTACACACAATACACGATGAACAAGCCATTGCTTGCGATGAAGATATTGGGGAAAACGCAAGAATAAAAAATATAACTAAATTTTCATGAAATTTATAGATTATCTTAAAAATTATATGGATGGTCATTAAAACCTGCTTCACCTCTACACCCTTAATAAATCCGCACGACATTCACATTTAACCAGCTATAAATATTAATTTAGAAAATATCTTCACACACGCAACAAACCAACAAATAGATCTTTTCTACAAAAATATTTCACAAAACATCTCTCATTCGATACTTTCTTTCATATGTCTTAGCCAATATGACTGAAATAATGCACACTCTATTTAATATCGAAACTAGCAAAATACAACTTAATCTCCAAAAAAAAGTATGAATGATAAAAAAAATTAAAATTGAAAAATAATGATAATATTGATAATAATCCAATAATGTTGGCTGGCCGAGCTCGCTTCGCGAGCACGGCAGCTTGGTTTTAGGGAAAGTCGCATTGCTCGCTCGGCAGCGACAGCTTATTACTATCGGAATTTGCTTTGCACGCTTCGTAATCTACCGTATTCCGAGCTCAGTAAAATTTTCATATCGTCATAATGTACTATTTGACTATATAAAAAGTTATGAATTTCATGAACAAAATATCAAAATAAATTATTTTGAGTAAAATTTAAGTTGTGCAAGCCGAAAAAAAAATTTTATATCGTCATATATACGAGAAGAAAACAAAATTGATGTGCCAAATACTATGAATGTTATTATTTATTAGTTTCATAAGTTTAAAAGTGTTCAATCTCATAAACGCAAATGTAGCTAAATTTTTTATGAGTCCAGCCTATTATTATATGATATATGTATACATAATATTTGCATATATATATATATATATATATATATATATATATATATATATATAGATAAATTGATTTGTTGATCTTCTTAAATAAATTTTTAAGAACTTTTTTGTATTATTACAATGGATATTTATTGCTTTGCATTCATGTACAGACTGAATATTCCTCAAACTTAGCTATTTCACATCAACTACACATGTACTGACAAGATGAGATAAAATATAGTTCAAAGTCCGTGTGAACTGGCCAGAAGTGTTTAGGTCAGCAGGTTATTGACAGGTAACACCTCCATCCTTAAGAAGAAACTCTAGGGTGGAACAACCTGTGTTTCGTCGATGTCCCTCGGATTTCGATTGACTTGTTTTTTCTGTAACATTTTGTTTATAATTTAAACAACAAAATATAAAATAATTATTGTTGCGAAAATGGTGACGCAAATAGTCGATCCTCTTGAATAGTTCATATGGAGGTTGATTGGGTCGATTGGTAGCTCTTGGGCTTCTTGTAGTTGAATTTGATGAAGTTTATCCAGTGATAACTTGTCCAGCTTCAATTCTTCGACTTGTACTATTGATAAGTTTTGCATGTTTATTTTCTCAAGGCTTAGTGGATGTCCGAGTATTGCCTTCATTTTATTTTGATAAACAAGAGAAAATATTTTTGATGAACAATCTGGCGGAACAACAAATAGGTACATTCCTTTTAGTAAAGCGATTGTATTTTCTTTGCACATTGTTTGTACTTGATATGTGCCGATATAATGTGCTTTATTGATTTCTAAGATGATTTGTTGAGTAATTTTGACAGGAACTTTTTGACAATTGATAGCCGTAGTTTCGGTTGATAGAATAGATGTTAAACATTCTTGATTTTTGTGAAGAGGCAGCAAATTTGTTCTTTCACAAAGAAATTTGGTTTGTAAGTCGATATATTTTTCATTACTATATTGGTATACATTGTTGCTAATTGATAGGTAGGTTGAGGGTGGAATGATAGTTGAAAGATTTTCATTGAGAATTGAAAATAAATGATAATGGTCAAATATTTCTGGATGTACTAGAGGGACATCTAGTGAAAACATAATTCTCTCGTTCATTGCATATACTTTAGTTTCAATGACATTGTAATATTTGAAAAGATCGTTGGTGTTGGAAAATAACTGTTCATGGTCATAAATTAAATGTAACTCGTTCACGACATTTTTTGATTCTTGATGAGAAATTATACTGTGATGTACAACTTTTGAACTAGCAAAAGTTGCAGCGTTTTCTAAATCTGATTGAAAACTCAATAAAGAATCAAGATTAAGCTTTATTTGTTCTAGGATTTCGTGAGTGTCTGAATAAAATATGAAATTAAATTTTGTTTCATTCAATGTCCGAATTATTCTGTTCGTTTCATTCTCGATTGTATTTTGATTTGCAGTAATTAACGTGAGTGAACTATTGATATTAGACATTATATTTTCTGAAAAATAAATTTGTTCATTCAGTTTAACAACAATTTTATTCTGATTTGTCTCTAATTCTAGAATATGATCCATATAACCAGTAATAAATTTCACAAGTGAACCTAAAGGGTTAATTAAACCTCGTTTTTGTCGTTTCTCATGATAAAATGATTCTATTTTATACTTAACAATTTTCAATTCATATTCTAAATGATTGAAAAAACTCTGATGATACTGAATTTATTACATCTTTCAATTCTAAATAATCATTATTCAATTGATTAATTTGATCTCTAATGGGAAGTAAATCGATATGATGTAGGAAGGTATGTGAGGCTGTTTGGATTTTTGCATGTCCTGATTTAAGAGGAAGGATTCCAGGATTACTTGCTAGATTTTGTACTTGTATATTTTGCGTCCTTGTCATGTGAAGAGTCACAAGTCTGTAACAATGGAGAACGTTTCACTAATTTGTTTTCAAGAATTTTGAATTTATTTTTCTTGTGTTCTATTTTATTTTTAAAACTATATGTTTCAAGTCTAAGTCTTTTGAAATTAGAAAGATAGATGTCTTTTGATGTGTTGCTATGTTCTGGCTTTATTTCTGCTGTTCTCAGCTCAGGGTTGATTTTTTCAACTTGTTTAGGTTTAAATTTATTCTTTGTTTTACTTTGCTTTTGTTCATTCTCAATATAAATTTTCTTAGAAATGTCCGGTCATTCTTCACGTTCTTTATCAGCATATTCTATGGTTTTCTGCTTGTATGATTCGTTACTATCTTTAATTTTATCATATAATAGTTTAATTTTTTCTCTATGACTTGTAATATAATTGTTAACTAATCGCTTTTGTTATTCAATATCTAAAGGTGAATTTACTTCTAAATGTCCTTGAATGATTTTTTGAGGTTTCAGTTTGGTAACTGAGTGAATGGAATTGTTGTATGCTAAAAGTGAATAATTGATTCAATTTCTATCGGTTCTTTAGAATATACTTCTTGATTGTTTAGCAATCTCACATGTTCAATTAGAGTCGAATGGAATCTTTCGATTAAACCATCGGATTCGGGATGTTGGGAACTTATAAAATGCAAATTTGCTTTGTGAACGTCTAGTAAATCTTTGATTGAAGAGTTTTCGAACTCAAGACCGTTATTCGATGTTATTTGATCCGGTATGCCGTGATGTGTAAAATATTTGATAAGATTGTTCACGATTTCTATACTCTGTCCAGAGCTTAATTTATAGGCCTGCGCATATCTTGAAAATGCATCAATAATTGTAAGAAATTTCTGTTTATCTGATGTGATGGTGTCAACATGTGAAATTTCAAAAGGTTTGGTTGAAGTAGGAGATATAATAAATTTTGGTCTTAACGGTACTCTGTCATATTTCGTCTTTAAACATATTTCGCATTCGTTGATATATGTTTCAATTGATTTACGCAAATTTGGCCACTAATAACGCTTTTTTATTTGATTTTCTGTTTCATCAAGACCTCGATGGTTAGTCTTGCTTTCATGGTAGTTTTGGATTGATTCTTTTCTTTCGTTTTGATCTTCCACGTCTAATAATTTTTGTGTATATCTGACAAAATTTATTTGCGAATTTTTAAAATACTTCTGAACTACAGAACTGAACCTTTCATATATTGGGTCTACAAAATACAAATAATAATTTACTCTCGGGACTATATATTCTTTTATAAATTCAATAACGTCATGCGTAAAGTTATTCTTTGAAATTTCTACTATAAAACGTTGGGTGTTCTGGAATAGTTTTACAATTTTTGGTTTCTTTGCAACAAAATTCAAATGTGATATTATAATTTGATTTTTTCCATAATTAACAGGTTTGTCAGAAAAAGGTATGTCTATAATCGGATTTTCTCTGTTCGTATGAATAGTGTTATTATCAGATATATCCCCGTTCAGATTTTTGTTATCAGTTTCAACTATTAATGAATCATTATCTTAATTTTTACTACAATCACCCCCGTCAACGTTACTCAATTTTTTATTGAACTCTTTAATATAATCAAATATTTCGCCTGAATCTTCAATTGTATCGTTCGCGTTCATTTGAATTCTAGATAAAGCGTCCGCGTTTTTGTTCTGTAAACCTTTTTTGTAAATTATTTGGTAGTCATATTCCTCTGGCTCGAGGTGCCATCTGACAAGTTTGGAATTTGGTCCTTTGATGGAAAATAACCATTGTAATGGACGATGATCTGTGTAAATATAAAATTTACGTCCAAACAAATATGGTCTGAAGTGTTTTACTGCCCATACTATTGCTAATAATTCCTTTTCAATAGTAGCGTATTTTGTTTCTGATTCATTAAGTGTGCGGCTCGCGTATGCTATTGGAAGGTCGGATCCAACTTTTCCTTGTGATAAAACCGCACCAATCGCGAAATTACTCGCATCGGTCGTCAAAATAAATGGTTTCTCGAAATCAGGGAATTGTAATATGGGTTCATTGGATAATAGATTTTCACAGATATTAAAACAGTTTACATAATCGGTCTTTTATCTGTCAATTATTGCATTTTTCTCCAAACATGATGTTAGAGGTTTAGTTAATTTTGCAAAGTTTTCAATAAATTTTCTATAGTACCCTAATAATCCTAAAAATGCTTTGATCTCTTTTGTTGTCTAGGGGGTAGTTTTGAATAGATTTGATTCTTTCCGGATTAGATTTGATTCCATCTGGTGTTATGATGTGTTCAAAAAAAATTACTTCTTGTTTTAGAATCTCAGATTTATCGAGTTGTATTTTAAGATTACTGTCGCGTAATTGCTGAAATATATGTTTTAAATTCACTATATGCTCTTGAAGAGGAGCAGAGAATACAATTATGTCATCTATATATACAAAACAGGTTCTGTTTAGATGTTCTCTTAAAATGTTATCCATTATTCGCTGGAAGGTTGCCGGAGCATTTTTCAGGCCAAAAGGAAGTCTTAAAAATTCATTATGTCCGTTTTCAACATTGAATACGGTCT
The DNA here is from genome assembly GCA_963989225.1 of Dromius quadrimaculatus. Classification (NCBI taxonomy): domain Eukaryota; kingdom Metazoa; phylum Arthropoda; class Insecta; order Coleoptera; family Carabidae; genus Dromius; species Dromius quadrimaculatus. The sequence goes on along the minus strand of OZ022334.1, from coordinate 25,195,776 downwards.
TCTGTATATCGTCTGGATGCATTCCAATTTGATGAAGGCCACTAGCTAAATATAATGTCGCAAAATATTGTGAACGTCCGAGTCTGTCTAGGATATCAGGAATATTAGGTATTGGTTAGCGATCGTCAACAGTTTTTTCGTTTATCTTGCGATAATCGACAACTATACGCCATTTTTGTCTTTTTGAGGCATCTGCCTTCTTCGGTACGATCCAAATATGACTTGCCCATGCTGAATCGCTTGGTCGTATTATTCCTTGCTCTAGCATATTATTAATATGTCTTTCTACTTCCAGTTTGTGTATAAAAGTAATTATTCGATGTTCTATTTTGTTAGTGAATGTAAGTGAAGAATTTTTGCGATAAAAAATATCTGAAAATGATTCTACAAATTTTTCAATTTGATTGTTCCCTTCAAAATTCATATGTTCGGTCTAAATTAGTCTCGTTTTATCAGATTTATCAACAATCTTGGTGTTTCCGTTATTATCATAATAAAACATAGCACTGAATGATTCAAATTCTCTATTTTGGAACGAATTTACTTTAATGGGTTCATACAAATATATTTCTTGAAATTTGTTCGTACTGTTGTAAACATCAACAGGTGCATAACCTTTACAACCATTTGTAACACATTCTCTGATAAAACAATTGGAAATTTTTGTTTGTGGTATAATCATGTCTCCGCTACTAACATTGACAGGAATTTTAACTGTCTCCAAAGTACATAGTTCTATTCGTGCAAAAAATCATAATTTATTTTTAGTTTCATAATGGGATGGAGTCAAATTTGTATTTGGTGTTTTTATTACTGAATTTCTCAAATCTAAATGAACATTGAAATCTTTGAGAGTGTCATAGCCAATTGAACCGTCGAAAAAGTGATGAAATTTGAATAAATAAAACTTCATATTTTTATTAACGTTAAATTCAGGAATTGTCTGAAATATTGAAGAGATAGTGAAGTTTTCTTTTCCGATGGAATTTTTGAAATATTTCTTGGCTATATCTGGATTTAAAAATGATTTTGTCGCTTCTGTGTCGATTAATAATTTCAAGGGTGGATTTGAAATTCTAATGAACGGCAAATCTTTCTTATCATATATTGAATGTAACTCTATGTTTGGTTCGTTGTTTGACTTGTTTCGCAAAAATTTTTCTCGTCTTCGAGTGACTGAGTTTCAAAATTATCTTTTGAGTCGCCATTTTGTGGATTATAATCGGTTTCGCCAATTTCGTGATTTTCGTAAGAATATTTGCTATTTTCATAGAATTGCGTGGGGTGTTCTACGTTATACATTTCTTCTACAGCGTGATTCTGTGTTTGGCGACTTTGAAACTTATTCATTCCGGTATTAGGTTTTGAAAATGTTCCATGCGATACTCCGCTCATAGAGACAGGTTTTGGTTGAATGGGATGATTGGCGGAGCTTTGAGATCTCCAAACGTTTGTTGCGTTAGGTTTGGAGTGATTTTCAAACATTTGTTGGTTAGTTAAAAATCTTCGAGGCTGTTGCATTGGTCGGAGTTGCAAGTTGATGGGGTTGCATGGGAATCGGGAATAATTATTATAATATTGTGGTGGTTGAGGTCTAAAATATTGTTGTCTTTGAAAATGTGAATTTACATTTAGTTTTGGACCATGGATTCTGTTTTAATCAAGATTAGGTTTTTGTAAATGTCTAATATTATTTTCCGATATTATGTATTGTCCAGATTCTGCAAGACTACTTGGTTTCATAGCGCTGACAGTTGAACCTAAGGGCTCTTTTAAATCCTCTAAAAACATTCTCAAAGCATGTGTATCATAAAAATTATTTTTGACTGTCTTGATTCTTTTGCTTGCTTCGTGAATTTCAATGAAATTGTGCAAAGCACCTAAATTTGACATGATTCTAGTATAAAATTGTGAATAATTCTCGTTATCTTTTTGACGTAATTGATCCAAATCGAATGAGCCGTTTTCGTCTTGTTGGTCTCCAAAGTGAGCGACCAACGCATCTTTAACTGTTTTCCAGTCTTTTGAAATGCACGTAATATAAACTTAGCGTGCGGGACCATTTGATTCCGCATGAATACTATATATTACTATAATATTTTGGACCCAATGAATATTTTCTGGGCTTGGATCCCAATAAGTAGTTATTAAAGCATTTGCAATATCTAAAAATGCTGATAATTTTGTTGCATTATCATCAAATCTAGAAACTATTTCTAATAACTCAGCTTCGAATTTAGGAGGTGCCATATCAAAAGAGTTATTGTTTTCTACAGCAACTATTTCTTTGTTAATATTTGAAATAGAAAATATTGAACTCAAATCTATTTCTTGTATTGAATTTCTATATTCTAAATTTTGCTTGTTTCCACTATTATCCTTGATAGAAATTGATGAACGCGAGGAGTCTGACATAAAAATTGAACAAAGGAAATCAACTTACAATACCAATGTAGCAATCTTCATCACAAATGGATTGTCCTCGATGGATGCCCTTTTGGATGATTGCTTGATGCCGATAGATTGATACACGATGATAACCTGTCGGAATCGTAAGATTCTTCTTCTGAATGAACAATGGACACTGACGGACTATTCTTGATGAATCTCCTCTCAAAATCCTACCGATTGCGCCAATTGATTCGTTGATCTCCGTAAATGAGTTTTTAAAAACTTGATTCAATTATTACAATGGATGTTTATTGCTTTTCGTTCATGAACAGACTGAATATTCCTTTAAATTATCTATTTCACATCAACTACACATGTACTGACAAGATGAAATAAGATATAGTTCAAAGTCCGTGTGGACGGATAGTAGCTTCGCACCACCGCCCGCTCGAGCGAGTGCGTGAACCAAATGTCCGAACCTGCAGTTCCTCTCGTACTGAGCAGGATTACTATCGCAACGACATGTAATCAGTAGGGTCAAACAAACCTGTCTCACGACGGTCTAAGCCCAGCTCACGTTTCCTATTGGTGGGTGAACAATCTGACGCTTGGCGAATTCCGCTTCGCAAGGATAGGAAGAGCCGACATCGAAGGATCAAAAAGCGACGTCGCTATGAACGCTTGGCCGCCACAAGCCAGTTATCCCTGTGGTAACTTCTCTGACACCTATTGCTGGAAACACTTCAAGCCAAAAAGATCGATAGGCCGTACTCTCGCAGTCTCTGTGCGTACTGAACATCGCTGGCTCTAGTCTCGTGAATGCCTCACGCGCATGTCGATATGTCGCTCGCAGCTGGGCTGTGGTATTCTATTTGCCAGTGCAGTCAAGTAAAAATGTGATCGAACATCTGAAAATATTTTCACTCTTGAACTTTCTTAAAATAATATTTTAATCTTGGACTATGTCTCGGTCTACACATTTACCTGTCAGAAATTCATTTAGATTCTTTCTGTTTCACAAACGTTGTTATGCTTAATATCAGTATACCAATTGTAAGTAAAAAATTGTATATTCTTTTCAAATTGACTTTGTGAAATTGATAAGCGCCATTTTGTAGCTTTCCCTGAAGAAGTGTCAAAATTGTACACGAAATATTGGAGTTTGAATTAAATTACTACCACTACAAGTTTCAAAATTTATTGAAATTGTGCCCAATCACAACCGTTACACCGTTAAACCGCAATTTTTGCAATTTTTATCTTTCAACTAGTCGGTTGTTACTACTTTTCTACTATAATCTTCCAGGTATGGGTTTTTACCAACGCATCACACAAGAATGGGGTCATTCTTGCTCAAGATCTTTAAAAAAATGGGCTTCCATCAACATCAAGCTGGCATCGTTCAGAAACAGAAGAATATTCCTTCTCCAATGCAAAAGACAAGACATTATACCGAAGCACATCACAGGAGGTGTGAAAGGCATACACTCCTTGCTTACATCGGAAACAACAAGACCAGGAAACCAACTGCTTAATTTCAATAAAAGGTTGAAAGATAAAATTCTTAAATTAGAATTGAAAATAACTAATGACGTCATACGCACGCTCGAGAAAGATTTAGATTCTATCACTTTTGATTTACCAACTAACAATAATTTTTTTATTCATATTTTTGATGAATTCAAGAGAAGGCAGACAAAAAGTTATAATGTTGTTTTCAATAAGATCAAATCGGAAATTCGAGCCTCTAATAATTTACTTAACTTAAAAAAAGAAAACCAATCAAAAACACATGGAAAATTGTTCAAAAATCCGTCGAATACAAATATTTCGGAAGACGTAGAGAAATTACTGTCCCTGAGACCAAAATTCAGTATCGAACCATCTAAAGCTGACATCGAACCTGAAGAAATTATAGCTGATGTGGAATCCGCTATCAAGGGTTGTAATTCAGATCACAACATCTTGAGAGCGAAGGCTACTTATGTAATAACTAATTATATTAACAAAGATAATATCAAACATAATTTATGTCACGAATTATTTGATAGAAGCAAAGAATTTTTAAAAAATAACAATGAAATCCGTATTCTTAGATCTGACAAAGGGAATGTTACTGTAGCAATGAACAAAACACGTTATAATGATTTATGTCTGTCTGCTCTTGATAATGAGAATTATTATATATAGATTAAAACTGATCCGTCAAATACTATTCGAACAAAAAGTAACAATATCATAAAGAAATTGAAAACTGATAAATATATATCGGATGATCAAGCAAAAATATTAACAACTTTAATTGTGTTTCTGCTCAATTTTATGGCCTACCGAGAATTCATAAACTTAAAGTGGCACTTAGGCCAATCATTTCATCCGTTGGCTCACCAACTTCTTCTTTATGTGGTTTAGTGGCTAGAATTTTATATCTTTCGAGCGACGATGACAATATATATCTCGTCAAGGATAGTTTTCAGTTTTCAGACTTCATACAAAACTTCCAACTTCCTGAAGGCTACATGCTTGTCAGTCTAGATGAAGTAAGCCTGTTTACAAATATTCCACTAGAATTAGTACTACAAGTATTGAATGAAAAGTGGGATGACATCTCGCAACATACTCTCATACCGAGAGAGGAATTTTTACATATCATTCAATTCATTTTCAATAATAATACCTTCTGCAATAACAAACAATATTATAGACAAATTTTCGGTAGCCCGATGGGTAGTATCGTGAACCCTGCTCTAGCACGATTAGTTATGGACTGGGTGTTGGATCAGTGCATTTCCAGCCTTTCATTTGAGCTACCTTTCATAAAAAAATATGTGGATGATTTAATCACAGCCATCCTCAGTGACAAACAAGTGGAGATTCTGAATGTATTCAACGCTTACAACGAAAATATACAATTTACCATCGAAACAGAGCAAAATAACAGCGTGCCATTTCTGGATACGAAAGATATCAGAACACCAAACCAAACAATTATTTTGGACTGGTATCAAAAGCCATCGAACTCTGGTAGATACATTCATTACTCCTCTTATCACATAACGAAAGTAGAAATCAATCTAGTCCTGGGAATGAAAAATAGAATAGAAAAAATATGTCACCCTACTCTACGGCTACAAGCAGACTACGATAACACAGTTATTCTTGGCCGCGAAAGCAATTATAACAAACGGCTTTTTTTTTTAGAAATGTATTATATCAAGAAGTATTCTGACACAGCAATAAATGCAAAAACAGATACGCAAAACCTGAGCACAATTTACTCGTGGCTTTTACAATCTGAAAAATAATAATAATATATTCAAACTTCCCGCTGGTTCTAGTCTCGTAAATGCCTCACGCGCATGTCGATATGTCGCTCGCAGCTGGGCTGTGGTATTCTGTTTGCCAGTGCAGTCAAGTAAAAATATGATCGAACATCTGAAAAAATTTTTACTCTTAAACTTTCTCAAAATAATATTTCAATCTTGGACTATGTCTCGGTCTACACATTTACCTGTCAGAAATTCATGATGATTTTTTCTGTTCCACAAACGTTGCTATGCTCAATATCAGTATACCAATGGTAAGTAAAAATTGTATATTTTTTCCAAATTGACTTTGTGATATTGATAAGCGCCATTTGTAGCTTTCCCTGAAGAAGTGTCAAAATTGTACACGAAATATTGGAGTTTGAATTAAATTACTACCACTACAAGTTTCAAAATTTATTGAAATTGTGCCCAATTACAACCGTTACACCGTTAAACTGCAATTTTTGCAATTTTCATCTATATATTTATATATATATGTCGAAACATTAAAAGTCCGGTTTGCACATGCCGAAACATGACGCCACGGTCTCCATTATATGTCTTAGACAACAATAATATCCAATGGATCACGACGTCCTACAAGAGGAGAAGTGCATGCCTCCGGCTATAAACTATACATTAAACAGTGGAGCAGTATATAACACTAAGGGTATTAAACCGCAGCAACCTAATGTCTTATTGATAAATTTACACTATTAAATGGTCATAGCCGGCGAGGCAATTGAATCTCCTTGTTCGAACTTTCGGGAACCACAGGTTTACCCTTGAACAGTTTCACGTACTCTTGAACTCTCTCTTCAAAGTTCTTTTCAACTTTCCCTCACTGTACTTGTTCGCTATCGGTTCCGCAGTCATATTTAGCCTTAGATGGAGTTTACCACCCTCTTAGAGCTGCACTCTCAAGCAACCCGACTCTAAGGAGAAACCCACCCAAATATACAAACGGTCACTATGGGCCTGGCACCCTCTTTGGGCGAATGGCCCCCTTCAGGAAGGACTTGGACTCGTTTATAAATACTCAGGTTAAACGGGCTCTCCCAAACACTACATTGCCCAACAATTATTTCCAATTGTGGGCTTCAGTGCTGGGCTCTTTCCTGTTCGCTCGCCTCTACTAAGGGATTCCCAGTTAGTTTCTTTTCCTCCGCTTAATAACATGCTTAAATTTAGCGGCTAATCTCACCTAACCTGAGGTCGCATAGTTAAGTTATTTCACATGCTGATCATGAATAAATTATACAACATATCTTGATGATGAAAAATGAAACTATTTCACCAAAAAAAATTGAAATAATATCATTCGTGTATATTTCAATCAATAGAATGATGAAAACTCCTATATATTTGATGCAACTATAAAATATTGATGTCTCGTATAAGCTTTATACCTTGGAATGTTATATAAAACAAATCATGAATACATCAATTTGTTGCCAATATATATATGCATTAACGAAATTATCAATATTATTTTGTTTTGATATATACTATTATTATATTGGTAGAACAATATGATCTATTTCTCATAAACGTGTACGATTAAGTATTATTAATATAATGTAACAAATAACATAATTATATAACAATACTTTACCAGTGACACAATTAACATATTTAAGAGCACAGTACAAAATATATAAAATCATTTATATATTATATGTACTAAATAACTCTAGAAACGATTATTTCTCATTATGAAAAACAATCAGTCTAGTTCAAATAGAACTCGACCCTCAGTCAGGCGTGGTCTGGAAATAGTTATTCCAAGACCGCAACGTGCGTTCGAAATATCAATGTTCATGTGTCCTGCAGTTCACAAGTTGACGCGCAATTAGCTGCGTTCTTCATCGATCTGCGAACCAAGTGATCCACTGTTCAGGGTGATTCTATTAGCTTTCTATTCCTTTTCAATATAATATAATGTCTAATATAAAAAGAATTATTCATGTTATGTTTGATAGTTATAATAATTCATATAATGTCATTTTTTAATGGATACAATTCGAATAAGAACTCATGAATATTATGTGATTTTCATGTTATTATCTTATACTGTAATATTTATAATAAAAAACCACAATAATAAGTTCATTCATAATATTGTTTTCTAAATATATATATTATGACATATATACTACACATTAATTACTAATCAAACATATATTAGATAATAAATTCACATATCTGTACATTATTCTTTTCTGTAAATATATGTATATGATGTTTGCTTTGATAATAATAATATTTTACTTGAATACGAACAATGCCTATTGAGGTTATGATAAAATTCAAATGGATTTTTGTATGATATAATATAGTATCCATGAGAATTTTCCATCAATTCTTCATTGTTCTCAGTAACAATAATCATTTCAAATATATAACATATAAAAAACATATTAAATGTATAGATACTTTTTTTTGTGAACCTCTTCCACAAAAAATATTACATTTTTGTTGTTCACAATCATTGTGAACTATTTGGTTTGGGCGATAGAATCCTTCACGACCCACGTATAGTAATACATATAAATATAATATATAAGTATTTATAGCTTATATATTTTTGTTATAATATATATATATGTTTATTACACTTCCGTAACATATCAAATATCAAAGATAATAATATTAAAGCATATTTTATAAATATATCTATCTATTTTCAATTATGTTAAATATAGATATATACACGGATATAGATTCTAATTACCTCCGACTATTTTTGAGTGTGAAATTTCAATAAACAAATTGAAAAATAATTACCTCGACCATAATACAATAATAAAATTTTACAAGTCAAAAATACACCCAATTAATATTTTTTTTGGAATCAACAAATGATTAGGAGAGTCGCTTTTCATCAGTACTTGCACGCGGAAAGAGATTCTAATTGCCTCAGATTATTTTTAAGTGTGAAATTTCAATAAACAAATTAAAAAATAATCACCTTGACCATAACACATTAACAAAAATACACAGAGTGAATATTTTTGGAATCAACAAATGATTAGGAGAGTCGCTTTTCATCAGTACTTGCACGCGGAAAGAGATTCTAATTGCCTCAGATTATTTTTAAGTGTGAAATTTCAATAAACAAATTAAAAAATAATCACCTTGACCATAACACATTAACAAAAATACACAGAGTATTTACATCAAATATTGTACATGTACTGTTGGTCTAGCGGTTAGCGTGCTCGCTCACTGCGCCAACGATCGAGGTTTGAGACCGCATCAAGTAAGCTTTTATATGTTTATTATTGATTCAAAATCGGTATGCAGCAAGCCTTCCCACAGTTGAGCTCCCCAGAACTGGGCTGTAGCGACTTCCTACAGCCCATCAGCTCTCTAGGCTAGTGGACAGGCTCCTAATTAGCAGCCAGCGGCGTTTGTTAGACCAAGGGTAAGCAAACAGATACCTAGTGCCCGACTTGTGTCTTCCAAGTCTCCGTCCTAGTATCCAGCTCGCGTCTTCCGAGCTATCTCCTGTTATCCAGCTCGCGTCTTCCGTGCTACTTCCTAGTGATCCGACTCGCGTCTTCCGAGTTAACGTCCTGTTATCCAGCTCGCGTCTTCCGAGCTACTTCCTAGTGATCCGACTCGCGTCTTCCAATTAACGTCCTGTTATCTAGCTCGCGTCTTCCGAGCTACTTCCTAGTGATCCGACTGGCGTCTTTCGAGTTAACGTCCTGTTATCCAGCTCACGTCTTCCGAGTTAACGTCCTGTTATCCAGCTCGCGTCTTCCGAGCTACTTCCCAGTGATCCGACTCGCGTCTTCCAAGTTAACGTCCTGTTATCCAGCTCGCGTCTCCAGAGCTACTTCCTAGAGATCCAACTCGCGTCTTCCGAGTCAACGTCCTTCACTGCTGTCTCAGTGAATCTGCGTTGTGAAGTACGTAGACGTATCGGTCAGTTAGTATACTCAGTCAGTTGGTAGACTCCGTCAGTCAGTATACTCAGTCAGTCAGTGTACTCAGTCAGTCAGTATACTCCGTCAGTCAGTATAACCCGTCAGCCAGTACAGTCAGTACAGTCAGTGGTCAGTCGGTAAACTGAAGCAGTCAGTACAGTCAGTACAGTCAGTAGTCAGTCTGTATATTGAATCAGTCAGTGCAGTCAGCAGTCAGTCGGAATACTGAGTCAGTCAGTACAGTCAGTAGTCAGTCGGTATATTGAATCAGTCAGTACAGTCAGTAGTCAGTCGATATACTGAATCAGTCAGTACGGTCAGTAGTCTATCAGTGAACTGTATCAGCTAGCAGATTCAGTCAAGTAGTCAAGTATTCAGACAAGCAGTCAATCACTTGATTGTTACAATCGTTTGACATTGTTGAGATAGTCCAGCAATAGAATATTGTTGTTGTAATTTTGTATCATATTTAATGTTTATTTTCAACTTTATTAAATAGAAATATTTTAATTTTGGTAAAAGCTCTTACTCTTTTGTTGCGTGTACCCCGTTCTCCTTTTTCAGCAAGATTTCAGAAGCCTGGACATCATACCTCCACAGAGCTACCTTGGCACGTACAACAGCTTGACGCTCAGTTAATAAATGGCGCCCGAGAATTAGGTTAAAGTTAGCGATAGGCCCAACAGCAAGTTACATATTTCTGACGTTCCAAGCGGGAACGTCACAAGGCTCACCTACGGAAACCTTGGTATGACTTTTACCTCCTCAAAATAATCAAGTCTGGTCATTTTCCCAGCGACATCGATAATGTCGAAACATCACCGCGTACCAGTCCGAAGACCTCATTATGTCATTCAATTGGTAGTAACGACGGGCGGTGTGTATAAAGCGCTTACTGGTAATTCCTCGTTCATGGGGAATAATTGCAAGCCTCAATCCCTAGCACGAAGGAGGTTCAGCGGGTTACTCGGACCTTTCGGCCAGGGAAGACACGCTGATTCCTTCAGTGTAGCGCGCGTGCAGCCCAGCACATCTAAGGGCATCACAGACCTGTTATTGCTCAATCTCGTGCGGCTAGAAGCCGCCTGTCCCCCTAAGAAGAACTATATGTACGCCAGTAGTAAAAACCACAAACTCCCGTCCACCACACACCAACCAAACACTGAAATGCTGGAGATGTGCAGTAAAGAAACAAGAGATGTGAGCCTTCGAGATACTGTCTAATGAAACGTCTATTTAGTAGGCTAGAGTCTCGTTCGTTATCGCAATTAACCAGATGAATTGCTCCACCAACTAAGATTGGCCATGCACCACCACCCACTGAATCAAGAAAGAGCTCTTAATCTGTCAATCCTTCCAGTGTCTGGACCTGGTAAGGTTTCCCATGTTAGGTCAAATTAAGCCGCAGGCTCCACTCCTGGTGGTGTCCTTCCGTCAATTCCTTTGAGTTATTTTTAGGAAGATTTTAACTGTGCGAGCCGAAAAAAAAAATCTATATCGTCATATATACTAAAAAAAACAAACAAAATTGATTTGCCAAATACTATGAATGTTATTATTAATGAGTTTTACAAGTCTAAAATTGTTCAATTATATATATATATATATATATATATATATATATATATATATATATATATATATATATATATATATATATATAGATATACATAATATATACATATATATATAAATTATGAAATTAGACTTTTTGAAATAGTTTTTAAAAAGTTTTATTGTTGCTAAAAACTGTGCAATACAAGATACAAGCTTGGCTATGATAAGAGAACACGTCGTTCTCTGGGATTACATGTGTCTTCATAATATTCTATGATACATGATCTTGTGGAAAGTTTATATCTTAAGTCAGCATTTCTACGGGTAGTTGAACTTCATAATTCCTCCCGAGCAAGTTTAAACTTTATACATGATTTACAAATTTTCAGTTATTCTTTCTAAATTATTCAATTCAATATTTGTTTCCTGTTGCTTAACTCTATAATTCTTATAATACTTAATCAATAATTTTGTGATTACAACAAATATTATTACAATAATTATAATATACATAATAAAATAATGATGAATGTTATTCTCATAATTTTCAATTTCTTCAATTTTTTGCAACTGAGGGAATGAAATATTCAATTGTTATGAAGGCTCTGCATTAATCTTATTTATTTTTGTATCAAACTTTTGCAATTGATCATTAATTATTTCAAATTCTTCTTTGTATTTTTATACTCACAATCAATTACTAATTCTTAATTGATTGAGGAAATAATAATTGTATTATTTTTCTTTGGGATGTGTATTACGTTATTTTCACTTTGTTGCTCAATAATTTCACAGTCATCATTATTAATCACTATATTTTCAATACAATTATTTATTTCTATACCTTTAGTTTAACAATAATTCATATTACTGGATTCTCTGCTGAATTTCTCTATTGAAATATTTTTATTGTGTTTTTTTTTATGTCATATGTAGGTTGTTTTGTCAATTTATATGACTTGTTATGACGGATAAAAGGAATTGGGTATAACTGGTTTAAAGGGTAAGAACTAGTTGAGCAGCGGTAAAAGTCCTGAAATCAAGTTTTAATTTTATCTAATTTGAATTTCCGAATATACCTTTTATCTTTTATTTCTACAGTTCCTAAAATAGGATTATAATTTTCTAGTGAGACTCTTTTAAATATAGGATTTTGATATTTGTGCATCAATCTATTATTTTGTTTAACATATACTTTTTCTGGTAATATGAGAGGTAATTCATTTTCCTTCGTTCTCTTTGCTTTTTCTTTATCCATAATTTTATTCACTGCTTTATTCATTGTTGATTTTTTTCTGAAATAATTATTTATAATCTCTTCATCAGAACATTGCTTTTGGAAATATTTATTTTGCTCGTTTTGTCCGAAAAGTATTTCGCAAGGGGTCTACTTCGTAGTTGAATGTTTTGTATTATTATATGCTGTTATTGCCTTATTTATAATATATTGTAAATCTTCATTTTCACTTATAAAATGTAATATGCGAAGATGCTCTATTAATACAGAATGAAATCTTTCGACCGCGTTCGATTTTGGATTTGCTATACTGATTAAATGTAGTTTAATGTCATGATTATTGCAATGATTTCTCACTAGGGCATTATTTAACTCTAGTCCATGGTCGGCTATTATCATGTTTGGTTTTTTATAAGTTTTCATGAATTCTTCAATGATTAACATGACTTCTTTTCCTGTTTTATTGAAAGTAGGATGAATGAATCCAAATTTAGAAAATTGATCGAATATAGTTATAAAATATTGTTTATTCAAAGTTAAAAGATCTATATTTATGATTTCGAAAGGAGTTTCTGGTGTAGGGGTCAAATTATTGCTTTATTGTATAGGATGTCGATCATATTTATTTTCTTTGCATATTTTGCACTTATTTGTAATTTCTGTAATACCTTTAATCATGTTCGGCCAGAAATATTTTTCTTTTAGCTCGTTATAAGTTGCCATTATTCCTCTATGATTCAAATATCCATTATGATTATCAAAAATTATTTGAGTCTGTTTGTCTTCATTTTGAACATCTTCTACTAATTTATAACATTTTACTAAATTTAATGTATTAATTTCAAATTTATCCTGTAATATCTGATTCAATGTTTGTTCATATTGTTTGGGGATTAATATCAAATACTTAAATTTCGGTACTATGTAGTTTTTTAATACTTCTAACAATTGTTGTTCTTTTTCATCTATATTAACATTGATAACAAATCTTTGTTTTTGATGGTCAAATAATTTCATAATTTTTATATCGAATGGTTCATTAGAAAAATGGAAAATAATTTGATCTTCTGCTACGTTTAATCTATTATCTACAGATTTTAATCCGTTAATTGGGTCCTCGTTAGAACTATGGATTGTGTCTCCTGATTCTGATTCATTCTTAATTATACTTTTTTGTTCATTTCTGTCGTCATAAATTTTATCCAATGTTTCATTTACTATCTGATCTATTTCATCCGTTTCTGAACTAAAATTTTGTAACTGTTCATATTCATACAAATTTATTTGTATTTGTGTACTATCAAAAATGAGCTCCAAAATTTTTATTAACTCTGATTTTTCTAATTTATCCAATCCACATGATAAATATGGAATATTGATTCCGTATACATCATTCTTTATTAAGTAATCTCATAATTCAATGAGTGTTTTCTTGAAATATTTCCGATTAACATTTTCTAAATATATATCCTTAGTGATCAAATGAATGATAATTTTATTATCTGTATTTTGAATGATTACATTTTCATTATTCATATTTCTTCCACAATTATTTTTACTATTAAATTTTAAATTAATTTTTCTTGCCAAACCTTTCGAAAATTTCAAATCTTTTGATATAAAATGAGCGAAAATATCGGTATTCATTACATCTCCTGATTTTTTTATAATTTTAAATTTATCTCTTTGTCTCGACAGAAAATCTGCTATTTTGTTTGTTTTTCCTGGTAAATACTCAATGTCAAAATTGTATCCTCCTAATTCTATCTTCCATCGCATAAGCTTCTTGTTTGCATTTTTCATAGAAAATAGCCAAGTAAGAGGCTCATGATCAGTGCGAATTGTAAATTTTCCGCCGAATAAATAGGGTTTGAAATTATTTATCGACCAAATAATATATTTTAATTCTTTCTCAATAGTGCTGTAATTTTGCTCTGCAGAATCAAACGGTTTTGATGCATACGCAATTGGTTTCTCTTGTCCATTAATAACTTGTGAAATTACTGATCCCATGGCATAATCTGACGCATCTGTTGTCAGAATGAATTTTTTTGAAAAATCAGGGAATTCTAAAACTGTTGGATTACTTATCAAATCTTTGGCTGTTTCGAATGCGTCTTGATACACTTGATTAGTTATATCTATTTGCTTATTCTTTTTTAAACATCCAGTAAAAGGTTTGGTAAGCTTAGCGAAATTTGGAATAAAACGTCTATACCACGAAAGTTTGCCTAAAAAGGATTTTATTTCTTTGACTGTCTTAGGGATCATAATTTTTTCGATTGCTTCAATTTTATTTTTATTAGGTTCAAGACCTTCTTGTGATATAATAAATCCTAAATATTCTGTTTCAGTTCTAAGGAATTCTGATTCATCGATTTGAATTTTTAGATTTGCATCTTGTAATTTGGAAAAAACAATTTCTATATTTTGTAAATGTTCTTCCAATGTATTTCCAAATATAATTATATCATCCATATGAACTGAACAAATTTTGTTAATATATTCTGAAAGTATTTCATTCATCATTCTTTGGAATGAAGCTAGGGCATTTACTAAACCGAAAGGCATACGAAGGAATTCATAATGTCCTGAGGATGTGGAAAAACCTGTTTCTTCTTTTTTTTTCATCTATTGGTATCTGATGGAATCCAGAATGCAAATCTAATGTTGTAAAAAATTTAGGTTTACCTATATGATCTAATAATGTATCGATATTGGGTAAAGGGAATTCATCTTTAAAGGTTTTCTGATTTAATTTTCTGAAATCTATTACTAATCTCGTTTTGCGTTTGCCTGACGCATCCATTTTCTCAGGCACTAACCAAATAGGCGAATTATATGGACTTTTCGACTTTTGAATTACTTTTGTATTCAGTAAATTTAGGATATGTTCCTCGATGTCATTTTCATAGATTTGTGGGAGTCTATAATTCGTTTGGAAAACGGGTGTGTCGTCTGTTGTGCGAGTTTTATGAGTAGTGACATTTGTCGCAGATAATTCTTCGTCTGGTCTCGGAAATGAGTGTGAATATTTCTCTAATAAATTTTTTATCTTGACTTTTTGATCGTAATTCAGATGTTCGTGTCTAAATTGTATGAATGAACCATTTAATGTTTGTGAGGATAATAATTTAAATTTTTTATTTCCGATTATTATAGTTTTATTCTTAAAATCCGTTAAAGCATTGCAATGTTCTGATATTTTTACGCCAAATAACATATTACTTTCCTTATGGAATTCATGGATAAAAAATTCAAAATTTTTATTCTGAACTTTCATTTCTACACAATTTTTACAATGAACTTTTCCTTGAGCTGTCTTAAGAGTGAATGGTTTATTATTAATTTTTAAATTTCTTTGTTTGACAATATTTGGGGAAATTAAATTTATATCGGAGCCTGAATCAAATAATATGAGGTAATCATTATATTTTATCAAAGGAATAGATTTCAGTTTTGAAGTCATTACGTATTTTGTTCTACTATATCTGGATTTTCCTCTAAAAAAGCATCGCTGTCATTAGCTTCTACTTCGCATTCTTCAAAATCTTGTTCTTCAACATCCGTGTTCTCATTTTGCATTATTTCATTGTTATAATTTTGCTTAATTGTTGATGTTGACATAGGTTGGGTATTACGTGTCTGTAGTGACATTGGTTGGGGTTGAGATCTACGTGTTTCGTAGCTGCTTACTAAATTTTGTCTTGCGAACCTATTATATCCAGGAGTTGGTGGTTTGTGAAGACTGACTGGTTTGGAGGGAAAGTTTTGTCCTGGAAATTGTTTAGGTGGAAGGTTAAAGGTGAAATTTGGGTTTCTGGAAGTGCCTGGGGTTTTGTTTATTATCGTTCCGTGTCACAATAAATGATCCTTTTATAATAGGTGGTAACAATGATATGAATTTATTTACTACAGCTTTTTGATTTTCCTGAAGAATAGCATTTTTTTGCTGTAAATTGTAGTTTTTTGAAAATATTTTTGCTTTATATAGCTCAAATTTATCTAACATTGTTTTCAATGTGATCTCTGTATTCTGTTTGTATTTAGTTTCAAATAATTCTCCTAATAATGTTTCAGCTGACGTTCTATTTGAGAAGTTAGTGCTTAAATATGATTTTAATTCATCCCAGTTAGTGAATTTGTTTTGTGAAACAATCTTTTTTGCATTATTTGTTAATCTATTTTTTATTAAATTAAATGCAAATAGTTTTTGTGGAGCTGTTATTTGCAGAGTATTTAAAATAATATATGTTTCATCCACAGTTTGAATGAAGTTATTAAGGATCGTTATGTCCCCTTCATACGTTGGGATCATTTCGACAAAGATTTTAATATCTTGTAAAGAAGTCATGTTGTTTTCTGTTACTGTTGGATTTCGTATAACATTATTAATATTATGTCGAACAGAATTTACGACTCCTTCGTTATCAGAATCTGACATGAATTATGTATGATTGCTTTGTGCCGGGGCTCATACTCTTTATTACTAGTATTACTAGAGAGTACCCTGTGTATTATAAAATAGTTTTACTTACAAGAATGAACTTATGACAATAGTTTCCATTGCAAGGGGTTCTCTAAAGGGGTTCTTGAACTGTTTCTCGTAGACTGAAGTAGACGAGATGTGAAGTTCTTGAAGCTTGTCGTCTGGATTCTCGTGATCGATTGAACAGCAAGAGAAATCGCTTGGACGATATGATGGGACGTATGAATAATCCTCTGATGGGCACTGTTTAGCCGTAAAGTAGAATAATTCTTCTTCAGATGTGTAGTTGTTGATAGATAAGGGCTTATTGATATAGCCTTATATGTGTTCACTGTTACACACTCTATATTGTTGCGAATAGCCAATTTTCGTATGAAAATACGACAATTAGATGAATAACTTTTGTGTTTTTCACTGTTACAAACTTATTGTGGGCTATCCTACCGACTCCGCCAATTATGATATTAGACTTTTTGAAATAGTTTTTAAAAAGTTTTATTGTTGCTAAAAACTGTGCAATACAAGATACAAGCTTGGCTATGATAAGATTTTCATATATATATATATATATATATATATATATATATATATATATATATATATATATATATATATATATATATATATATATATATATATATATATATATATATATATATATATATATATATATATATATATATATATATATATATATATATATATTTAGTTCATATACAAGGAGAGTTCTTGTCTAACTAACAAGACGAATCCCCAAACTAAGGGCTGAGTCTCAACAGATCGCAGCGTGGCAACTGCTCTACCGAGTACAGCACCCTGTCCGGTACGTAAGTCGTCTACAGACAATTCTGAGCCCCGACATCAAAATATGAATTGTGTAACTCATGTTCGACTAGTTTTAGGACGGTTAAACAAAATCATATTGAAATCAGATCGCCAATCGATTTCATATGTCTAGCAAATTGGGCTCGTGCGACTAACGATGCGAACATCGCTAGCCTAATAATGCAAATGAATTTGCAACATTATATTGAGCCTATCGACTCTCGATGGCTCCAAGAAATATCGTTGCCGAAACTGTGACTAGACGGGATACGGCCTTAGAGGCGTTCAGGCATAATCCCACGGATAGTAGCTCCGCACCACCGCCCGCTCGAGCGAGTGCGTGAACCAAATATCCGAACCTGCGGTTCCTCTCGTACTTAACAGGATTACTATCGCAACGACATGTCATCAGTAGGGTAAAACAAACCTGTTTCACGACGGTCTAAACCCAGCTCACGTTCCCTATTGGCGGGTGAACAATCCGACGCTTGGCGGATTCTGCTTTGCAATGATAGGCAGAGCCGACATCGGAGGATCAGAAAGCGACGTTGCTATGAACGCTTGGACGCCACAAGCCACTTATCCCTGTGGTAACTTTTTTGATACCTCTTGCTGGAAACTCTTCAAGCCAAAAGGATCGATAGGCCGTGCTTTCGCAGTCTCTGTGCGTACTGAACACCGAGATCAAGCTGTACCGCCCCAGTTGAACTTCCTGCCTGGCAGTGTCCTCGAATCGGCTCACACCGGGGTATAAAGCGACAAATCCACAAAAGCATACCCATACACTACACCACCACCATATGTTAAAACATAAAATGGTATGCAAATGTAATGAAATATAACTTTAGTTTCAATGTCACCTCGGATAATGTTTGAATCAAGAACAACGTGAACATTAGATACCGAAGTATACTTAAGTACGAGGTTTCGCTTTACCGAGTAAGTGAAGAAACGATGAAAGTAGTGTTATTTCACCGGCGATATATAACGAGACATTTTTTCCACTTATGCTACACCCTTCATGTCTCCTTACAGTGCCAGACTAGAGTCAAGCTCAACAGGGTCTTCTTTCCCCGCTAATTTCTCCAAGTCCGTTCCCTTGGCAGTGGTTTCGCTAGATAGTAGATAGTGACAGTGGAAATCTTGTTAATCCATTCATGCGCGTCACTAATCAGATGACGAGGCATTTGGCTAATAAACACTACACATAGACTAAAAAAATATATGGTACATTTCGGCTAAAGCTGGCCGTCAGCAAGTCGAATAAAGCGGTCAATTGTGGTCGATAGATAATAAAGCGTTAAGACCTCCGATCTCAAACCAAATCAGGGCAACTATCTATAGTGACTAGGGACGTAATGTTTTCCGCCAGACACGGTGGAAGAAATCGCTGTGAACTGTCTAACTACCCTTCATGGTGTCCAAAATAATTTCTTCTTGGGTTCTAACACCTAACCCAGTTAGCGAGAACAGCGTTTTGTTCAAGTGGCACCAAATTCCATGTGCACCAACTATGCACGAGGCGATCGTGATTTCTTTGTCCTCAAATCTGGCCCTGACACTAACGATGAAAATGTTTTTGCCGTATATTGAGATTTTAGTCTGATATGCGGAGGAAAGTGGACGTGGGCCCTCCCAGTGTATACCAACATCGGAAATAATTATCTGGTCCACCGAGGTTGAAATAAGATCAGGTTTGAGCATTGTACCATCTGTGCAGCGAATATGAGGCTCAATATATTTTGAGAAATGTCACTTGTCTATCCGACAAAGCTTTCTCTTGCTTTTTAAACACCTGTAAACTCAAATGAACGACCGCACATCCACAAAAGGCATTTTATTCAACAAACGTATACAAAGAATAACGAAATATGGATAATATGTCTAAAAAATCTCATCAAAAATGTCATTCATCACTCAACTACAAAAAATATATGTCATAACTTCCCCTGATCGTTTTTTCCCGCGTTTTTGTGACAGCGGCTCACTTGACAAAAATTGTAGAATAACTTACGTAGATTACTCTAGCGATGCAATTTCCTACATCCTCCCACCTTTAAATTATTTTTATTTAAACATCAAAGGAAATGAGACTGTAAGATCTCTTTACAACAAAGTTTTTGAAGTTTCTTCTCCACTCAAGCTGTCTTTGTTCTCTTCCTGTTTTCCTTCTTCTTCTTTCTTCGTAGCTGCTTCTATTTCTAAAGGGTAGATCCGCTGAACTGGACGTATCAACTCCCCCTTTGTTGTCTTGACTTTCACCACACGAACTACCCCATCTCGTCCTGGGAATAATTCTTCTATTTTCCCCATCGGCCAAAACAGTCTCTTCTTATTATCCGAACCGACGAGTACGATGTCTCCTACATGCAACTTTCGTGTATCTTGCTCAACCGCTCTCTGCTTAAGGGTACTCAAATACTCGTTTCGAAATCTGGAACGAAACTCAGAAGCTAATCTGAGCATATACCTGTAACGCTTGCTCAAACTGCTTGTATTGGCTTGTTCAAAATCTGGGAGTCCTTCACTTGGCACACCTTTGATGAACATATTGGGTGTCAATGGAATTAGATCTTGACTATCATTACTGACGTAAGTCAGTGGCCGAGAGTTTACTACTGACTCAATCTCTACTATGATGGTTGATAACTCTTCGAAGTTCACGGTACTCTTCCCAATAATGCGTATTAACAAACCTTTTATTATACGAAACATTCCCTCCCAGAATCCTCCCCACCAAGGTGACGCAGGTGGTATGAGAATCCATTCAATGCGGTCTATTGCAAAATTTTCTTTGATCTCAGTCCAATCTAAATCTCTTAATAAATTAGCTGCTCCCACAAAATTCGTACCGTTATCGCTATATACAGTAGATGGTCGAATCCTTCTAGCGACAAATCTTCGGAATGCTCTCATTAATGCTTCTGTGCTCACCGAACCTACCACTTCTAAATGCACTGCTTGGTAAACGGCACATGTGAACAATGAAATCCATACTTTTCTCCCTCCTTTGAGATACAGGGGACCTGCTTAATCAACTCCCACCGTTTGAAATACATTGGCATCTTGAACACGACACCTTGGTAATGTAACTTCTTCAGTATTTATGTTTGTCACAGTATGAATTCGACAATTCTTACATTCGGAAATAACCTTTTTGATGACTTGGCGACTACGTGTAATCCAAAATCTTTCTCTTAGAATTCGCATACAGATTTGGATCCCTGCATGACAGTTGCGAATGTGGACATCATTCACAAGTAATTTGATCACGGGATGTTTTCCTGGTAATAGTATGGGCAGCAGAAAGCATTCGTCTTCATCTCTCTCTAAAATCTTTGTTTTTACTCTCACCAATCCAGCGTCGTCCTTCAGCAGCTTCAGTGTCCGAAAGGATGACTCAGTGATATTTATGTTATTTTGAATTGCTAAAAACATTCTCATCTCAGCTTCTTCATATTCTGCAGATAAAATATTTTGACAAATCCTATTTTTCTCTGGTAAAACACTCTTTCTCCAACGCATAGCTAGCACAGCAGCTCGAATGGTCTTGGTATAGGTGGAGCAACAAAATAGACTCCATGGTTGTATACTTGTGACTGTGGCAGAAACAATCGTCTTTTTCTTTTCCGCACCGATAGCTTCCTCGTTCATTACTTCAACATTCATAGGCCACGATGTTTCACACTGTCTTAACCATGCCGGTCCCTCCCACCATTGCGACTTCAGTAGCTCCTTTACAGAACATCCCCTCGATGGAAGATCAGCTGGGTTTTTGTTTCCTGGTACATGTCTCCAATCGGTTATTCTGGTTAATTCTCGTATTTCTTTGACTCTGTTATGTACAAATGTTCCCCAGTTATCTTCGCGCTTAATCCAAGCAATGGCAGTTGATGAATCCGACCAAAAATACCTCTGCTGATCTTGTAAACACAAAGACTTGACTATATAATCTGCTAATCTTGCTCCGATTACACAAGCTAGCAACTCCAATCGTGGGATAGTAATCTTTTTTATTGGAGCGACTCTTGCCTTTGACATCAATAGATGCGCAGTTGCCACTTCTCGATACTCGATCCTCAAGAATGCAACCGCCGCATAAGCTGATGTGCTAGCATCACAAAATACGTGAAGACTCCATTTACTCTCTTCGCGATTGTGAACCCCAAAATGTCGAGGTATTTTGAACTCTGTTAAATATGCAATTCCAGTATCCCATAGCTTGAACTTCTCGTGAAGCTCCTGGGTGAGCGGTTCGTCCCATTTTAATTTAATCATCCAAGCTTCTTGTAGTAGAATCTTTGCTTGTAAGATGACAGGACTTACAAATCCCATAGGGTCAAAAATTCGTTGTAGCCTGGCAAGAACGACTCTCTTTGTGGCGATAGCTGGCATTACGGATTCTTCTACCTTGATATGCAGTGCATCGTACTCTTTATCCCATAATAATCCCAAAATATTCGAATATTGACTGCTCTCTTTCCTCTCAAGCAACTCATTGATGGACGACTCTGTTGTTCCAGCAGCCTCCCATCGACAAAGTTCCATTTTTGCTTGTTCAAAAATATGCGTAGCATTCTTGATAAATTCAAAAAGTTCTTCTTGTGTATCTAGTGATGTTACACAGTTGTCGACGTGAAAGGAATTCAACAGCTTGCGGGACAAAGCTTCACTCATCGGTGAATTTGTCAAATGTAACTTGATGACAGCTCCTAACAAATAAGGTGAGCAGTTGACACCAAAAACCGCACGACGATGACGATACACCTTCATTTCTTCTGATTCTGACTTTCTCCAGAGGAAACGTAGGTAATCTCGGTGGCCCTCCCAAATTGCAATTTGAAGGAAAGCTTTCTTGATGTCAGATACGACTCCGAAGCGTTTCTCCCGAAAACGTAATATGATGGCTGGAATTTCTTCAATAAGATTTGGACCTTTAGCAAGGCAATCGTTCAAGCTTGGGTTACTTCGCGTCTTGCTGCTTGCATCAAAGACTGGTCTCACTTAAGTGGTAAGACTGGATTTTCTAACAACAGCTCTATGAGGAAGGTAATATCCAGTACTTAAATCTGAGTCTACTAACTCAATGATCTTCGCTTCTTCCCACTCTTGAAAAATGTGGTCATACTGCGCTGACAAATTTTCTCGCACAAGTTTCTTAAGTGTTGAATTCAATCTTTTCTCTGCTACTTCTCTATTGGTAACTAAATGACTTGGCTCAATAATAAACGGAAGCTGAACTTCGTAATGTCCTTCTGAATTTATTGTTACAGTCTTCTCAAAGTGATCTCGAACCTCCTCTTCTAACTCTTTTGCAGTTTTGACTTCAGCAGCATCACGTATTCCAATGGCTTCCAAGTCCCACAGCCAAGCTAGATTGACATCATTACACAAAGCTGAGACCATGGTCATGGTGATATTATTTCGAACTTTAGATTCTTCCGCCTTTAGCTTCCCAATGAGAGTCCATCCTAGTCGCGTTTCAACTGCAGATAAACCACATGGTAGTGCAATGACCTTACCGACCATAAGTTTCCAGTAAACATCTGCACCGATGAGTAACTCAACTTCAGGATTCTCTTCAATGTTGTATTCTATCTTAATGTTATACATCATCAGCTCATCTTTTATTTTTTCGCTCTGGATCAGTGGAATAGGTCCACAAATGTTTTGCTGACCCAAACACTCAAAATGGAATATTCTATTTGGGCCTTCTACTTCGACTTGATATTTATTATGATCTTGCTCCTCGGTCTTGGTACCACCAAACAACGTGTGGATCAGACGCTCGGAACCAACGGGTGTCCAGCCCATGACTTTGGCTGTTCTCTCCAGAATGCAGGACCTCTGAGCCCCACTATCGAATAAGACTCGTACCTTTCTTTGACCAGTTGGACCTCGTAAATTCACCACCAGTGTTTGCAGTATGACTTCTGGGGTGCGAGACATACGGCTCATCAGCATCTCGTTCTTCTTTGGGTCTTCATTCGTACTAGACTCTTGCTTACGCTGTCTCTCTGCAACGCCTGGACACATGACTGCATAATGATGGCGGGAACACACTGGACAGCTTATCTTCGTGCGGCAGTTCTTGGCGAAATGTTTGCCTCTCAGGCAGACGTAACACCAACGACCCTTGTCAAGCTGCTTTCTTCGATCTTCATATGACATACTTCTTGCCTTTTTACAGATTTTCGAGTCATGGTCGTTGTTACAAAACAAGCATAATCTAGTTCCACTTTGAGCCGTCAATCCAGCAACTGTTGGTACATCAACTGAAATGTGTTCTTTCTTACCATACGCCTTTGGCTTTTCCTTTAACGGCGCTCCAAATGACTGACGAGCAAGCTCCCTCCTCTGTTCATTAGCTACTTCTGATCTAAGAAAATCCAGTAATTGATCAAAGGTGGCGTTGTTGCTATCTTTCTCTTTTCTTTGCCAAACCACCAAGATTTCAGTTGGTAAGCAAGATTCAACTAGTGCTGTTTGTATGATGTCTACAAACTTGCTATCTGTTATTTTCAATGATACTATTGCCTTATTTCTACTTACCAGCTCATCATACAACATTGCTAATGATATTCTCTCTCTGTCTTTCTGCTTATTTATAACTAAAGTTAAGAATTCACGTACATACAGTTCCGACAACAACTCAGGTCTTCCAAATCTGTCTTTGAGAACAATAATTACTGTTTTATAGTTCTCAGCTGATTAAGGATACGCGTCTACAATTCTCTTGGCTGGAGAATCCTTGATCATACATTGAGAGAGAAACTGAAATTTATCCACATCCTGTAAACTTGTATCATTGTGTATATTTTCATACTGTGACCACCAACCAATCCATTCTCTGAGGTCACCTCCAAACTCTCTTAATTTTATCTTAGGATGCTTGTATCTTGGCTCTGACTTGCTTTCTCTCTCACTCCTTTTTTCTCTATCCTCTGCCTTATCAAATGCGTTTTCGAACATGCCGACCCGTAAATTCTTTGCTTCGACGTACTCCATACTCTCTGCATGCTCAGCATCTATTTTATTCTCTTTGACGTTAGCGTCGTATAGTGCTGACAAAATATCCTCATCTAAATGTTTAATTTTCAAGGCCTGTTCGTTAATACATGCTAATTTAGCTTTGGCTTGAATCTTGGTTGTATTCTCATCAGATAAGATCACATCAAATTCTTTGAATAGTTTGTTCAATGCACGTCGTAGTCCTGCTCTTCTCTTGATCATCTTCTCTTATGTCGCCATTTCTTAGATTCACACTTTAACTCAAAAGTTACTGAATGTTTACAAAGCACTCGAACAGCTCCTCACCCGGGGCACCAAAATTTTAAGAAATGTCACTTGTCTATCCGACAAAGCTTTCTCTTGCTTTGAAAACACCTGTAAACTCAAATGAACGACCGCACATCCACAAAACGCATTTTATTCAACAAACGTATACAAAGAATAACGAAATATGGATAATATGTCCAAAAAATCTCATCAAAAATGTCATTCATCACTCAACTACCAAAAATATATGTCATAACTTCCCCTGATCGTTTTTTCCCGCGTTCTTGTGACAGCGGCTCACTTGACAAAAATTGTAGAATAACTTACGTAGATTACTCTAGCGATGCAATTTCCTACAATATAGACTGTAATACCTTTCTGAAGAGCAGCTTTTTTAATTATTCAAATCCCCCGATAGACCAATGGGTGGCAGGGCATTTCTAAAGTACATGCGACAGTGACTCAGTTTGTAAGCATCCTGCTCTACACTTGCAGCTCTCAGGAGGGTTAGATGGATTACCAGCTGTGGGTAACATATTACATTTTAACTGCACAGCCCGAACATAATCTCAACCTGACCAGAATGATGGCGGAGCGTTAACCCACCGACTGCTAGCACCTGAGTCACAAGCCTGTGCAAGACCGTTCCCAGAATAGGATTTCTCCAATCTAAGAGCATGGAACTTCTTAATAGACTGGGTATCTGCGTAGCCATCGGTCAATTTTGCTAGACGTTCCCGTAGCTTCGTGCCTTGTTGATAATTTGAGGCAGCTATAGTAAAAGCATCTCCAGATAGCACCAGATTCTCAATTCGCCGCAGAAGTATAATTAAGATGGACTTTTCTAGCTGAAAAAGACCTAAGCCACCATCGCGTGCTCGCGAATAGAAGAAAGAATCTGATACAGATTGAGGGAGATGCAGAATTTTCTTTGCCGCACGACGAATGATAAGGTCGCAGTCACGAAGAGTACGAGATGTGATGCCAGGATATTGAGGATCACTAATAGCTCGGGGTACAAGATAATTAGCCAACAGATTGAATTTCTGTTAAGGCTTAAAAGGAGCCTTATGGAGGTTCTCGATAAAGGTTTTTATCGCACTAAGGTCGGTCTTTTTAACGCCCATCATGTCGAATTTTCGGCCAAGATACTTAAATTGATCGGTGGGCGTGATGGCAGGTATAGAATTGCCGCTGATTGATAATTGGGAAGAGGTGTACACGAAAAGCTTCTTTTTCTGCGGAGCCCTGTTTGTCGATAAAGCAGTGCATTTTTTTTATATTGACTTGTGGTCCACGGTTCGACAAAAACGCACTGATTTTGTCTTATGTGTATTGCGTCTTATCAATCAACGGGCCCATCACAATAAGATCGTCAGCATAGGCCAAAATCGCAATTTTTTGTTCCCCAATTTACAATCCAAGAGAGTGATCAATGGAAGCTGATAGTTCGTCTATTATAATGTTAAATATTGCTGGAGACAGCGGATCACCCTGTTTAACTCCTCTTGTGATTGGAATAGAATTGGAGGAATTACCACTTCAGAAAACCACTGTCAAGCAACCATCGTACATACTCTCTAACAAGGCTATAGTTTTCGTGTGTACGCCCGCTCTTTTGAGTGCCCTAGGAATACTGTTGAAAGAAACCGTGTCGAATGCTTTTTCAAGATCAAGTATCACAATGTGGTATGGTCGTGCTTTGGCTCGGTATTCCTTGATCAGGTTCTAAATCAGGGGAGTGTTTGCCAGGCAACCATCTACTGGGCAAAAGCCTCTCTGAGAGCAATGGATCGTTATGTTGCCCAAGCGCTGAGCTAAGATTTCATTAAACGTCCTTAGTAAAAGAGAGGTGACTGTAATAGGCCGCCAGTTAGAGATGTCAGCCGGGTCACCTGATTTAGCAATAAGAGTTGTCCGGCATCCACGGAGCCTTTGTGGTACGACTGAATTATACAGCACTCCGCTATATAATAATAATAATAATAATAATAATAATAATAATATTTATTTCATCCAGAGATCACAGAGAATGATATGGAGATAGTCAACAGAAATTAGATACAAAATTAACCACACAAATATTTATTAACAGAATAGTAGCCCTCACTTAGTAAATACAGAAATAATTTGGATTTGGAAATAATAAGTGATTCCGAGATTCTAATTTCCTCGGGCAATTTGTTATATAACAGAGCACCAGCATAAGCTACACATTCTTCAAAAAGAGATAATCTATGTTTAGGTAGCTAGAAATTCAGATTGTTCCTTGTTGTGTAGTTATGATTGGAGCTATGTTTCACAAAATCTTGAACATTCTTATATACATGAATACATATCTGGTATATATACAAACAAGGAAGTGATAGAATTTTGTACTTTGGAAATAACTCTCTGCAGAACAAAATATTGCTAACATTAGCCATACATCGAAGAATGCGCTTCTGCATTTTGAAAACTCTTTCAGAATTATTAGTATTACCCCAAAATATGATAGCATATGAAAGAATAGAATTGATTTGTGCATAATAAAAAATACGTAGAGTATTCCAGTCAACAGAAAAACGTATTCTTTTCACTGCAAAGCAAAGACTTGATGATTTTTTACAAACATAATCACAGTGTTCGGAAAAATCTAAATTGATGTCGATAAACAATCCACATACTTTTGTATTTGTTACATTTGGAATAGATTTACCATTCATTTTAACTAGTAAACTTTTGTTCAGTATCTTCCTTTTGGTGCAAATATTGAGTAATGCTGATTTACTTGGATTACAAATAAGGTCATGGTTAGAACACCATTCAAATGATGAATTCAGAGACTCATTGACAAGAATAATTGTATGTGATAGGGATTCATTTGAAAAGCATATAGAGGTGTCATCAGCATACATTACTGTTTGACCATAGTTAAAAGAATCAGGGAGATCATTAACATAAACAATAAAGAGTAACGGACCAAGGACAGAGCCTTGAGGAACTCCACGCAAAACTGGTAGTACTTCAGATTTTACACCATTTATTTCAGTAAATTGATAGTAGATATAAGAAGCTGGTTCCAAAACAATCTCAAGGTCATCAGTGATAAGAACGTCTTAAGAACTGATAAGAACGTCTTGACTTTTCTTGGCCAACGTCTTAAGAAATGATAAGAACGTCTTGACTTTTCTTGGCCAACGTCTTAAGAAATGATAAGAACGTCTTAAGAAATGATAAGAACGTCTTGAGTTTTCTTGGACAGCGTCTGAAGAAATGATAAGAACGTCTTAAGAAATGAT
Source organism: Dromius quadrimaculatus (assembly GCA_963989225.1). Taxonomy (NCBI): domain Eukaryota; kingdom Metazoa; phylum Arthropoda; class Insecta; order Coleoptera; family Carabidae; genus Dromius; species Dromius quadrimaculatus. Next base: position 25,167,475 of record OZ022334.1, on the reverse strand, counting down.
AAGAACGTCTTGAGTTTTCTTGGACAGCGTCTTAAGAAATGATAAGAACGTCTTGAGAAATGATAAGAACGTCTTGAGTTTCCTTGGCCAACGTCTTAAGAACTGATAAGAGAACGTCTTGAGTTCTTTTTTGATCAACGTCTTAAGAAATGGTTGAAAATGAAAAGAAGCGCGCTGATGCTGCCATCTGTGAATGAGTAGCTAAAGGTTGCAAGAAAAAATGGAGGGGCATCTGGAAGATTTTTGTGGTGTGTTAAAGAATTTTTTTTGTGTCATTACACACTAATAAGTATCGTTTGCATATGAATTTTGTTAATAAGTTTGCGAGTGCATGTGTACTTAGATCAACGAATAAAAAATATTATAACAGAGATATAATTGTATATATATATATATATATATATATATATATATATATATATATATATATATATATATATATATATATATATATATATATATATATATATATGAATGCAGGATGTATACGTTTGATAACAATAAAATTGATAAGCTTACATTCGTTGTTACATGCTCTGCAGAAAGATTTATCTTTTTTGACTAGCTTCAAGGTTATTGTAAATCAAAATTGAACGGAAGACTTATCAGTAGAACGGAAATTTGGACTTACATAGTGATAAAGTCGTATTATTTTGTATTATAAAATAGCTGTTAGAATTTTATGCTTTCTATTTTCAATAGCCACAAGCTTTTTGTTATACATTTTTTAATTGATATGAAATCTGTAACGTTCAATGATAAAGTAATAGTACATCACATGATAGCGTGGAAATATGCATACAAATTAAGTCGTCAAGGAATATGGGAGCAATATGCAAGAGATCGTTTCCGTTTTCAATATAAAATTAAACAATATTCCATCATTTCAACACCAATGTTGGAGTATAAATTAAATGATTACAGAAATAATTACTTTGAAGAAAAAAATGATTTTCAATAAGAACATCACTTTTAAAAGTTATTGGATACTTTTTTTAATAATAATTTTTATGTGTGAACGTTTTACTGCGCAGGATTTGTATAGAATGATAAGAAAAATATATAAAAAGACAGGAATTTCATTGTTTTATTCAGTGTTGATACACATTTTTTCAAGTGAAAAGATTTATATTCATATGTGTGTAAAAAAAAAATAAGGAAGAGAAAATGGTAAGATTTTTTGTATTTCATTTTGTAATATTTTTCAATGGTTGAATTACTTATAGCAAGTGAAAACGAACAATAACGGTAAAAAATATCCAACTAATAAGAAAGCTTCTTGTAAACAAATTTCCCAATATGGAAAATCAATGAGAAAAAGAAGAATTAATCTAAGTAAAAATGTTATAAATGTTGAACAAGAAACTGGTGAACTTGAAAATGGAAATACAGCGGAATCAAGTAGAAATGTTGACCAAGAAACTGCTGAGCTTGTGAAAGAAGTAACACTGGATCCAATGTTTAATAATTTACCACCACCATTCCCTGTGATTAGTAATAATAATAATGAATTAATTATAGAACATAGACAGTTTTTAGATGAGAATGTTTGTGTATGTGTTGGTATTAATCCAGCACAAAATTTTGAAATAATTGTTATATTGAATAACAAAAGAATTGAAAAGTTTATAGATTTCAAAGTATGTGAGTGGTATGAGCTCCTTATGACCTATAATATCATTATGGATTATATGAATGGTAATTCGACAATAGAATTGTATTCATTTTTCAATCATAAGATTTTATTTGATATTATAGAAAATAAAAAAATTATTATTATTGAGTCACAGAATAAACAAATCTATCTGAGCAATGCAAGTCTTAACAATTTATTTTTAATTTCAGATTTTTTGAACTCTACAATTAAGTACTTGGAATCTTTAAACTTTTTCAACTACTATTCTAATATTGTAAAGCAGTCATTAACATGTGAAGGAGAAATTTTCTCTAATATTTATAATATAGTTAATAATTTTAATAATATTCATAATTTAGCAATAAAGCAAATATTATTAACCTATCCAGATGTAGTACATGATACTGTCCAGTATTTTAATGGAGAAAATATTAATGAAGTATTAGAGATAAATTAAATGACTAAACTATATTATTTTTGTAATTCTTCCTATTAACAATAATAGTCGTTTTTAATGTTAATGTTGGTAACATTGTCACTTATCATTAAAGTTGTATTTTAAAACAGTGTTAGCTGAATTCTAAATAAATATAATAATAAATTTAATTCCAATAATAATTTCGTGCACCGGACAAAGTGTAAATAATCTAATTCATAATTAATGCAAAATCTCAATTGTGGAAGCTGTCACTCTTCCAAGTAAGTGCTTTTAAATATATATAAATACTTCAAGGTTATATTCTGTCAACGTCATCTGACTTAAGCTGACTAACGCGCGCGTGTTTAATTACTAACTAACAGTGTTCCCACTGCTAGATAAATAAATAAATTATTGCAAATAAAAACAGGGAAGCGAAAAAGATGGCTACAGTCGAGCAAATAAAGGAGCTACTAGAACCATTCAGCAATAAAATTGATAAAATACTGAAGTCCCTTAACAATTTAAATAATGCTGTCTTTAAAAGCAATGAGGAAACTAATGCCAAATTTGATAAATTAGAAGAACAAATCAAGTTGAAGGACAAACAAATTGAGTCCTTGGAAAAGAAACTTCGAGAGAAGAACTTGATATTTTTTGGTATTCGCGAGGATAAAGACGAAAATACAGAACATAAAATTTTGAAATTGTTAGTCGAGGATATGAAATTAATAGACATTACTAGTAATAACATCGAAGAAGCAAGAAGATTAGGAAAACCAGCATGCAATAGAGTTAGACCGATACTCGTCGAGCTTACTTCCAAAAAAGAAAAGAAGAACATCTTGAGAAATGCCAGACTACTTAAAAATAAGAAGATCTATATTGAGGAAGACTATTGTCAAACCGTCCAACAAGATCGTAAAATACTGAAACCTCATCTAATGAGAGCAAAGAAAGAAGGTCTCAGAGCAAACTTGTACCAAAATGTTCTATATATAAATGGTGAAAGTTTTACGGCCAAGGATTTTGCTGAAGACAACAAAAATTTCATTGAAACTGGAGAGGTGGACGGTGAAACAACAAAAAATGATCTTTCTTCGCAAACAACAAGGAGGCTCTCGACCTCACTTCACTCACTTGCTAATTTGCATGAAGATAAAACCTTAAATTCGCTGGCAAAAAACACCGAACAAGCTCAAAAAATCAATGAGACTCCTAAAATTAGAGAAAAAAAAAAAAACCAAAATGTTCTAGTAGAAGCGGGGCCGTTAGATAAACATATTCAGACACGCCTTCGAGTACAATCCACATCAAAAAACTAAAAAGCAAATCAAAAGAACAAGAAGACACTCACAATAACATCTTATTTTGGAATGTTCAAGGCTTCAAAAATTTATATAACTTAACTCATCAAGACGGAAGTCTGCTTTTGGATCACGAAATAATATGCTTGACGGAAACATGGAATGATTTTGAACTGAGTGAAAATCCAACATTTCTTACAAACTATTCAAGATATGAACAAAAAGCTAAAAAGGAAGCTAGCACCGGTAGGGGAATTGGAGGCATAGTTGTTTTTTCAAAGTTTCCCTCTTATAATGTTACAATGATTCAAAAAGAACTCCACTGGATGTTTCTTGAAATACGAAACAATATCAGAAATATTATACTTGGCGTAATTTATTTCTCACATTCATATGATTATAATGTTTTGCTTGAATTATTTTCCGAAAGCTTGAGAGATCTGACTGAACAATATGCAAATCACTCTTTCATATTATGTGGTGACTTTAATGCTCGCATAGGCGATATGAATCAGCTTGAAAACGAAATCCAACTAAATAACAATTGGAATTCTCATAGGGACGTACTGGATACAACAATAAATAAAGCAGGTAAAGATCTTGTAGCAGTATTTGAACAAGAAAACTTCTTAGTTCTTAATGGAAGATCGATGTCTGACAGCCCTGCCAAATTTACTTTTATTGGAGGTAGAGGTAAAAGTACAATAGATCTTATATGGACTAACCCAAGTGCACTCCAGATAATAAATGATTTCAGTATCGTGGAAGGCGTTTCAGTATCGGATCATTCCATTTGTTCTATTAAAATTTCACAGCTTTTTAACAAATACAATAATATGAAAAATAAATCTACAACGTATATTAGAAAAACCAATTGGGATGAAAAAAAGGTGGAGGTTTACAAGCGAGAATTTCAAGAGAAAGTAGAGGATCTCTCTAACCTGAACACTACTCAAGCATATAGCTTCATTAAAACCGAAATAGAACATATTTCTAGTAAAATTGGCATAATAAAAAATATCAAAATAAGTGAGAATAAAACATACAATGGGAGAAAAAAATCATGGTATAATGAAGCTTGTATAAAACTCAAGAAGTCCGTCAAGAGCTGTTTGAAAGAATGTAAGAAACATGGATTTACTCAGCAAAATCTTGATCTCTACAAACAAGAAAAAAAATTATACAAAGCCTGCATTAGTGAACAGAAGAAGAAACATAAATTAGAAATTGAAAGAAAAATGGAAAACGTGTTTGATCAAAAACAATTCTGGAACACAGTAAACTCTTTTCAAAAAACGAATTACGTGAAGAATCCAATAAACATAATCGAGTGGACTGTATATTTTCAAGAATGGTACAGCCGAAATATAAGCCACGTTCAACTGTTTTTTGACGTACATCATCCATACCTGGACGACGAAATCTCTCCTATAGAATTCAATAAGGCGCTTAAACAACTCAAATCGAACAAGAGTCCAGGAACGGATGGAATAATATATGAACAACTCCAAAATCTACCATTTTCATGGAAAATGTACCTTAGAAAGCTTTTAAATAATTTTCTTATTGAAGAAGACCTTCCACGAGAACTCAAAACAGTGAAATTAACGTTATTACACAAAAAAGGGGATCATTTAGACAAAAATAACTATAGAGGCATAGCTTTAATTAATGCCATAACAAAACTCTTCACTCTCATCATTAATAGTAGAATGCAAACCTGGTGCGAAAGTAAAGATATACTACCTGAAGCACAAGCAGGTTTCAGAAAGAAAAGATCTTGTGCGGATAATATATTTGCTCTCAGCTCTATAGTCCAATCATCTCTATTAACAACCAAAAAAGGAATCTATGCTATCTTTGTAGATTTTCGCAAGGCTTTTGATTCCGTATCTCACTCCTTGCTGTGGGATAAAATCTATCAATCAGGGATAAGCGGCAAACTTACAAGGCTTCTAAAAAATATTTACGATGAGTCAGTGCTAAGAATTAACATCAATAATAGATTATCCCAGGAAATAAAAATTACAAATGGAATACAACAGGGCGAATGTACAAGCCCTTTACTATTCGCCCTATATATTTCTGATTTAGAGGACAATATCAGACGAAGAAACCTCTATGGATACTCCATAAATAATAAAACAGATATACTGACGTTACAGTACGCTGATGATATAGTCATTTTTGCACATTCTCCAGCGGACATACGAAGAAAGCTTGATGCACTCACCGACTTCTGCAACTCGCATCTTCTCACAGTGAATGAAGAGAAAACAAAAATAATTCATTTCCATGTAGGAAGACCGCCCAAGAGACATATGAGGTATGTATGTCAAAACAAAGAAATCAAGTTGACAAGCAAATATACTTACCTAGGTGTAACGTTTACTTCGTCAGGGAGTTTTAATACCAACACCAGTGGAACAATAAGTAAAGCCAATCGAGCAGCCGGGGCTATAAAAAATACCATGCTGCAAGCCAAAATGTATAGCTGGGAAACGAATTTAAAGCTATACAATACTATAATCGTACCTATATTATTATACGGATCTGAAACATGGGGACTTGCACAACAGAAGAGTATTGAGAAAGGATCTACGCAATATTTCAAAACTATATTTGGCTGGCAAAAGACTACTCCAGAATACATAATAAGAAGAGAGACAGGAATTAAAAATTTAGAACTAATAATTATTCAGAGAATTCTCAATTTCTGGCACAAAATTTTGTTAATGCCTGAACAAAGATACGTGAAGTTATGTTACAATAAATTAGTCACTCTGAATGATAAAAGTACAAGCACCATCCCTCACGAAAAACAAGAAAAATATAACTGGGTCCGAAAACTTCAGAGTATTCTCACTAAGTCCAACTTCACATGGCTTTGGGATAAACAGAGCTGCATTGAACTAAAATCAGAAATGAAGAACATTTTAAAAGCGTACAACGAAGTTTTGTATGAAGAAGATACTTGTCGTATCATAAAATCTAATTATAATCCCAATTTTCAAAAATATATAACGTATTATAATTATCTGTCTCTAGATATTCCCTTCCATATTCTTAAACTCTACAGCCAACTGAGAACGATGAGCAAGAAAATATTCTTTCACTTTCAAGATGGATACCGACACAGTTTTGATGAAGACGAGACCTGTAGTATATGCAACCTGCAGGAGGAAGACAATTTAAATCATTTCCTTTTCAAATGCCCGATTTTCGATCCCATACGATCTAAATACCTTAAAAATTACATTTTAGCTCCTCCAGAAAATGCTATCAACAACCTACTAGCTACTCCAACTGCTGAGAAAATGATGGATATTGCCAATTACATTAAAACCGCTTCAAAGCTAAGAGCTTTTATATTGAATGTATGATATGTTGTTCTTTGTTACAAACTTATATGAATGCTATTTTTTTGTTATTGTTACCATTCTATTTGTATAGAGTTTATCTCTTTGAACAAATAAACTATATTATTATATTATATTATATATTATAATGTTAATGTAATTGAGTGTATTTATTTGATAAGGAAAAAAATGAATAAACAGTCTTATAGAAAATTTTGTTAAATATTTATATTTCTAATTTTCATTTTACAAAACTCACAGATTTTAAATAAAAGCTAAGAAGTAACATCAATAAAAGTATAATGAACTTAATTTGAACATTATTTATTAGTTTTGATAACAATATTTTCAATTGTTCGTATAAACTAATATTTGGACAACTGATATTAAAAAGAGAAAACTCAAATTTCTTGGCTTTTTCAAGTGATTTTGTAAATTCCTTGAATTCATAGTAGTAATTGTTTATGAAAAAATATATACGTCCATTTGTATACTTAAAAACTGATCAATATTATTTAGAACTCCAGGAAAAATTGAATCCAATGTCCCATATTCTTCAGTATTAAATTCACATTCATCTATTTTTATATACGAATTATTTTGATAAAATATATAAGTCTGTCCGTTGTTTGTTGAAACAGCTCCATTAATATTAGTAATGCGACTAATATAGGGAGTTTGAGTACTTTCCAATTGAAGGGATGGAAATTTTATATTATATGTCACGTCATCTATTATTATTACAACGTTTCCATTTGGTCTTTGATAAATAGCATTCAACTTTTTGAAGAATTTAGGTATAAATATAACTAGTTATATGCATAGCCGCGAGTAGACGTGTTTTTTTGTTGCTCCGTGTAAACTGCGGTCAAAATCTTAAAAATCTTGAAAAAATAAATAGTTCTCATTCAAATAGTTTGTGTGTGACAATGTCAACAAGAAACATGAATACAGTGAAGTCAACAGTTGCTGCTTTACTTAATGATGATGCCTTCATAAGTAAGCTCGCCGAAAAAATGTTCGACCACCTAAACAAAAAGCTTGAAGAACAAAAAACTTACTATGAAGCTGTTATCGCGGACCTTGAAGAAAAATTGGTCCATCAAGAGCAGTATTCTCGACGCAACTGCATTCGTGTATTTGGAGTTGCTGAAGCTGCCAATGAAAACACCGAAAGTGTAATATGTGATATTTTCAAGAACAAACTCTCTGTTAACATCAATTCTGAACTGATAGAACGCTGTCATCGTACAGGTAAAAAGCCAAATATGAGTACAAGCACTGCAAAGCCCCGTGCTATTATCGTGAAATTCATATCATACAAAACTCGCTCTTTAGTTCTAAATAATAGAAAGTTACTAAAAGGCAGTAAAATCACCATGAAAGAAGATCTGACACACAACAGACTTGATCTCTTGAACCTTGCTCCTACTAAATTTGGATATAAGAATGTATGGTCCCGAGATGGGAACATTTTTGCAAAAATTGGTGGCAGCATCAAAAGAATATCACACGCTGATCTAATAGACTCTTAATTCATCCATACACATTTACGAGCCACAAAATCTTAGCTTTTATATCTTACTTATTAACCCATTTTATTTTTATTTTTATCCGTTTAAATTTGTTTCATATTTGATACTAAAATAAAAATTTATATCTCTGCACATTTGCTTCATTCACTGAAACAACAGTTTGTTGAACTCACTTCGTGTCTTAGCTTAGATAATTTAATTACTTAAGTTAGTTTACAGTTGCAGTTACTTACAATAAATTTATATTTGAAGGTCTTATTTCAAGGTTTTTGTATTTCGAGTTCCATTCAATTCAATTTTGGTCAAACCATTCACTCAGTTTAATTTAAAGTAGCTTAATCAATTTGAAATGCTCCAAATATATTACCAAAATGTTAGAGGACTTAATACCAAGCTAGAACATTTTTACGGTAATCTATTAACACTTAATTTTGACATTATAGCGTTAACAGAAACATGGTTGAAAAGTAATGTTTATGACTCTGAATTATTTACTGATGATTATGTTGTATATAGGAAAGAAAGATCGCTCGAAATATCCAAAAAAAAAATGGTGGAGGTGTGCTTTGTGGTATTCACTCAAAATTTGAATCAACATTAACTGATATGCCTCTCGATCCCAACTCTACTGCTGACATTATTTGTGTTAAAGTGATGCTATCGTGTCATTCATCCGTTTATATTATTACAATCTATATACCTCCTCCAATCTCACTTATCCAACAAAGCTATGTTTTTGAATGCCTTGAATCATTTTTACCACTACTTCATGATGATTATATAATTTTAGGCGATTTTAATATCTCAAAATTGATTGACAATATGTATACAAACTATACTGATGGTATTATTGCTAGATTTGAAAATTTTTTGAGTTATCTGAATGCCTCTCAATTCAATAGAATTTGCAATTCATCTAATAAAATATTAGACATTGTTTTGAGCAACAATCATTGTGATATATCCCATAGCACTCATCCTGTTGTAACTGAAGATAGCTTTCATCCTGCGCTCATTATTTCTACTTCTGCTTTCTCATTTGATAACAAAAATTGCAGCTCCTCTTACAATAATTCATTAATTTATAATTATCGTTTAGCAGATTTCGACTTACTGTACAACATATTATCTGAAACCAATTGGAACTGCCTATCATCCTTTGATAATGTTGATGAAGCATTCAATAAATTTTATGAAATACTATACGATATAATTAGCAAATGCGTACCACAAACAAAAATGAGAACTTCCAAATATCCTGCATGGTTCAATAAAAGCATAATTAGAAATCTCAAATTCAAAGAACAGTATCGTCAATTATTTAAAAAACATAAACTAGAATTTTACAATGAACAATTCAAGCGTTTCCGTCAATTAATAAAGAAGGAAATAAGAACTGAGTATTCTCATTATATATCAAAAATTGAGACCTCAATTAATTCCGATCCTTCAAAGCTCTGGACCTTCATCAATAACAAGAAGCGTACAAGTAGAATTCCTGGTTCAATGATACTGAATGGAAAAAAGTTTGATACTACCAAAGACATTGTTCAAGGATTTGCAGATTACTTTTCTTCTGTTTACACACGTAATTTGAATGCAAATACATATTATCCAACTTTATCTACTGATATTACTGATATTGTCAATTTACCATATATCACTGAGGATGATATAGCAATTTCAATAAAAAATCTAAAAGCTACACGTAATCCTGGTCCAGATAATTTACCCTCATATGTCATAAAAGCATGCAGTAACTTCTTTGTTCAGCCATTACATATTTTATATAATTTATCCTTGAGAAAAAATATTTTTCCAACATTTTTAAAATCTTCCTATATAACTCCTGTTTACAAATCTGGGAAGAATACAATTATTTCTAATTATCGACCAATTGCAATTTTGTCAAACATCTCAAAAATCTTCGAGTCTATTATTTATAAACATATTTATAACTCAGTCAAAAATTGTTTGTCTGATAAACAACATGGATTTATGAAAGGAAGATCTACATCCACAAATCTTATTAATTTTTCAGAATATGTTGTAAATACATTACATGCCAACAACCAAGTTGATGTACTGTACACTGATTTTTCGAAGGCATTTGATAAGGTAGATATTAACATTCTTCTCCGTAAACTTGAGCTAAAATATCATTTCTCATCTGAGTTTCTTCAATTTCTCTCCTCCTATCTTTATAATCGAAAATTGAATGTTCATTATAACAATTCCACATCTAATACTTACAATCCTACATCTGGATTACCTCAGGGATCTAATCTTGGGCCTCTTCTATTTAATTTATTTATTAATGATATAGTTGAATCAGTAAATTCTTCTGAAGTATTACTTTTTGCCGACGATATGAAAATATTCAGAACGATTAATAATGCTCATGATTATAGCGAGTTTCAGGCTGATATAAATAATATTCTTGCTTGGTCGAAAACGTCAAATTTATTTTTCAATTACAGCAAATGTAAAATAATAAGCTATTTTGTAAAAAAAACTGTTTACACTCATGCGTATACAATTGACGGCATCATTCTCGATAGAGTTTCTCAATACAAAGATCTTGGGGTATTATTTGATGAGAAATTTACATTTAACCCTCATATTTACGATATGATCAAAGCAGCATATCGAAATCTTGGCTTTATAATAAGAAATTCCAAATCTCTACGTAACATATATACATTGAAGTGTCTGTACTATGCATTTGTAAGATCAAAACTTGAATATTGCTCTCTTATATGGAACCCTATTTATTATAAATACCCAAATCTTCTTGAATCCATACAGAAAAAGTTCTTGAAATATTGTTTTTTCAAGCAGACAGATCATTATCCCAGTTTCGATTATAGCTATGAGGATATTCTCATACACTTCAATGTTCTTCCTTTAAATACCAGAAGAACAATTCAGTCCTGTACATTTCTTTTTAAGTTAATAAATGGTGAAATTAATGATAGTCAACTGTTAAGCAAAGTTGCAATTCATGTGCCGCGCTTTACATCTAGGAATAAATTACAGTTTAAATTGAATCATGTGAAAACAAATTATGAACTGAGATCTCCTATAAGATTATCATGTAGCTCATACAACAATATTGAGTATGTAACTGATATTCATCATGATTCCTTGCGTAAATTTAAAGCTATGTTACTACAACATTTCATTGTCAGGTCCGTTTGACCAAATATTTGTATGTTCACATTGTTGCTCTTGTGCGAGAAAAAGTAAGAATAGCTAAAGTTCGTATGTTTTTTCTTTATGTTTTGTTGTGTTCTATATTTTTTTGTACTTAAAATAGTGTTTGTGCATATACTCCTGTATTTCTTACACATGTTATAATCGTTCTGTAATTGGGTTTATCCTGTAGAACTGATTTCAATAAATAAATAAATAAAGTTCAGCCAATCTGTCAATAAATATGGTGTTTCATTAAAATTTTTTTCGTTAAGATTTTTAATCCAAACCCATTTATCATAAAATATATATAGTTTCTCATTAAGTACTAGAAACTTATTAACATTTGTTAGTTTACATAAATTGGGTTGAAAATTTGGAATAATAGTTGCTTCGGTTATAACATTATTAGGCTTAGCGTAATATTTTGTTGTTGTTGGAATGGTATTCTGGTTTCTTTTTCCATACAAAGATTGAATAGCATTTATGTCATCCACAGATGAACCGTAAGGTTTACCATTACCATTTTTAAACACATTATTATCGTATGCTGGAAACATAATACTATCTGGGATGTTTGAATGTTCAATTCCAAGGGAGTGTCCAATTTCGTGTACAAGTACATCAAAAAGGCTAATCTCACCATTTGGTGGTTCTACTAGCTCGTAAGACAAATTTTCTGTTGAATCTAAATGAACTTCTGATTGCATATTTGTATTTGGGTATTCTGCGTGTCCCAACATGTTGCCTGGTCCATCGAATATACTATTACAAAAATTGTGAGTGAAATAGCTATAGTGATGGGGCGATGTTCCAAATGATATTAAAATAATAGCATCATGAGGATCAATAACTTCTATAAAATTAAGATTTGTGTGATTAGACCAGACTTCAAATGCAATTTTGATTGAATCCAGCACAAGGTTCTGTTCTTGAATATTACCATAAAATTTCCAATAAATTGTATTATTAGCCCATTTTATTGGATGAGTTCGGAAATATACATCTTCAACACCACATCTATATTTTTGTACAAAATTAATCACTTCTTTATTTATTTCACTCGTATTTTGTGAATTATATGTTTGTTGGAATGTTTTCAATCCTTCTATGAATATCGTGCTATTTTTATCTAGTTTGAATAATTCAGTAGTTGTTAAATTTAAGTAGCCATAATGATTTAAATAATTCACAACTAATTGAAAGTGGTTAACACTAGAATAAACACTAATACTCAACAATAAAATTAGATAAAAAAACAACATGTTTTAGCTTATATGTTTATTAGCATACTTCTTGAATAAGAATAGTTATATATAACAAAAAATGCTTATTTATATATAATAACACTATTTGCACAATCAAATATTTTTTTCAAGATTAACATTTTTTACTTTAACTTTTCCAGAACAAATTAAATGAATTAAAAAGTACAGGTTTCACAATTTCCAATACATGGTGGTGGACCATCCATTTGTATGTGTTGATTAGGTGAATTCCAATGTTCCACACATGGTAGCCTCTTTATTACATTAGGGTTTATTTTGTAAGAAACTGGAAGTTTTCCCCAAATATTTAATAAATCATTACCACTAAATAAATTTAATATATCAATAAATGAGTTATCACTCAATTTTTTACAAATATATGCATCACAAGCTAAGTCACCAATTATTTTAAGTATTTCGCTATCGGTTGAATTTTCTTTTATAATTTGTTCATACAATTCACTTTTTCTTTTTGACGATGCGCACATGTCCTTATAAACTTGTAATAAATAATTTGCTAATATTTTTAAACTCATCATGAGAAATTTTTTTCACTCCCAATCTTTACGAAAGCAAAATAAACACTGATGATGTATTAAAAAAAATACAATCTTTTATATTATATTACTTGAATTAAAATAACTTTCAAAAAAAAATTGAAAACAATAACTTATTAATAAAACATAAAACAAGTTAGTACTTGCCTTATACAAATACTTGAGATGAAAAAAAAATAAATAATTAATAAACCTTACAACAAGTTTTAAAAATAAAAAAACAAAATATATTATTTTTTTTAAAAATTATATTTATTATATATCTATTGATTTATACAATTCATCATCTAAATAGTCTTTAATTATATATCTATTGATTTATACAATTCATCATCTAAATAGTCTTTAATTTTATAAACATTACTTATTCCACAGTTATTGCAGTGATTAAAACAAGTTCTTCGTGAAAGAATATTCTTAAGAGCTCTACATTCCTCTGAAGATATAACATTGTATTTATTATTGAATGGCTCAAGGTATACTTTTTTCACATCACCTTTAACATATATTACTTTTGCACTATTTAATATAGGTATAATTGTTTCCGAAAGTTTGGTATATGGTATGCAGCCATCATCCCAACGAAATCCATGATAATTTTTATATAACCAAACAGCTTGTCTTCTATATTTTGATTCCAGTTGGTTCCAGGAAAATGGTGGCTCAAATAATAAATGACACAGCTTATTCCCATCTCTTGACATGATAGCAATTTCTTTTGCTACCATTATATAATTTTCCGCATTAAATCCCTGTATATCAACAATTAACTCCATTCCTAGTTGTTTCAATGACTATTTTATACTAATGTTCTAATTGCACTTGTGAGTGGGTTATATTCTATGATTTTATCGTGAATGATCAAACAATATGCACTTGTGTTTTCAGGAAAATTCTCGCTAGATTCAAATTCTAATCTAACATCTACAGCACTATTTTTTATTGAATCATTTTGATTAGAACAGTTTATGATTATAATTGGAGCAATTGATTCGAATTCTGATTTACTAAGAGCTGGTCCAATATATGTTTCGTAGTAATTATAATAAGCTTGAGGAAATTTCGCATACATATCGTACAGTAAGGCATAATGATTATTTTTAAAATCAAGATTCAGGTTATCATATGGATAACAAACTGAGTTTAAATATAGTTTTATATTTGTTAAATTACAAATATCAAAGTTACTGCTGTTTTTATCTTTTTGATTTTTACGATTAGTTTGGAAACCAATAATAACAAATCTGGGTTTTTCCATTTGAGTAGAGGATTTAATCGACCATGTTTGTTTTTTTGCCAATTGAAGAGCGGGATATTCATATAAATCCCAAGAACGGAAAGCACAAGATATGAATCGATTTGAATTAACTATTTTTAATAATTTTAACCTATACTCATCGTTAACATGAATATGAGGAACTCTCTAATGTATTTCATTCAATTGAAATTTCAAATTAGCTGTAGATGTATAAGCATTAGCATCAGTTCTTGCTCTTATAAGTGCTAGCTCTTGCCTAACATTCACCATAATTTTCGTATTATCTTCACAGAACCCAAGTAGCATTTTTAAAGGAAGACAAACAATAAAATTCCCATTAGCATCTAAAATGTTAATGTCTTGCCCCCATCCAGCGTTTTCCAGATTTTTACCTTCAACATTAGTTAAGGAGCCATATGCCTTTAAAGTAGATGTAATTCCAACATTTTTTGTTTTATCTACCTCAACACTATTTACCAAGTATTTAATTTCATCAAATAGAAATGCAATACCATTATTTGTTATTTTTGTATCATTAGGAGGTAGAGCATTTTCTTCTGTTGATAATTTACCTTCAATATATAAGAAGCTTTGGTTTGGTAATGTGTATATGTCTTGCTGTTGAATTTGAATTCGAATCTCATCACAATTGTTAAATGCTGATGCAACCAACGGTTGATGGCTGTGCATTTCAATTCGACTTATTGCATTATCAAAAGATATTCCTGACGTTACATCCAATATATCACTCATTCTGTTTTTTTCTTCCCTATTTTTTTTTTTAAATGAAACCCAAGTAATTTGAGGAAATTCTTATTTTTTCTTGTTAACTCCTTAATGACTTTCGACGAACTAATCTTACCACAATTGGATTTTGCTCTTTTATAATCAATTCCCATTTTTTAATTTAGACTTTTTTCAAGTGAAGTCTAACTGTTATTGTTTCACCTTGGAAATTTACAAATCTTCCTTCTTGGTCAACAATATGAATAGTAATGTTGCTTATCAATTTTGTGTTCACTTCTAAATATATAGGACTTGGAGGTACTAAATTGATTTTATGACCTGGCGTAACTTCAGGAAAGAATTGGTGTATGTATGTGCAGGTAAATCATTTTTATAAGCTCCTGATATTATATTACATTCTAATAAAATTGCGTTCACTTTTATTATATTAACAGGTAAATCACTTTCATGAAATGTGTTCCGTTCTAATATTCGTTTTTCAAATCCCAATAGTGAACCAAATGAATCTTCTTTTGTGAAATCAATTGTAACAGTACTTCTGAGCTCACATTTCAACGTATTATTATTTGGTTTTAGAAAAATGAAATCATGTTTCTTTTTTTTCCCTTCTCTTTCAATATTATTTGATTCAAGTTTTTCTTCGGAAATGTAATTAGGATCATTCAATTCTTTTCTCAATACCTGTTCAATATCCTCAATTTCATACGACCCCACTGGTATTTAAAACAGTGTAAAATCTTTGTCTGCTTGTTTTTTATAATAGAATTTATTATTAGTTCCATCAATGTTTGGTATTGAATGAAATGTGTCGAAATTGATTAGACCCATTACATATTTACAATTATTAACTAATTCAATTGGTGGAAAATAGTCTGCAGAAATTATGGACTCTTTTCCTGTAAGTGTGAATGATATTGATTCCATGTTGTAACTGATATGATAAATATTCATGCTTGATATTTAATAAGATATTCTAAGCATAAATGACCACAATTGTATGCATTGAAGTTTTGAAAACGATTGTAATTATAATTTATTTTAATATTAGGTCCAAAATAATTCACTAACTCTCTTGGCGGAGGTAAATTTCCAAAACTGTCAAAATAATTTACGATATTATTTTTTTTAATATAGGCTGCCCAATGAGTACCAGAACCATCATAAGAAGCTAAATTCATTACAGCAGACTCGTTTTTTAATGGACTCTTGCGTAAATGGTTCCGCATGTAAACTCCGCGGGAATTTTTTATATTATACTTGCTCACATATTTTTTTATATCAATATTTGTCAAAGGCTTCTTTGGTAATTTAATTTTTTGGAGTTTTTTTTCTTTCTTTTGTTCTTTTTCATGCCACCACCTGTTTTATATGGTTTTAAGTAAAGACCTTTACCTAGGACTTTGTTGATACCATATGAAGCAGCACCACTTGCAGCGCCAGCAAGTAATGCTTTTCCAATTAATGGAAGAAGTGCCAGTGGTGAAAAGCCACCAAGCTTTCGAGGTGTTTTCAGTACCCGCCGTTTCTTCGATTTCTGAGCTTTTTTTTTCTTATTCATTCCCATTCCAAGTTTCTGTTTTGCCTTCATGGCGTTAGTTACTGTCCAAGCAGCTACTTTTTCACTAAATTTTGCGTCGTTAGATTTAACTCTGTTCCAAGCTTTTTCTTGTAAAATTTTATCAGCGTTGTGACGATCATTCAAATTATTACTAACTGAATAAGCTATATCGTGTTCACGACATGCAACATCTAATGGATTATTATCCCTGTCTCCCCTATTTAATCTTTTTTCCAATTTAGTTCCTGGTCCACAGAATTGATAACCTGGAATATGTAACTCTATAGGTAGGGAGTTAATTTCCTTATTCACCAATCCTTTTCCGTAAAACTTTTTTGGATGTATAAGCATTGGTGCATTTTACTTAACTGAATATTTATATATAGGAGAGTGTTTTTATATGAAAACCAGTAGTTACCATGAAATTTATAAAGCAAAAACATCGTTTTTAAATAAACAATTTTGATAATAAAGAAAGTAGAAAAATTATAAAAAAACAGCGACTTACTACCTAATAGCATAAGATGTATTATCGTTGGACCAAGTAATTGTGGTAAAACAAATATTTTACTTAGTTTACTCACACATCCAAATGGATTAAAATTCAAGAATATATATTTATACTCTAAATCATCGAATCAACCTAAGTATAATTTTCTACAAAAGTGTATTTCAAGAGTTAAGGGTATGGGGTATCATTCGTTCAGTGAAAATGTTGATGTTATAAAACCTACTGAAGCTAAAATGTTTTCCATCATTATTTTTGACGACATTATATGTGATAAACAAGACTGTATGCGTAATTTTTTCAGTATGGGTAGACATAGTGATATTGATTGTTTTTATCTTTCACAATCTTATGCAAAAATACCCAAACATTTAATCAGAACAATGCTAATTTTATTATAATATTCAAGCAAGACGAAACAAATTTACGGCATATTTATGACGATCATGTGAATACGGATATGCCATTCAATAAGTTCAAGGAATTTTGTATAAGATGTTGGGAAACTAAATATGGATTTGCAGTTATAGACAAGGACAGTGAAGAGAAAGGACGTTATCGTAAAGAATTGGATAATTTTCTTGAGCTCCGTTCTATTTACAATGACAAAAATGAATAATAACAAAAATCTTGAGGAAATAGTTAATGTTAGTAAAGTATTGAGGAAAAAATTAAATGCATTAAAACATAACAAAATGGATGAAAATATTTTATTGGAAGAAACATTTAAACCCATCACAAATCCACTCAAAACGCTTGTTAAAAATACAAAAGTACAAGAAAAGAAAAACGAAACTAATATAAAAAAAAGTATAGGTAGAGAAAATGTATTACTTCCAAAGGAGAGAAGGTCGGATGTGAGGAAGGTTTTGGATTTTAATGTTGAAACTCCAAGTACCAGTTTTAATGTGAAAGATGAAGGTATTTATGAAGATTTTTCCATAATATCACCTACATCACAGGCTCAAGAATCATTAAATATCCCCCAAGGAAAACTTGAAATGGAAGATTTAAAATTGAAATTTGGTGATATAGGACATGTATATCTCTTGAAAATTATGAATAAAGATAAAGAATTAGATAATGTGTATGGATTAAAGTATAATAAAAAGGATGGAATATTTAGATTGGGTAGAAAGGAAATTCATATAGATAAGAATGATATTATTATTGACGATAAGGAATACAAAGGAACTGAAGGTCTTTATGAATTAATATTTATGAAGAAACCTGAGAATTTCACAGAAGAAGACAAAATTGAGTATATAAATATATTAGAACAAACAAATGCACACAAGAATTCAACAAATAATTTACTTAAAACTTCAAGTACTCCAAAATATTTCAATATAATCAAACCATATTTTACCAAGAAAGAAGAGCCATTGGGTTCAAAAAGAAGAAGAAAACCACCTGCCAAATACTTACCAACAGGTTCTGGTCTATTACCATTAAATATGCAGTATTCTAATGGAAAACGGGAGTATATCTACTGGGATAATCCAAATGAATTAGTTGATAGATTGCAATTACTAATAGCCTCTAAAAACAGTGAGCATTCAGGTCATGATAATGAAATCATTTCAATTATTGAAGAATTGAAAGAAGCAAATATAATAAAATAGTTTTCACATAATGTTTGTTCATTTTAAGTTTGTCTTTACAATAATAAAGACGTTTATTTCCAATAGAAACTACTTTTATCATGTCAGTGGATAAATTTGGTCGTTATTCTATGAAAAAACGAAAGAACATTGCCACATTTTCTTTTGATGAATATGGAAGTTTTGATTTGAATGGGAAACAAATTTCGAATATTGGAGGGGCAATGAATGATGGTGATGTAGTTACAAAAGGTTATATAGATAAAAGAATTATTGATATAGAAAAATTTCTAAATTTGAACACTATTATTTTGCAACAAACAAATAATGAATATATATTTGATGCCAAATTGAAACATATAGGCAATTTACCAGCACCGCTCCATAAGGATCAAGCTGCTTATAAGTTATTTGTTGATAGTATAGTGCAAGCTATTAAAAAAGAATTTGAAAATGAAATATTGATTATAAAAGCTTTAATTAATGAAGAAATTGACAAAGCATTCAAATTGAAAGCTTCGAATGATTTTAAAAAAGAAATTGATAAATTAAAAAACGAAAATAAACTACCAGAAAAAAATTAAATTTAAATCACAAAAAAATGACAAAGAGAGAAATTATTGAAGAACTACACAAACAAGCTCGAAGACATTATAATAGACGCAGAGTAATAACAAAAGGCTTGAATGATTTATGGCAAGCTGATCTTGTCGAAATGATACCATACGCAAACAAAAATAAAGGATACAAATACATGTTAACTGTAATTGATGTATTTTCTAAGTATGCTTGGGCTAAACCTGTAAAATTCAGATCAGGTGAAGAAATTGCTAAAGTATTCCAAGATATTATTAAACAGAAGAGAAAACCTAAGAATTTGCAAACAGATAATGGAAAAGAATTTCATAATAAATATTTTGAAGAAGTATTGCAAAAATATAATATAAATCACTATTCTACATTTAGCAACTTGAAAGCAAGCGCAGTTGAAAGGTTCAATAGAACACTGAAAAATTAAATGTGGAAGGAGTTCAGTTTTCGTGGATTGTACAAGTGGATTGATATTTCACCAAATTTACTTGAATCATACAATAATACAAAACACAGTACAGTAAAAATGTGTCCAGCTGATGTTAATAGTAAAAATGAGAAATATTTACTTGATACTGTATATAGTAACATAAAAATTGCTGGTCGTGCAAAGCTGAAGTTAGGTGATTTTGTTAAAATATCAAAGTTGAAAAATGTATTCGAAAAAGGCTATACTCGAAACTGGTCAACTGAAATATTTACAGTTTCAAAAATAAACCTAACAAACCCAGTAACATATAAACTGAAGGATTATTTGGATCAACCTGTTGCAGGTGGATTTTATGAAGATGAGCTACAGAAAACTAAACACCCAAATATATATTTAGTAGAAAGAGTTTTAAAGAGAAAAGGAACACAGGTCTTTGTAAAATGGTTAGGGTTTGACAGCTCACATAATTCGTGGATAAAAAAAAAAGGAAGTTTTATAATTTTTATGAAGTTTTTCCTACTAGCTTAATTGAACGAGCTCACTGACGAACAGCTCAAGCTGATAAATAACGATATACATACGTCATCAGCATTACTTGTTATGATAAACAAGTGACTGGAGCCTTGAAAAAACACTTCGAAATGTATGAAATCATCATTTTAAACAAATGTGTGAGTATGTCAAGATATAATAAGCATTGCTCAGCTGCAAACAAAGAGTCTATAAAATACTTAAACGATAATTTGAAATATAGAATTGAAATGTATATTGAAAAAATTAAATTGTTGAAACAAAACATTAATATATATAGTAATGTAGTTTATATAACAAAAAATATCGAAAAAATTAGTCTTTAAGTACAATGCTATGTAAATGAAAAAATGAACTCAATAATAAATAATATTATTATATTTGAGCTTTTTTATTATATCCAAATCCTTATTCATCCTGAAAAAAAAATGTGAATAGTAGGAAAAATAAAACAATATACAAATTGAAAAAATCACTGCATTCAAATATAAAGTGGCCTTACAATATATTTTAATTAAAAAAATTATGTATTACAATATTTTTGTATAAAATTTTTTAAATATAACTACAATATCAATTAATTTAATTATACTATTATACTTAATTACATTTTTCCATTTTAATACAATTGTAGCAGTTGTTATATATTTTTTTGTAATAAATAATGCCCCCAAGGTAATGTGTCAATTTTATTTTCTCCTACACATCGTTTATCATCGTCGCCATTTGGAGTTGATTTGTTCGTTTCAACACTAAATATATTATGATTTTCTGATATAATTCTATTTTGTTTTTTATGTAAATTTTCAGAATTAAAAAGTGTATTTTTGAAATTATCTATGGTTAAACATTTGGTAACACTTTTTGACACTCCTTCTGCTTTACAATGAGTTTCATTTTCCAAAGCGAAAGAATACATCTTAGCTTTTAAACCCGCAAATTCCAACATAATTTTTCCCCCATTTTCATCTTCAAACAGTCCCACAACTTTATTATTAACAAGTGGAATACCAGATTCATTATTATTTGAATAATTTGATGTGTCAAAACGTTCAATATTCTGTTTAATTTTGATATAGGGATTCTCAAAAAATTGAAATATCAAGGAATCTGTATCTTGATACAGTAATTTTGAATGTGGTAATTTAATGCTTATAAAATTGTAATGAAAATCATACATTAACCATTTGCTCACATCAAGAATAACCATCCCTACATATATAGGTTTATTAAAACATATTTTAATTTTACTCAACTCTATTGAAGCCAAATCTTCAGTAAATGCTATAACTTTTTTACAATTTGGTTACGCAATCAATTTTCGTGCTTGAGCTTGCCCATTCCAACTTGTAACAAGTTTTATATCTCTTCGGTTTCTAATATTCTCTATAGACTTTCCAAATATTGCATTATTAATAAGTTTATACTGATCTCTTCCAAAATCGTTTTTTGCATTCTTCCTAAAATTTGTGTTCAAATCTATAAATTTTTTCAACCATAAATCTTGTTTGAAGGATATAACTCTATAAATTTCAGTTAACTTCATTCCTAGAATCAATGCTTGCGGTGAGTTTTTGTAATATAATACATATTTGGATTTATTATGTAAAGTTGTCATTAATTTCGGTGTTTTTGAATTTTCTGGAATTTGATGTTCAGAACACAATGGAAAGTCTTTATGGGTGTCATGTAAATCTATTGGATATTCTAAGTCAACTTCCAATACATAGCCCTCTAAGCTATCATTAGGTATATTTATTATATCAAGTCCTGTAATTTCTCCATTGTTTGAGAATTTAAAGCCGCCGTAGGGTAAATATTGAGTCATTGCTCACCCATACAAATTACAAGCGTCAAAGTACATCAAATATGAATCTTTTTCAGATGAATTATAGTCTTTCATATACTTATTATTAGCTTTTGCATAACGAGTTACACACTGACATATACCACCTCGAATGGCTTTCTCAAACATTAAAATCATATCAACATCAGTTAATAACTGTAGATTTACTTTTGTCATTTTTAACATACTGTCCCATGCGTAACCTACAGCAACAAAAATATTTATAAGAAATTTATATGTTTTTTAACTTGAAAAATTTTACCTGGTAGTGTGAAATAATGAGCTGGATCATGATTATAAGCGTTAATACAAACATCTCGGAAGTTTTCAAAAACTTCAGCTAGCAAGAGAACATCTGTTTGGAGCTACAGTTCTTAATAGTCTCCTAATGTATCTATACTAAATGTAGACCAAATTTTTTGTGCGTGGGCGTAATCTGCGTCACTTACATGTTCATTTTTCAATTTTGAAAAAAAAGCTTGTTTAGCAGGTAAATTTTTTTCTTCCATTTTTTCCCATGAATTGAAATAATCATAAGGGAATATCCCCTTTTTAAGTATCAAATTTCGTTTATCTTCATCAGGATAATTTTTATCTATTATATATAATTTTTCTTTATCTAAATTATTAACCAGTTTTTCCAGTGAAGTACTCAAGAACCTAAAAAATTAATTTGAATTCATTCATTTTTTTTTTACTCTTTAAGAACTTACTTGTATGAATCTAAGAAACGTAGTTGGAATTTGCCTACTGTTACTGAAAACGTCATATATTTTCCGCTATTATTTGGAATAACATAAATATGTTCATTCTCTGAACCAAATTCTTTTATAAAAAGATGAGAGTCGTAACCACTGAAATTATGAAAAAATGCGGGTATGAATTTGGAGTTTATGTACTTCAAATTACAATCTTCATGTGCTGCGCCTCTATATTTTCCTAACAAATAACTCGAAATTCTTTTATAAAGTTCAAATAAAGTATTAAATTCAATTAAAGTACCTGTAAAATGGCAATGGTACCTAACTTTTTTTTTATCTGCAATGTTAATCTTTTCTCCACAAATATGGCAATCTGTAGCATTATCAAAATCCTGCCAATCTTCATGTGTCATTATAATTGATACGGTATTCTTATAAAAAATCTCAATTATCTTGACAACGCTCTTCAATCTATGCACAAACCATTTAGCAGCTTCAGGTCCACGAAATGATTCAAAAAAAGATAAAGATTCATCATACGAACAAACAACCTTATATGCTACGGCACATGGTACATGATATTGATATTTCATAGTGTACGATGTACTACTATTTGGTTGACATGTATCAATTGGTGCTGTTAAACATTCAAAGTCAGCGTGAATGACAAATGGGGGTCGTTCTTTTCTTAGAAAATTTTTAAAATTAACCGACATAGATGTTTCAGTGGGTAACTCAATTTTAACTGCGTCAACTAATTGACAATACTCTTCATGTTTAGTTAGTAGAATTTCAGTTCCAAAATACTGTAGACACCGGTCGCATATAACGCGTTTTCTATTACTTTTATTCATTTGAAATGATAATAAACGAGAGAGTGACTTTATCCATGCGTAATGTGACTTCTCATTCTCTTTCCAATAAAGTAAATTAATATGTGTATTTAGTTTCTTTTTTGTATAATAAAGCGGACCCACAATATTAGTTCTCTTATTTGTTGCAATTTGCTCTAATCCATATACGTTTATTGATAAATTATTTTGTTTCTCAAATTTAATAATATCACACAACGGTGTAGGGAAATTCATATTACTTAAATTGAAAATATCAACAAAATTTTGAGGATACCGAGAAACACGATATGAATTTTGTTCCGTAGGGTATAATGCTGATAATATGGACCAAACAAAGCAATATTGGTCATTATTTTTCACATTTATAACAGCATTTTTTTCTTTTATATCGTTTGGAAGTTCTATATATGATGAACCTCCACTATTTATTGGATCAAATTTATTTATATTAACCTTAAAACAAAACAAAAATTACGTAAAATAAAAATTAAATCAAAAAACAACTAACTCACTTTTAAATATAAAATTTTACGCAGCGCTTTTCCGCTATCGCGTTCTTGAAATTCTTCCATTTGTGATAAAATAGGTTCTTCAACAACTTCCAAAAACCACTCGGTAAAATCATCAGATAACGTTACTGGTTTCATTTTAGAATGATGGAATATATCAGCATCAATTGTCACACCAATTTTTTGTAATGTATACAGACAAGCTAATTCACAATTGAGTTTCACTGAAGCACGGTAAAAATGCATAAACTCGCCTACTTTACTTATTAACAGTAATAAACACTCTTCTAAGAAAGTTTTAGGATCTAATATAGAATCAGTATTATTAATTCTACCACAAAAGACGCGATTTTCAAAACTTGAATGAACACGTTCCCATACAACCATTTTTTAGTTTGTCAAAACTGCAATAATTAATAGGAAACAATGTAACTATTTTGTATACCAAATTATTGTCAAAACTATTGTTATTCATAATTTCATTGCAACTATCTAATCACCAAATTAAAAGTAGGCTACTTCAAAAATATTCATTTATTTATATATGAAACCCAACCAATTATCAGACAAAAATTTCCCACTCTTGTCATTAGGAAGGAAGTCATTATCTAATAGTTTCTATCATTCCAACCATATGCTCGTACTGAAGGAGTTATATCATATTTTATTTCGAAAGGAAATTACTATCTTTCATTTAATTTTTGAACAAAAAAACATCCTCAAATGTACAGGAAATTATTATCCATCATTTATCATAAGCACATGCAAAATTTTATAAACGCAACAAATTATCGTATATAATATCACAAGGGACAGTAATTTTATCAATAAATTTTTCTTGAAAACATTGATTATCTAGCAACATCGTGAGAGTCATCTGTCCGATTGAATCACGAGAGCGTAGCTCGAGGGATTTCATCTGAGCAGATGACTCGAAGGATGTTGCTTGAAGGTAATCAATGTTTGGAAGAAAAATTTATGATAAAATTCAAGTCGCGAGTGGTATTTG
Organism: Dromius quadrimaculatus; assembly: GCA_963989225.1. Classification (NCBI taxonomy): domain Eukaryota; kingdom Metazoa; phylum Arthropoda; class Insecta; order Coleoptera; family Carabidae; genus Dromius; species Dromius quadrimaculatus. Next base: position 25,142,054 of record OZ022334.1, on the reverse strand, counting down.
TGGAGAATATTTCTCGAATGAAATTGCTAGTATAAGTATCTATTAAATAATATTAGTTGCAACTACTAACCTTTTTTATTGAAAAATGCACTAAATTACCTCCATATACTCTTGTATTTTTTAACTTTTTGTTTTCAATTTCATTATTTTCGGCGAAAAATGCATTTCCAATACGATTGAATTTTGACATTTCCGAGTACTGATTGTTTGTTTATATTTGAACTGTGTATTGTTTCTCCATGACAAAGGCAATTTATCGCAATAAATCGCTTGCCAACAGGAATTTACCGAGGTAACGGGAATTTTCAGAGGTAAATTCCCGTTGGCAAGGAATTTATTATTATAGTTGTCATTGTAACTATGTAAAATTTGTCAGTATAATTGACATGCGTGAAATAATCAATGAAATATTTCCTGCTCCCGATATTGAGAGGGAAGTCGTTATCCAATAGTTTCCTGTCATTCCAGTCATATCTTCTTAACAAAGGAAATAAGTATCTGGTACATATTTTTCAATCAAATAAAATTCGTTAAAGTGAAAGGAAGTATTTCCTTGTTATATTGATAACTTTTTGAGTAGGAAATTATTATCTTACATTTCATTTTTAATCAAAAAAACATCCACCTAATAAACAGGAAATTATTATCGTACTTTTATCATAAATACATGTGAAATTTGATATAAATATATGAATTGTAATTATGTATGACTCAGTTAACAGTAAAGTGTTGAGTGGATTACTTCAAGTTACAAAATCAAAAACTTCTAGAAGTTTACATTTTTAAAGCGTAAGTTTTTAGTGAATTTTATTTTTCTTATACAAACCTTATTTCAGTTAACATAAAAATACTCTATATAGATCAAAAATGGCTGACCTATCTTTTTTGAATGAGCTTGGATCTGCAGATTATATCAAACCGACAGTACACCTAAACAGTTTAGAAGAAACAAAAAAGTTCAAAATTTTGAATACCCAAATCATCAATACTTGCTATGGAACAAGACTTTTGGTGACAACCGAATGTTTTCAATCATTTTTTCCTGCCAAATTTGGAGAATTAACAGAAGAACAATCAAAGGAACTGATTAATACTTACTTCCATATAACAAAAAAAGACAATATTATAAGCATTCGTTTCTCTTAGCTATAATTATAAAATAATAAGTTTGAGGGTACATTCAGGCTCTTAATTTCACATATGTGTTCAAGAATCTTGTTGAAATACATGAAACCATGAACCTTACTGTAAATTTAGAAACTGAAGAAGAATGGAATGATTCAACTTCTTCTTCATCTGAATAATAATTATTGTTATTTTTGTTCAACACAACTATATGCTTAGTATTCATCTACAACTTGTAACTATTGTAACTCTTAAACTGTATAAAAAATAGCCTAATACATAATATGTAAAAAATTACTTATAACAAAATTTAAAAAATGCAATAAAAATCAATAACTCACTACATATTCACAATATATATAATTTAATACTCCACCTGTACATTACCTGCTTTCAGTAATTTTTTTTTCCTGAACCCTATATAAAAATTGAATAAAAAATACTGTGATCATACAATTATAGAACCATATAACACTTAACATTTCCAAAATAAGTCAAAAGAAAATTGATACTTTCTTCTGTTAATTAAATGAAAAAAAAAATGAAATTATAACATTACCTGTTTACACCTAAATCTGCTCCTTTTTTTCCTTAAAATAAAAAAATAAATATTCATTCAATACTCTTACAAAAACCAATAAAAAAAAAATAAGTTGTCAGAATAAATATCAGAAATAAATATCACAATTCACATATAAAATATAACAGAAAAGAATAACATAAGGTGTTAATTCAGATGTAAATAGTAATCAAGTGTTGAAATTAGCTTTATTGCTTCATACTGTCAATGAATGTTCTAAAACAGAAAAAAAAATTGGGAAAATCTCTTAATCACTTCAAAATGTACTTACATTTACATAGATTGTTCTTCCAGCCCCGCCACAGCTGGAGGTTCCTCAAATCTTCAATTTCACCACTATACATTAGGGTGGCATGGAGCGTGAACTTCTCGAAAAGATATTTCAATAAAATCAAACATCTAAAAAACAAACACTTTTAAAAATCGACTGTTGAAAATAGAAGAACACTGTCACTTACGTTCAACTCCTGAAACAAAAACTTCTGTATTGCTAGCACCATTTGTACCCGTGCTGTAAGTAAAACATATATTTTTGACAAAAAATATATTCACTTTAAACACTCACAACTTACAACACATTTTGATGACTTTCAAACATAAAATGATACGATAATAGTGTGCAAAAATAGAACAGATATAGAATTATCACAAATTTTTATTATCGCACATGCACATCCTGTATTCATTCTATCATCAAAAAAACACATAATTCTAGTTTTTATTCATTGTACATCGCTTCAAGGTCTCTATCAATTGGAAGATATCTTTTTTACAGTTTAAACTACTCATTCATAGATGGCAGAGTATGTATGCATCTAGAAAACTTCACATAGATAGTAAAGAATAGCGACACGCGTTGCATACCTCGAAGGAGCAGTTAACCAACATCTTCAAGTTCTTATGACGAAACTTAAGACGTTCTCTTATCACTTCTTAAGACGCAGTACAAGAAAACTCAAGACGTTCTTATTATTTCTCAAGACGTTCTTATCATTTCTTAAGACGCTGTCCAAGAAAAACTCAAGACGTTCTTATCATTTCTTAAGACGTTCTTATCATTTCTTAAGACGTTGGCCAAGAAAAGTCAAGACGTTCTTATCAGTTCTTAAGACGTTCTTATCACTGATGACCTTGAGATTGTTTTGGAACCAGCTTCTTATATCTACTATTGATGTCTATTAGACAAATAGGATGTAATCCAACTTGCAGCAATACCTCTTACACCATAAGCCCCGAGCTTTTGATTAAGAATTTCATGATTTATACAATCGAATGCCTTACTGAGATCCAAGAAAACAGCAAGTGTGCTGTTACCCTTTTCCAAGTTATTGTACATATACTGAATTAAATCATTTAGTGCGGACGTAGTTGATTTGCTGGGTCTGAAACCATGCTGCTCATTTTCCAAGATATTATGTTTAATAAACCAATGCAAGAGTTTCTTTGCCATAACTGTTTCAAGAATTTTTGAGAAGATCGATAAAACAGAAATTGGTCTATAATTATCTAAACATGTTTTTACACCTTTTTTGTGGATAGTAATTGTTTTTGCCATTTTCAAATCTACTGGAAAAACACCAGTTGCAAATGATTAATTGATAAGAAAAGTTAAGGGTGACACTATAAATTCTGATACTTTTTTAAGAGTAGCGGAACTGATTCCAACGTTCCCAGTGGAGAAGGATAATTTTAGATTATTCATGATGCTAAGGACATCAAATTCAGTTACTGGTTCTAGAAACATTGATTGTCTGATTGATATACCATCGATATTTTGATTAGTATGGAGTTTTGTTGTATTCTCAGACAACAGATTGTCAGCAATATGAACAAAATAATCATTTAAGGTATTACATATCTCATTTGAGGTTGTTATTGACTCACCGTCTACAACTAATTCCCAATTTTGTTGGGTGTTATTAGCAGTACTAAAATTACTGTTCATAACTTTCCATACTGACCGTGATTTATTGGTAGCTTTGGAAATAATTGCATTATTATGTTGCAATTTTGCATAGCTAATTCACTTATTGTACTCCTTCTTACAACTGATATAGCAGTCTCTAACTTCTGCATTATCAGCAAATTGATTTGACAGATAGTTCAACTCCTTGACTTTCTTGCCAAGTTCAATAATATCTTTGTTGATCCAGCAATTCTTGGTTTTCGGTTTAGTAGTATTAATAGTTCTAGTAATAGGAAATGCCAAATTGAAATAAAAGTCGAAAGTAGCAGAGAAATGTTGAAATTTGTCATTAAAGTCTTCAATATTATATAAATCAGCCCATTTTTCATTCATCATTAAATGTGCAAAATATGTATAATTTGAATTATTGAACAACCTCTTTTGAACTGTAACAGCGTTCGTAGTACATGGTTTGCAATTATATAAAGTGAATATTTGTCCAGAATGATTCGAGATGGCGGTATGAATTACTTCTGACTTGAATAATGAAGGGCTGATATTTGTAACAATATTGTCTACACATGTAGCACTTGTTTTACTTATTCTTGTTGGTTCGGATATAGTTATATTAAGGTTGAAAGATAGTAAAATATCTCGCAGCTCAATTCGCTGTTTAGATTGTTTGAGAAAATCCACGTTGAAATCCGCACATAATATGATATTAATTAACTTATTCTGTCCAAATACGTCGTGTAAAAATTGTTCTAATTTACATAGAAAAATATTGAAGTTACTAGTTGGAGTCCGGTAAATGCACATGATAACTGTTTTACAGTTATTTAGAAATAATTCTGCAGCCGTACACTCAAAGTGAAGTTCAGTAACATATTTGGAGATGTCGTGAGTGCTGATTTTCAATAACTTTTTAGCCATGATAATTACACCACCATGATTATGATCAGATCTTGAGTAGTAGCTAATAGTTTGAAAATCACGAATATTTATTTGTTCACATTCATTTTCTTTCAACCAATGCTCGCTTGGGCACACGATATCGATATCCACATTAGCTTTTAAAAGCTCAAGATGATCTAATTTATTGGATAACGATTGCACGTTATGATGCAAAATACGGAAACTGCAATTAGATAATTTGTTGTCATTGTTCGTCAGTTTTCTTTCTTCTTCCAAGAAGAAACCGGCTAAAAGCAACTCCACTCGGCCAGAAATCAGGGTTATTAAGATCATCAAGTAAATCAAATGGAAATCCAACTTTAAATGATGCGTAGGCACCCTAAGTTTTCAATTTTTTACAAGAGAAACTATTGTTAGGTTTTGATAGATTGACGAAATTAATTACTTGTTCCGCAGTAGTTTCGGGTGCGAGCCTATAAACATGGAGCCAACCGGTCTCCGGGATGGATTTAAGAGTACTTACTCTAGAGTTGCTACCAATTATTGGTGGCCTGTTCACCTTTTTTTTCCTTATAACTTCGGTGAAGTCATCAAAAAGTACTTCAGTACTGTCCTGTGTGACAGCATTTTGAATAACTTCCGATTCATTATTGAATTTAGCATGTTTGTCGATACTTGACTTACGCTTTGGTTTATGACCTTCGGTTTGAGTCAAGGCTACTTTGAACGATGTACAAGGTACTTGCTGCGACATCTGGTTTGTTTTGATGTTTTTTATTGATTCATCAGCTAAGATAGATCGGTTTGCATCCTCACTATTTTGCCATGCAGTTTTATTGTTTAGAAGTTGCAACTTAAGCTGTTCTACTTCCGAAAATACACTATCTCGGCTTACTTGGTTCTAAGCAATATAGCTTTTTGATTTCTCCACTCTATAGGACTCACAAACCTTGAAGTCAACAGCAACAGAAGTCTTAGTAGCTCTTCGTGAAAATTATGCGATTTAGTAAAATCTTAAATGTTCCAGGTTAAATAATAGGCTAAATGATATATAATAACACGAATAAAATCTGAAATTGGCCAAAACTCGTAAAATGCCTCGTAGAATTCAAGAGAGTCATAGTTACTCCCGCCGTTTTCATGCGCTTGCTTGAGTTTATTCACGTTGACATTCAGAGCACTGGGCAGGAATCACATTGCGTCAACACTTGTAGGAGCCATCGCAATGCTTTGTTTTAATTAGACCGTCGGATTCCCCTGGTCCGTGCCAGTTCTGAGCTAATCGTTAAATCGTTGGCTCAATATTACAAGGTTCTATGTGACATTTCTCATTATTATTCGATTTTGGTACAGAAAGTTTGTATGATACAATGACCTACTTCTGAATTTGATCGACAGATGAATCTGATGCGCTAATACCTAGTAAGATATAAAATATCATGGGTGTATGTTTTGAAATGATACATTTTCAGTCTCAAAGGTGTATGTTCATACATACAACCTCATAATTCTTGAAAAGATCTCTGTGTGCAGTTGTACAGATACATACAATCCTATAAAATTTTAAATCGTATAAAACCTCACGTGATTATGAAAATTATTCCGCCAGATTTTCTTATTTATCATGAACAATCCCAAAATGAACAAATCAAAATTATAACTCAGTTCTATCCAGTAAGGTCAAAATGTTGCAGTTTAGCTATCTCACCACGGAATAGAATATTAAAATTTCTCATCAGAATGGGAATTTTGAGACTGTGCAGTTGAAAAATATATTTGGCGAGAAAATAAATGCTTTAGCGTATAAATGGCAGGACGCAGGATTGTAGAATGGCATCACTTACATGGTACTCCCTGACTTACATCATTGACCTCATGGTTGTCCGCTGTGGACTGAGTATAAGTACTTAAAAAAAATTCGCCAAAGAAAAGTGTAGCTATCAATTCAATTTATGAATTAACATGAATATGTAATTATGAAAAAGCCAGATAGATGTTACACTCTTCCTAATGTTGTGGAATTACCTCTTTTGTTGAATAATGATGATGTAACATAGTTGTATGATCCTAAATAATAATAATAATATCAACTTTTCAGTAAAAAAGTTGTATGTCATTTTTGTTTTTGTGAATAATTACAAGATATAATTTTTTATTGATTTTCTTATTTAGTGTTTAAGAATGCTTACATGTACCTATGCAGTGTATAGTCCAGTTATAAGCATATTCATACTACGAATTCCAGATGTCAAAATTCTCAAATGCAATTTTCTCAAAACTATGTTCACTCATCATAGAACCTTGTAATATTGAGCCAGCGAAATGACGGCCGAAAAGGACACTTCGAGCGGCTGCTAATTGCGTACCATCGTACTTGTAAGGCCTTGCAGCAAGAAAGTTCCATGAGAGGTCAAGGAACGGGACCGAACTCGGATTATAATAATATACCTGAAAGTATAACTAAATTACCTTGCTCAGGCCCGGCAGGTCAACCAAAACCCACTTCGCAACCAAGCCGGACACGTCCCGATATTCAGAGCCAATCCTCATCCCGAAGTTACTGATCCAATTTGCCGACTTCCCTTACCTACATTATTCTATCGACTAGAGGCTCATCACTTTGGAGACCTGCTGCAGATATGGGTACGAGCCGGCGCGACACCTCCACGTGACCCTCTCCTGGATTTTCAAGGTCCGACGGGACGATCCGGACACAGCCGCAACTGCTGTGCTCTTCGCGTACCCAAACCCTATCTCCCTGCTAGAAGATTCCAGGGAACTCGAACGCTTATACAGAAAAGAAAACACTTTCCGGATCTCCCTACGGCGTCTCCAGGTCATTTTGGGTTACCCCGACGAACACTCTTTCGAGGGTCCGACATTTTCAACGGCTCCGCTGCCGGGTTCTGGAATAGGAACAAGATTCGCTTTTGCCCAATGAGTGTATACATAATAATAAAATATGATTGATAAATTATCAAATCTTTTCTTATATAACTTTTTTTCAATTATCAAAATGAATATAAAAAGTACAAATGTGTTATCATTATGATAAACACCTTGATACTTTATTTTTTTTTTCTAATATAATGAATATATATAAGTTAAGTAACACTTCTTATGAAAGCACACCATCCTATAGTCATATTTCACTTATTTAGTAGATTCATATTTCGTCTGGGAAAATACTTTATCAGTTCTCTTGCGAGAAACATGTTGTAGCAAAAGTAAATCAAAATTCATCCAGTGGTCACACTGAACACTTGTATCTCTCTTTCAAAGTTTAAAATAAATTTTTAAAAAAGGTTTTATTGAATTTAAAAATCTAACTGGCGCAGTCGGTAGGATTGTTAAGAGTTTTGTTCACCGAAATTCTGTATAAAATCAGTTCGTTGAAGTGATCAAATCGTTGGTGTTAACCATTGACTTAACAGTTAAAAAAAAAACAAATTCTGACGGAAAGTGCAAAAGTGTAATCCTGACGAATAACCTACGAATAAATCAGCAACTAAAACAAGAGACAGCAGATTGGCGATCATTCGAGGACTTTGAAAGTACAACTCGTTGAAGGTGATCATCTGTAGTTCAGTGTGCGCATCTCCTGGTCCGGCGAATCATTCTCTCCACCAGCTCTACCATCAACTCCGCTGAGGGCAAATCAGCAACCCTAACAAGAATAGGCAAACTCATCCACAAATGAACTTTGTAGTTTTACTATTTATGTGAGTACGAATTTAATGTACTCTGTTAACTGTTGGATAATATAATCAGTCAAGATTGAAGATTTAATTAACGTATTGAGTAATTTGAATATTAATCAAATAGAAATGACTACTCGAGCAAATCAAAATGGCGTATCCGCTAATCTTGACACTAATATTTTAAGAATCATGGATCTAATTCCTGAATACAATGGAGATAAGAAAAGTTTATCACATTTTATAAAATCTACGGAAGAGATTTCGGAACTTATTAACTAAAGTAATCCATCCGAAATTACTAAGACATCAACATTAATCACCTTGAAAAAAAAAACTGGTAAAGCTAGTGAATATTCAACTACTTGTCCGAATATTACTTGCTGGAGAGGCTTGAAAGAGTTTTTAATCTCGCAATATCAAGATAAAAGAAACGAATGTACATTATTAATCGAATTGTGTCGATTGCAGCAGAATAAGGAGCCAATATTTGATTCCCTCAAAAGGTATAACGATTTATTTCTTCTATATGTAAACCATATTAAAACGAAATATTGTGTACAATCTGTGCAGGATTTCAAAAATTTCGGTCATAAATTTGTCACCCAATGTTTCATTAGAAACTGTAGAGAGCCATTCAAATCGCAGTTAGCTGCCAGGAATCCCTCAAATTTAGATGAAATCAATGATTTATTCACAAACGACTTCCAATATTACAGAATAAATTCAAACCTATCTAATTCTAATGCGACAAATTCCCAATCGCGACAGCAAATAATTCCAATGACACAATTTCCAAAGAACAAACCGATTCAATATCAACGACCTCAATATTTTAATAATAGACCAAATCAGTACCAACAACCTCAGCCTGGTCCATCGAAATTCCCCTCACAACCGATAAAATTGATACGAAGACCGCAATCATCGCAACCTACACCCATGTCTATCTCTACACGCATGGCCAAACCAAATAATAATTATTTTAAATCAAATGAAAGACCAAATTTCATTTTTGAAGAACTTTATAATATCGAGAATAATGACGAAGATACTTCCTTAGAAAATCAGGGAGAAACATATGAGTGCTTCGAAAATGTTGAAAGTGAAACAAATGATGAATCGGAGGAAGCAACAAATATTGAAAATTTTCCCACAAGTGCTTACCTAGATTTGAATTCTTAGCCATAAATATGATATCTAAATTACCCTATATAGAATTACAGATTTTGTTTACATTGATCGATACAGGATCATCACAAAATTTTATTGACAAAGATTACGTTTATAGAAATAGAGATCAATTCAAAATTTTTGAAGAGCATTTTGAAATACAAACTATGAATGGAGAATCGGAAGGTTCTGAATATACTTTCATAAAATATAAGGGTAGAAATATTAAATGTTATTTGTATAATTTTCATAAGTCATTTCATATTTTATTAGGTTTTAATGCTTTAAAGTTATTACAAGCACAGGTAAATTCAAATAGAGAGGAAATAAAATTATTAAATAATAAACATAGATTCAATTATTTCAATGAAGATTCGGAACCTGTTTTTAATACGGAAATTATAAAAGATATAAATATTAGAGATGAACATTTGACTGTAAAGGAATTGGAAGAGCTTGCTAAAATTTTAAATGAGTATAAAGACTTAACAATCTCAAAAAATGAGAAGTTAACATTTACATCTAAAATTAAACATGGAATTTTGACAACTGATGAAATCTCTATTAACACAAAGAATTATAAGTTTCCTGAAATCTATAAAGAACAAGTAAATGAAGAAATGGATAAATTATTAAATCACGGCATAATTCAACACAGTTATTCACCATGGAATAGTCCGATATGGGTGGTTGAAAAGAAGCCAGATGCTTCTGGAATAAAAAAAATTCGCGTTGTCAATGATTTTAGAAAATTAAACAAGAAGACCGTAGACGACTGTTTTCCTATTCCCGACATTACTGAAATTTTGAATAAACTTGGAACATCAAATTATTCTACGACCCTTGACCTGACAAGTGGATTTCACCAAATTGAAATGGATCACAAAGACGTAGAAAAAACTGCTTTTTCGACTGACAAAGGACATTTTGAATACAAACGTATGCCTTTTGGCTTGAAAAATGCCCCTTCCACCTTTCAGCGGCTTATGAACTTTGTTTTGAAAGATTTAATAAATAAATGTTTCTTCGTCTATTTGGACGATGTAATTGTTTTAGGCTCGTCTTTACAAGAGCATTTACAAAATTTAAAATTAGTTTTTGATAAGTTACGCGAGGCAAATTTAAAAATACAGTTGGACAAATGTAAATTTTTGAGGAAAGAAGTGGCATATTTAGGCCATATAATAACAGTTGATGGAATAAAACCAAATCCGGAAAAATTAAAAACTATTCAAAATTTCCCAATACCAAAAACAACTAAAGAAATTAAATCATTTCTAGGCCTGTTAGGTTATTATCGTCGCTTTATACAAGATTTCGCGAAAGTAACAAAGCCCTTCACCAACTGTTTGAGAAAAAATAGCAAGATCGATATTAAAAATAAGGAATATCAGCAATATTTTGAGAAATGTAAAACATTATCGATGAATAGTCCAATTTTGCAATACCCAAATTTTGACCATGAATTTATTTTGACTACACACCCAAGCAATTATGCTTTAGGAGCAGTCTTATCCCAAAATATAAAAGGCAAAGATTTACCCATTTCATATGCGTCACGAACCCTCATTAATCATGAGCAAAATTATTCAACGATAGAAAAGGAGTTGCTAGCAATAATTTGGGCAACTGAAACCTTTCGAACATATCTTTACGGCAGGAAATTCAAAATCGTGACGGATCATCGACCTTTGGTTTGGCTTAACTCATTAAAAGAACCTAATCAAAAATTAATACGATGGAAATTAAAATTGAAAGAGTATGATTATTACATAGAGTATGAAAAAGGAAAGCAAAATTTAGTTGCGGATGCTCTTTCTAGAATAAAATCGACATTTGAAATTGTCTATGAGACTGAAAACATTTTCGATAATAAATTACCTTCAATACATTGTATATCCAAAGATTTTTGTATGGGAAAAGGATTCGCTGCTCAAGTTGATAATTTGTATGAAACTAAACAATTAAAAGATAAAATAAAAATAATCGAGGATAAAATAGCAATTCAAAATTGTGATGATCAAATTATAATTCATTTATTGACAAAAGATAAGTATTTTGAGAAACCGACAAGTCTAACATTAAATTCTGTCTAGATAAATCACTCCAGTTTCTTATCCAAAACGATATAAATAAAATCAAAATGCCAAAAATTTGTTCCGGATTAGAAAAGAAAAGATGGCCAAAATTAGAAAATGTGATTAGAGAGGTATTTCAAAATTCACATATCATAATAAATATTCACGAAATAATGGAAATTCAAGAAGTTATGAATAATAAAGATAAAGACGATGATAATTCAGATAATCAATCTATGCAGGTGGAACATTCTGAAACAGACACGACTACTGATCATTCAGATGATGAAAGTCCCATTAATGGTCTCACGTATTTAGAATCTCCAGTGAATTATGGAAGTAATCAAATTATTGTAGAAGAATCAAATAGAAATGAGGTTAAAATAGAAAAATTATTTGATAATACGAAACGGCGGATAAATTTTTCTTGAATGAGATTAATTGTAATCGAGCAATTTCAAATTTCATTAAAAATTATTGTCAACCTCATGTAAATTATCATTGTTTAATTCCTGAGAGTTTCAAACTGAATTTCAACGGTGTTTTACAAACTCACTTCAACGCTGGTCATTAAAAATTTATACAATGTAAAAATTTGTTAGTTGACTTACAAGATAGGGATGAACAATTAATCACGTTCAGAAATTATCATGAAGGTAAATCTCTTTACAAAGGTACTACCGAAACACATGGTAAATTGAAATTGATTCACTATTTTCCTAATACGATAAAAGAAATCCAAAATTTCATAAATAAATGTGACATTTGCTTGAAAAATAAGTATGAAAGAAGACCATTCAAGATTCCAAATATTCTCACACCAACTGCCGAGAAACCATTACAAATAATTCATTTAGATATTTTATCGTTAGAGAAACAAAAGTCTTTAACAATTATTGACAGCTTCTCAAAATTTGCTCAAGCGTATAAGATTAAAGATCAAAATTCTCCCACCATAATATCAAAATTAATTAAATTCTTTTCACATTATGGTGTACCTGAAAAAATTATTACTGATAAGGGAACAGAGTTCATTAATAAACTATTGTTAGAATTTTTGTTGAATAAGAATATTAAATTACATATAACAAGTACCAATAATCCAAAAACTAATGGAAATATAGAAAAATTTCATAGTTCTCTTATCGAAACTATTCGAATATTGAATAATGAACAAAATTTTAAAGCACTACCCTTGAAGGAAGAAGTAATTTATAGTTTGATAGCATATAATAATAGTATTCATTCAACAATAAAAAATACACCCTTTCATATTCTTTTGGATCATTTAAATAGTAACCAAATTATTCAACCTGAAGAAATAGTCACTGAGGAATATAATATGAAGCATGCTAGTATTATGAAGCAATTATTCGATCAAGTTAAACAAAATATAATTAGTCGTAAAGAAAAGTATAGTGAGCAAATTAGCACGAAAGAAAATATTCCTGACACTGTTTGCATTAAACAGCATAAAAGAAACAGTGGCAAAGTGAAGAAACCTAAGTATAAAGAACAGAAAGTAAAAGAAATTATACCAGAACGTGCACAAATAATTACAGAAAAAAATGTGAAAACTAAAATTGATCAATTGAAAAGACCACGTATAATTTCAGATATTTCACTATCAAAAGCTCATGGGGAAAAAACTTCCTCAACGTCACCGAAAATACCGGCATCAACATTATAAATTTGGGGAATGCTTTCGTCGCAACTAATTATAATTTTATTTATATTAATGTATCGTTTAGTAATATTGATAATAATCATGATAGTTTAATGGATCATAAGAATGACTTGTATAACCAAATAAAAAAATTCAATGTAAGTTATTCTAAAAATGATAAAGCCTTATTGGAAAATGCAATTAATAATATTGAAATGAAAAATCATATTATTCAGAAATCAAATAGATTTCAAATAGGATACATTAATGGAATTGATTCGATAATAAAAAGTATAACTGGTAATTTGGATTAGGAAGATAAAGAAAATTATGATAGAATAATTGGAGTGATAAGAAGTAATCAAGAAAATATGATGAATAATTTTCATGAACAAATAAAATTCAGTCACAATTCTACTAAGCAATTTAACACGCAAATACAATTAATGAATAGAACTTTGGGTAAAGTATTGGATAACATGGAAGTTATAGCTGTGCATCAATTATTCCAAAATTTGTTAGCATTTAGTAATCAAATTCATATTTTCTTGTTGCAAATTGAAGAGACTTTATCTTTTTGTAGTCTAAATACACTCTATTTTGGATTGATATCAAGAGAGGAAATAAATCAATATATCAATGATAATATTAGAGATCCAATGAAATCATTGTTAGGAGAAAATTATATGAATAATAAAATTATAAAAACTATTTGTTATTAGAATACAAAATTGGGAATTTCGATTGAAATTCCAATTTTTGAACAAAGAACTAATATCCATCAAGTAACGAGAATTCCTATTATGAATAGTGATAGTAATTTGATAACGGTAAATATTCCCACTGGTTTTTATTCTGTTGTGAGTAAAGATATTTTTAAATTGGAAGGTTGTATTTTTGTAAAAGAAAAGTTATTTATTTGTAAAGGAATAGATAATATCAATGAAAATTGTCTTTCTGAAATTTATTTTGATAAACCAAATATTCATTGCAAGCAAGTCATTTTAGAAAAATATAATTATATAATAAGAGTAGAATTTACTGATATTAAGTATATTGAATCTCCTTTTAGTAGTGATTATAAAATGCGAGGATGAAATAATTAATAAAAACTTAAGAGGCATATTCTTAACACATAATTGTAGAATCAATGATGAAACTGGAAAGTATGAATTGAACTTTGGAAAAATGATAAATTTAAAAATGGATGTCATTAAACATGAAATTTTACCAATTTTGAAACCTTTGAAGAATCTGGAAAATTTAGATAATAGTTCATTGAAACCGATTATATTACAAACAATAAATGAAAATAACTCGCACTCTATTTTCAATAGTGTACTTATTTTTGTATTGATTATTATAATATTAGTAATTAGTATTAAGAAATTATATCAAAGATTTTGTAAAGGGAGAACTGATAGTAAAGTTGATGAATTGAATATTATTGAAACTTGAAGGGAAATAATTTACAATAATACTTTTTCTTAAGGAGGGAGGAGTTAAGTAACACTTCTTATGAGATCACACCATCCTATAGTCATATTTCACTTATTTAGTAGATTCATATTTCGTCCGGGAAAATACTTTATCGGTTCTCTTGTGAGAAACATGTTGTAGCAAAAGTAAATCAGAATGCATCTAGTGGTCACACTGAACACTTGTATCTCTCTTTCAAAGTTTAAAATAAATTTTTAAGAACGGTTTTATTGAATTTAAAATCTAACTTATCCTATATACTAATCCGCTTAAATTTCTTGAATTACAACTGTCAGTTGTATGTTCCCAAAAAAATTTTAATTCGTCTCTACAGCTTTAACGGTTTATTCAATTTTGTTCATTTCTTCTCTATTCAATACATCTTAATGAGGACTAGTGCCTTTTATATATTTGAATACCATCACATGTATAGTAATCACAGGAGAAGGCCAAAACCATCGATTACAATTGAATAAAAATGACAGTTCACCGGCCGTCAGAATATTCTCAAGTTATCCCTGACAAAAAATTATTGAACATCGGGTCGCTTCTGTCAAGTTTGACATACAAGTATTTGAAATACTCCTCAAAATATCACAAAATTCACTATTTAATATAGATATTATGTATTGTTATATAGATAAAACATTCAAATGGATCATTTGTGATGTATTTCAAGCTTTTATAAAGCTTATTTTAATAGAAATAAATTTTTTGACATTCAATAGACCGTCAGTGTTGCCAACTTATTCCTCAAGCAGAAACTGCACATGCGTACTCGCATTTGCAGTCAATGACAGTTCACATCAATGTACACATCTCATAAATAGAAAGTAAGTAGTTTAATTGAATAATATCACCAACATGACAATCTTATGTAATATTTTTCAGGCTATACTCAAACTTTTTTTGGAATAAAGTATAATGTCACAATACTATGCATTTTCAACACAAAAGAGAAAACAGGCATATCTCGTACAATATGAATCCTTTCAAACAAGCGATCGCATAAGTTCCAAGATGATTTCAACATGTAATTGTTATAAGGAAATCGATTATAATAATCAAGAAACTTATTTTTGTAATTTAAGTGTAACTTTTTGTAATATCTTCTAGGTTATGCCCAAGGATTTATTGGAAGCTGCTATAGCAGAATGCCCGATGATTATGATTCCAATTGTTATCAGGAAATCAATTCTTTCAATCAAGAAACTTACTTTTATATAAGATGCCAACAATAGCTCTTTCCATAATTGGAATTTTTTTGTGCGCATGCCTGGACATCCGCCATGTTTCTTGGGCACTTAATACGTAGATAAGCCGTTAATACTATGTTTTCAATGTGAGATTTTAAGAAATTCATATTTACTACAATTTTGATATATATTTACAGTAAAATCATAATACAAGCTTTTTAATGAAAATATATATTGTTATCAGTTCACAAAGGGGCAAAATAGCGCTGTTGTTATGGAATATGTCACAGCGATATGCGTAGTAGATGATTGTTGGACAATTAATATTATTTAGTTAGCTTCCCAAAGCCTTGTCTTGAATTTCGTCGAAAACTTATCAAATCAACGAAGCAAAAGTATCTGAAACTATGTCCAGAATGTGTTAAATGTGATCTATTACTGAATTTTCTGATTATTACCCTCTGTATTCATAATTAATATTGTATTGAATAATTTGAACCTAATATGAAAATGATTGTCATCCTAGCGTATCAATAAGTTCTGCTTTATTACCACTATGAGGACGAGCATAACATTTCAATCATCGTCGTTATTGTATCAACATACCATCAATTACTCTTTTATATTATTGAACTGGTAATAGTGGTTATGATCGTTGTTGCCCAGCCTTATTTATAAAAAGTATTCTGGCTTTTGCGACAAATTTCTTTTGATATTTCTCAAATCGAAAATATCCATTCAAGATCATCAACGGAATAAGGTTATTCATTGGTATGTATTCATAATCATCCAACTAACTCCGTATTTTATATCGTAGAGTCGAATAAATCATCAAGAAAAGTATTTGAGATGAATGGACCATAAGCATGTATTCATTAATACACTAGACAATTTATCTTATATTTGAGAATATTTCAGAAACATGCATACAATAAATTCATAATTAGCGCTGCAGGTTGAAGAGAAGTTCAGTCAGTCTACTTGGCACCTATCTAATCACAAAATTATAGTATTGTGATGATATTATTGAAGAAAATTTAATTATTTGTAGGTACTGGAGAAGAATTGTTAAGATTTGAAACGTCTGCTTGAGTGATATTGATTCAATTCACTAATACTGATTCATCCATTTTCTGACGATCCATCATTTGAATATACTATTTTCTAGATACGATCTATATCCTGATTTACAATATTGATATCCTGTAAAATAAGTACTGAAGATTAAATGCCACTCGAAATATCTCAAGTGACTATAGTTTGGTACATGTTATAGATATTCTGCAATAAAAAAATAAATATTCTCATCAACTTTTTATTTGAGGTTATGTGGAAAATAATTCGCCGGAAAACTGCATTGAGTTGATGAAACACGGTAAGCTTGGGTGTGGACGATTCAAATAATAAAATAATACTCGAATGGATTAAACGTATATATTCTGTATACTATAAAAAAAGTGACCAATTTGATATTTATTATGGATGTTCCTATTCACTAGGTAAATGAAATGGAAAATGATAAGAGATAATTACTTGATGATTCTGCTTTCGATCCCAAAAATTCGATCGATGTACATATACTGAAAATATTCATTCAAAGTTTGATATGAAGACAATCATATCATGCTGCTATATACCGTTGGAAGATCCTTGGCTATATCAAGTTCATTGGAAAGAGTAGCAAATCCCAGTAGTTCTAAGATTTCGATCTGAAGTTTCTGACATCTAATAGCCTAGGCTCTGATGTTTATTCATGAGCTAAGGATTCAATGCGTAGTAGACAAATCTGATGTATGCACTAGAGACTAGAATGTCATTGTTGAATTAGAGTACATTGTTGTACACAACAAATACATCCTATATGAATTACAGAAGATATGTACCCAGAAGATACTCAACTTGGAGGAGTTCTTAATGATAATTTTGTACATAATATTCCATTAAAATATTAGTGAGGTGCTCTTTCTACGTTTTAAATGTATGAATCAGACATTAACACATATATTGCAAGGACCAACCAATCCAATCGTACATTTTGTTGAGGTACAACAATGAAACATGCAATCATCAGCAGATTATAAAATACCTTCCAATCAATAAAGCCAATACATTGAAAATTCAATTGAATCAACGAATAGGAGTTTACATTGATCAAAATTGATGAGAACCATCAGTCCATAACCTAACAATGGATTAAATAGAGTTATAACATTAGATTACGACAATGGGGCCATCAATCTGAATTTTTTATTTGTTCAAAAATATAAATCAAATATTTCTTGAGGAACTAACTGCACCTAAATATTTTGTACAATAATCTATGAATCATCAAATGGATCATGATACAATATGATGACACAAATTCATATTATAGTATAAATAGTTCTATCAATTTCGTATTTGTAGTATTTCTATATTTCTCCTAAAAACTGCATTGAGCTGATAAAACACGATAAGCTTGGGTGAAAACGATGATGAAAGTATCATTTGTCATTATTCATTCTTTCTCAAATTTTGAGATACAAACTGAACGTACGCATACACTTCTAAACCGTTTGTGCGCATGCGTCAGTTGTCAATTATCAATCTGTTGCTGCAAACCAATTTGAAATCTAGAAGTGATGTTATTCTATTAAACTTTCGTATGCGAATAGAATCTTCCATTAGACCATAAGTAATTTTGGTGGCTTTTTACAATAGGAACCTAGTGGTAGTTATAAAAGTAAAAAGAGATGGCGCCACAGAGATTCAAAGAAATTTTCCAGTGGCACTAGAACGGTGGGACTAGTACTTTATATTCAAGAAAAAGCAACTTTAACATAACCTAAAACGAGCTTCCCAGGCCAATAAGTATTGGAAAACAGTGAATCAGTGTTTTTTAGTTCAAAAAATACAAAACTCAACCCAAACCGAGCTTTTCAAGGTCAAGTAGTATCGGAAAACAGTGAATTAGTGTTTTCTCAGTTCAAAAAAAAACAGCCAGAATAAAACCTGAACCAAGCCTTATAAGCCAACTAGTATTGAAAAAAATTCATTATTGTCAGCGAGCCACACACTTGTACGTATTTAGGTGGAATGCTCTTTGTTTGAAAGCCACTGACTATAGCAATACATGTACAAGGTACGCGTATGCGCACGTCACTAGGTTCCTAGCATAAAAGTGAGCCGTAATTTGTATTCGTATATTTTTCTATTAAATATTCTATAGCTTTCACAATACTTATTGTCTTAGCGATGTGAGAAAATGAAATTTATAATGAGACAGCAGATTCTAAAATATTATATCAATCTGTATAATAGATAACAATGTATGAAATAGTATATTGCAGGGAAAGTATCAAGTTCAATGAATAATTGTTAGAAGTGATCAAAAGTATTTTCTTCTATGGTTCATTTATGTCATGAATGGTCCAAGGGCTCTTACGGCATTACGATTTGAGTCTTTCAATAGACTGAAATGCGAATATGATCCACTCACAATGAATATAGGTTTCACAACAAGTTTGCTAGAAATAAAGTCAAGAAATAAGAGCAACAAATATAGTCACATATTAACCGAATGGAAGCAAATTTGAATCTTCAAAATAATCTGTTTATGATAATTGACGAGCAACTGATAAATGATATAACTGACACATAGCCAAGTGTTATTGTGCTCATGTGAAACTGGTTCGCATCATGGTCAATCGGAAGGCTAGAATCATAGTCCCATAAGAATCTTTGGACCGTTCCTAACCGAAATGTATTATAGAATTATTGTTATTTTATTAGAATTATTATCTATTTCAGTTGAAAATGTGCTACTTCGATTTGAGTCTTCCGAACCAGTTTTACAATAGCACAAAACTGTACTTTGCTATCAGACAGTTCCATCTACTGTTAGTCGTGCATCAGACATCAATAACATCATAACTGAATTCATGCAGTCAGAAGATTTAAATTAGATCTGTTCAGGTAGTTGATGTATATATTTGTTGCTCTTATAACTTGATATAATTTTTAGAAACAGTGTTTCAAATCATGTATATTCATCGAGAGTAAATCGACTCGGTATCCCGGTCAACCTGGAGGCTAAGATATTGGTCCCATAAAAGCTCTTGGACCGTTTTTAACTGGCATGTCGAATAAGAAGTGTAATATTCAAAGTAATTAGGAGAGAATATATGCTATTTCTAATTTGTGAAAACTCTCAGTTTGAATCAAGGAAAGATTGGTTGAAAACAACAATGGAGATATCAATTACCATTATTCATTTGTTGAGAAATGTAAATTATGAAACTTCACTCAAATAAACTGTAAGCATATGATGAATTCTGTTCAATTACTAAACTTAATTTGTATTTTGTACCGTAGAATTGAATAAATCCTCAAGAACAGTTTTAAAGGAAAATTGAGCATGACAAATATTGTAGAAAACATGCAGGTTGTGAAGAGGCTCAGTCAGTTTACTTGGTATCTAATTACTGCGTATGTCAGTGAAATTATAGTTCTGTAATGATATTGTTGCAGGAAATTTAATTGTTTGTAGACAATGAAGAAGAATTGATAAGATTCGAAACGTTCATTTGATTAAACTATTTATGGATACGCTTTTGCGCACATTTCCAATTTTGATTCACAACAATGTACACATCTCATAGAAGAGAATGTGGGTAGTTCAATCGATTATTGATAAAATAACAGATTTCTGTGATTTTCTCCAGGTTATGCTCAGAAATTTCCAGGATAAGAGTAATATGCGACAATATTATTGCATTTTGAATACAAAATAGGGGACATGCATATTTCACACTATAAAACTCTTATCAAACAAGAGATCGTAGAATCATGTAGTAATTGAATGAACTTCAAGATGAAATTACCATATAATTGTTATAAGAGAATCCATTCATGTAATTAAGAAATATATTTTTGTTAAGAAGAGATATAATATTATTGTTATCAAGATGAAGTAACCAATTGTTGGAAACAAAGTATAGCATGAAATTTGAGTCCATCATCGTCAATTTACAATAATTTCAATCTCCTATTTCTAGCAACTTGAAGTGGAAGATGTCAGCAATCACATAAAATTTTTTGAACGCAATCAGGTACTCTTCAACTGAATTCTGCCAAAGATGTGCCTGATTGATCTTTATTAAATTTATTTTGTTCTCAAAAATTCATTTGGCTACTCAATAATTTGTAATCATCTAGGAAGATAGATCTGTTGCAGAAACTTGTTTTTTTAAGGGGCTCTGAAAGAGTGGAGCTTGTGTTCTTCGGTTTATGTCTATCATCTTGCAAATTTTCAGTGATTGGAGCAAACGTATATTTGAAATTTGATTATGAATACAATAGGTAACATACTCGAATATTATTGAATGTAACATATTGAATACTTGCTCTGCATAGCTTTCCTGAATATTTGGAATTTGAAGTTACAGATCTAAGTTTTCAATCATCAATTTTTTCGCTATTGGTATGCAACTCCATTCAAAATTGAAATTAAAATTAACCACTGAGACGCATTTACAAGAAAGGACAGTTGTTGCTACCAATAAATCTCCACTTCTTAGATCCTACTGAGCCTGAAAACATAATTCAAAAGAAAGTCAGTCGTTGTTTGTCTATGTCTCAAAACATAAGTACTTGAGAACGCCTGGAAATCTTTGACTGAAATTTCATATTCAAGTTTTTGATCCAAAAAATAAGTTCATGTTCATAAATAAGGTACTTTCAATCTGTAATACCAAAACTTCATTGATGGAATGTTCGAGTTTTTTGCCTTTATTTTATCAACGGTGGTATTCATCAAAAGATATAAAGTAACTTAGATTGATCCCTAAATGAATTGGCACAACATTCACCTGGAATATTCCCCAAAATTATTAGCGGTTTAATTTTATTTATCATAAAGTTCGATGAATTTTTTTAAAGTGGGGAAATAATTATTATCAAAGCAAAATTAGAATTTTTTATACTTATATTTGGACGTGGCATGCCAAGGTTTGTCGATGGTAGCGTTGACGATGCGTTAGACGGAAAACGTTGCAAATAAAAAAGAACAACATGAATATATGAGTAAAAAATTATGTCCGCTAACTCTTAAATTATTGCAAACTTAATACATGGAGTAAATTATTTTCACAGTGGTATTGGCAATTTGTAAAACTTTTGCAGTTTTCCATGCAGAAATAGAGCATGGAAATTCACGCATCACGGTCTTATATACAGGTCTTGGCACTAGCATCTCACTACCATTGACAAGAGATTGACTTTTATTAGAGTATTTAGCTATTATTAGTTCCTCAAGATGTAATATATTGTATTCGATGATTATATATCAACTTTTAATAATAGTCTCTGGCCCGGTTGAAAAGATGGTTCTACTAGAGGAACAATTTCGCCATCTTGTCGCTAATCCTTAAAGGGAATGAAATCAATGATTTTCTCAAGGAATTTTATCTAGATATCATTGGGAACTGTCAATCAATTCAATCACGGGCAGAGAAAAGTGTAGAAATATAATATGAATCAGAGGAATTATGTGAGCTCAATTTACATTCGAGATTGATTTTGTAAAAGAAGAATTCTTGTCAGAGAGGCGGTACATATATGGAGCTGCGACGCCTAGTGTTTCTGTAGTTTGTGAAGGAGTTGAAATCAATAATATCTCTCCAAATAAATACATAGAAAAAAATTGGGATTTGTCTATAAAAAACAGTGGAATCACGAATAAGAGAGGATGCAGAAATATGATATGGAGCAGAAGGATTCTGTAGGCTAAAATTAAAATCGGAACTAATCTTATCAAGAAATTATTTTTGCCGGAGGCGGTTCACATATGGCGCTGCGAAGCCTAGCGCTTATACCTGCGAAGCAGGTCGAAACGCTTCTTATATACTAAAACGCAAGATGTTTGGATTACAGAAAAACTTTGCCTTAAGCCACAGCCTAAACCAAAATTCAGATTATTATGATTTTTTTTTTACAAATTTGGTATTCTTAAGGAGGAGTGCTTTTTGAGGGTCTAAATTTTTTCCGTCTCATAGATTTTGTGCAAAAAATCAAAAACCGACGAAAATTGAACAAAAAAGATCAGATCCAGTTGCCAGGAATTTTTAATTGTTGAACATCAATGTCATCTGACAGTTTTACGTTTTAATCTCAATATTATCACATTGAATATTGTAGAATTTTCATATTATTTACGGATATTATGTATCATCATATTAATTACAAACATGAGCGAATAATTCTTGATAAATTTTATGCTTCTATTATGTTTAATTAATGAGATAACTATTTTTATGACATTTAAATAAATTCAGTATTGCCAACTTATTTCCTAAGGAGAGGATGTACATGCGTACTCGCTTTTACGCAAAATTCCAATTCCAGTTTACAACAATTTACACATCTCCCAAATAAGAGGTAAGTAGTTTAAATGAATAATATTAACAAAATGACAATCTTATGTAATATTTTTTAGACTATGCTCAAAAATTTTTTGGAATAAAGTAATGTGTCACAATATTTATGCATTTTCAACACAAAACAAAGAACAGGCTTCATTAGAAGTGACCTATTTCTTATCCAGTTTGGATGTTTCTATTCACATGGTATATAAATTTGGACATGAAATATTTTCTTGATGATTCTACTTTCAATTCTGACATATTAAAGCTGTATTCTTTCGTTCACGGAGGAATGATCTAACTGATCTGGTTCACTATGTTCACGTTCATTCGTTTACGGATCACTTATCCCCACTCCAAATTTCAACTACTGCAGATAATACGGAAATTATTTGAATGTTGTATGTTTATCCAATAGTGATCATATTGAGTACTCGATGAAATTAGGTACGCATAACATCAATTTATTCAACTAGATCTTATTATTAATTTTTTATACAGAAGAATCTGGAGCTTGTTCAGTGTTTGCGCTGATGAAGCGAGTAGGTGAAGTTGTTCCAACAGTTGGTAACATTATTCAGTGTGACGTAGACACTCGGGTGCGCATGCGTAAGATAGAGTGGATAGAGATCTTTTGTAAGAGTCAGATATTATTCTTCTTTCAGTGTTTGTTTATAATATCTGTTATTGAAATATATTGTAATTGTGAAGAACATGAGTGTTTTGTTGAATATAGAAGAATCGGATAACAAGTAGTCAGATGATACAACAGCTGTCTACATTTTCATTACTACATTCATTAATTTTATTATTTGGATCAATTCCTAAATATTGTATGCGATCAAATAGGCACTTTGAACAACTAATATAGATTTCATGAATAATTTTGCTGCTCTCATCAACAAGACTGCAACAGCAATTTCACTCAATTCCAATTGTGATCAATGATTGATTGTTGCAATCGATAGAATGAGTATTTGATGGACATTGTATTATTTACTACATACTATGATGAAAAAGTTATTACTATAATCAACAAGAAATGCTACGTACTAGTCACATCCACTATACTGAAAGCCCAAGTGTAAGGATTACTAATTTGACTTTGCCCGAGGCTACAGCCCAAACGGTCCACCCGATTTTTGATCTTTTTTTTTTATAAATTAAGTGTAACTTCATGTAATATTTTTAAGGTTATGCTCAAGGACTTATCGAAAGCGGGTATAGCAGAATGCTTGAAAAATACGATTCCAAAGTGATATTGTTGAAGAAAATTCAATTATTTGTAGGCACTGAAGAAGAAATAATGAAATTTGAAATTTTTGCTCAAGTGATATGAATTTAATTCACTGATACTAATTCATCTATCCTCCGACGATCCATCATTTGATTATACTATTTTCAAGATACGATTTATACTCTAATTTATAATATTGTTCCCCTGTAAAATGAGTACTGTAAAATAAATGCCATTTGGAATATGTCAAGTAACTATAGTTTGGTACATGTGGTGAATATACTGCAATGAAAAAATAAATATTTCGATCAACTTTGTATTTGTGATTATGCAGAAGATAATCCTCCTAGAACCTGAATCACGCTGATGAAACACGATAAGTTTGGGTGTAAACGATTTAAATAATAAAATAATACTCAGATAAACTGTACGTATATACCTTTTCTGTATATCCACTACAATCATTTAACAATATTGAAAATTTCTCAAAAAGTGTAGGAGACACATGATATGAATAGATTAAAAGTAGTTATTCTAGAAAGAGCTTTCGCGGAAAATGTTGGTAGATTATACAGGTTACTGTAAGTAAGAATTCACTGTTGTAATCAGCTGATTTCAAACAATCAACACAGACATCTGTTCCAACAGTTGGTAACATTGTTAGGTGTGACGTAGATGCTTGGGTGCGCATGCGTAATATAGAGTGGATAGAGATGTTTTGCAAGAGTCAGATATTATTGTTCTTTTATTGTTTGTTCATAATATCTGTTATTGAAATATATTGTAATTGTGAAGAACAAGAATGTTTTGTTGAATATGGGGGAATCGGATGACGAGTAGTCAGATGATAGAACAGCTGTCAGAATATTCATTGCTTCATTCATCGATTTTATTATTTTGATCAATCCCTAAATATTGTATCCGATGGGCACTTCAACTAACTAATATTGATTTAATGAATAATTTTGCTGTTCTCATCAACAAGACTGCAACAGCAATTTCTTTCAAACTGGAACTGTTATTGTAGTGAGTATTATGATCATATTATCAACAATAATTCCTGAGTAGAAATCATCAATTGTAGATTATTACGGGCAACAGTCATTTGTTGTGATCAATTCAATTTTGATTTTAATTGTGAAGTTATTGCTGACTCATTGGATAAATGATGAAATCTTGGTGAAAATTATTGTTGTCATTCACTCAATTCCAATTGTTATCAATGGTTGATTGTTGCAATCGGTAGAATGACTATTCAATGGATATTGTATTATCAACCACATACTATGATGGAAAAGTTATTAGTATAATCAACAAAAAATGCTACCTACTAGCCACTATCAACAATTGATGATTAGGATTACCTTCTAAATCTTATTCTCATCCACTCAATCAATAAAGGGATGAACAAAATATTGTTGCAATCGATTGCAAACTGATAGCTGTGATCATTCAATAATCACTGAAGTGGAAAAATTCCAAAATACAAAGCGTAGATGATTTTATTCAACAATTCAGGGTTGTTTTCTGATCTATTTCTATTGTAGTCGAAAACAACCGATTGGTTCTCTATTGAAGCAATTTATTCTTTATCTTTTAATGCTGCTTCAGATGTGGAATATGAGTCAGCATAACAACTGAGACGTTAATTATATTTACCAGTTTTCCTGAATAAATACATTCAGGCTACTAAGTTGAGTCTTAACTTTCAATTGATTTGGACAAATTCGCTTCGAATTTAAAATATCCTTG
Source organism: Dromius quadrimaculatus (assembly GCA_963989225.1). NCBI lineage: Eukaryota > Metazoa > Arthropoda > Insecta > Coleoptera > Carabidae > Dromius > Dromius quadrimaculatus. The sequence continues at coordinate 25,115,849 of OZ022334.1, read as the reverse complement.
GAGATGTATTTAGAGCCAATTTGCTTTTTGTAATAAAATTTCGCACAAATATATGGAAGTGAGGTTCATAGCGTTTCTGCTTGTGTGGACATAAGCATCCCAAAAAAAGTTTGAATTCTCAAAATTACATTGAAGATAAAAAACGCTCTTATTCTTTGTTCAGACCTGGAAGAAAAGTTTCTTATTGAACTCGATCATTGTGTCACATCGTATATCCTGATTTTGTTACAAGGGTCGAAATTGATAGGAAAATAAACTTATTGAATGGCTTATAAATCAGGTGTAGAAGACGATGGAGAAGAAATGTGTATTATTGTAATAACTCTCAATTACTTTTCCGCTATTGGTATGCAACTTCATCCAAAATTGAGATCAAAATCAACCACTGAGACGCATTCACAAAAAAGTATGAGGACAGTTAACGCTTTCAATGAATCTCTACGTTTTAGACCCAATCGGACTCAAAAAAACGTAATTTAAAAGAAAGTCAGTCGTTGTGTTTGTTTATTTCTAAAAGCACGATAACTTGAGAACGGCTAGAAATTCTCGACCAAAATTTCACATTCAAATTTTTATCAAAAAAATAGGTTCATATTCATGAATAAGATATGTTCAATCGGTTGTACCAAAACTTCTTTGATGGAACTCTAGAGTTCTTTGCGTTTATTTCATGAACGGTAGTACTAATTCAAGAATATAATAGTATATTGTGCAACAAATGCGATAAGTTTTTGATTGCCCACGAGAGCGAAGTGGGCAATTGACAGTACTGCACAAGTTGGGGATACTATTTTTCATTACAAATGCAGGATTGGTACTATTTTGCACTTATTTTCCCGAGCGATAAATGGTCTGCGTGCGACAAGTTTACTTGTCGCACATAAATTATACCTGGCGCACTCAAAAGCCAAAGAACTATTTACGTGCGCAGAGTAGTACGCATTCTGCATAAGTGATAAAAAATAACTTAGATTGATTCCTTCCTAAATTGGCACAACATTCACCTAGAACATTTCCCAAAATAATTTGCGGTTTTATTTCATTTATTATAAAATTCGATAAATTCTTTTAAAGTAGGGGAATAATTATTATCAATGTGAAATAAGAGTTATTTATACTCATATTTACACGTCGCAAGCCAAGGTTTGACGATGGTAGCGTTGACGATGAGTTCGACAGAACATGTTGCAAATTAGAAGGAACAACATGAATGTACAAGAAATAAATGATGTTCGCCAAATCTCACATTGTTGCAAATTTAATACATGAAGTAAAGTATTTCTACAGGGGTATTAGCAATTTGAAAAACTTTTGCAGTTTTCGATGCAAGAATAGAGCATGTTAATTCACGCACCACGGTCTTATATATAGGACTTGACACTAGCATCTCACTACCATTGGCAAGGGATTGACTCTTATTGAGGTATATAGTTATTATTAGTTCCTCAAGTTGTGAGAAGCTGTAATATATTGTAGTTGATGATTATAAATCTACTTATGATAATAGTTGAAGGGAGATTGAGCGAAACATTCATTTGTCACAAGTTCTAATATCCATTTTTGTGAATACAAAGGAATTAAATGTGATTATTATGAAATATTAGGGATTCTATTGCTATTTGATGGCAATATTTTGAATATTATTGATATTGAGTGCTATATATCTATGAATTTTAGGAGATAAAATTAAATATTCAATCCAGACTTGAATTATTCGAATCGCTGTTTCTTGTCTTTCTGATGCACACTTTCTGTTTTCCTCGCACACTTTTTTTGTCGATCGTAACGCCGTCTGTAGTAGTTTGAATAACTGATAAGCTGCTTTAATGATGGATACCCTTACTGGTGAGTATCAAGACCTATGTATAATATTGGAAATTGTGCGGCTAGAGTGGTTCTTTTGAAAAGATAGTTCTACTAGAGAAACAATCTCGCCATCTCGTCGCTAATCCTTAAAGGGAATGAAATCGATGATTTTCTTAAGGATTTATACCTAAATATGATTAGAAACTGTCAATCAATTTAATCACGGGCAGAGAAAAGTGTAGTAAAATAATATGAATCAGGGGAATTACGTGAGCTCAATTCACATCCGAGATTGATCTTGCCAAGGAAGAATTCTTGTCAGAGAGGCGGTACATATTTGGAGCTGCGACGCTCAGAGACTCTGTAATTCGTGAAGAAGTTGAAATAAATGATTTTTCTCTAGATAAATACATGAAATAACATTGAGAATTGTCTATAAAAAATAGTGAAATCACGAATAGGGAAAAATATGGAGCAGGAGAATTCTGTACGCTGAAATTATGATTGGGACTAATCTTATTAAGAAATTATTTTTGCCGAAGGCGGTTCACATATGGAGCTGCGAAGCCTAGCGCTTAGACCTGCGAAGCAGGTCGAAACGCTAGTCTTATATACTAAAACGCAAAATGTTTGGATAACAGAAAAACTTTGCCCTAAGCCACAGCCTTAACCAAAATTCGGATTATTATAAATTTTTTTTTACAAATTTGGTATTCTTGAGGAGGAGTGCCTTTTGAGGGTGTAAATTTTTTCCGTCTTATAGATTTTGTGCAAAAAATCAAAAACCGACGAAAATTGGACAAAAAAAATCAGATCCAGTTGCCAGGAATTTTTAATTGTTGAACATCAATGTCATCTGACAGTTTTGACGATTGAATCTCAATATTATCACATTGAATCTTGTAGAATTTCCATATTATTCAGGGATATTATGTATCATGATATTAATTACAAACGTGAGCGAATAATTCTTGATACATTTTATGCTTCTATTATGTTTAAATAATGAGATTACTATTTTTATGACGTTTAAATAAATTCAGTATTGCCAACTTATTTTCTAAGGAGAGAATGCACATGCGTACTCGCTTTTACGCAAAATTCCAATTCCAGTTTACAGCAATGAACACATCCTACAAATAAAAGGTAAGTAGTTTAAATGAATAATATTAACAAAATGGCAATTTTATGTGATATTTTTTAGGCTATGCTCAAAAATTTTTTGGAATAAAGTAATGTGTCACAATATTCATGCATTTCAACACAAAACAAAGAACAGGCATCATAAGAAGTGACCTATTTCTTATCCAGTTTGGATGTTTCTATTCACATGGTATATAAATTTGGACATGAAATATTTTCTTGATGATTCTACTTTCAATTCTGACATATTAAAGCTGTATTCTTTCGTTCACGGAGAGCTGATCTAACTGATCTGGTTCACTATGTTCATGTTCATTCGTTTACGGATCACTTATCCCCACTCTAAATTTCTACTACTGCAGATAATACGGAAATTATTTGAATGCTGTATGTTTATCCAATAGTGATCATATTGAGTACTCGATGAAATTATGTACGCATAACAAGCTTGTTCAGTGCTTGCGCTGATGAAGCGAGTAGGTGAAGTTGTTCCAACAGTTGATAACATTGTTCAGTGTGACGTAGACACTCGTAAGAGTCAGATATTATTCTTCTTTTGTGTTTGTTTATAATATCTGTTATTGTAATATATTGTAATTGTGAAGAACATGAGTGTTTTACCAAATATAGAGGAATCAGATAACGAGTAGTCAGATGATACAACAGCTATCAACATTTTCATAGCTACATTCATCAATTCCATTATTTTGATCAATTCCTAAATATTGCATGCGATCAAATAGGCACTTTGAACAACTAATATTGATTTCATGAATAATTTTGCTGTTCTCATCAACAAAACTGCAACAGCAATTTCACTCAATTTCAATTGTGATCAATGATTTGAAATAGTATCTAAAATATTACAGAATGCACTATTGATTGAAGATATTATGTATGGTTATATGAATAAAACATTAAATTGGATAATTTGTAATGTAATTTAAGCTTTCATAAAGCTTATTTCAATTAAAATCATTTTTTTGACATTGGCTGCATTCAGCAGAGCACATCGATTAGTAATCGATGACTAATCATCTGCTGAATGCGCTGCGAAAAGTTCGATGAGTACTCATCGATTAGTAATCGGACGCCATCTTTTCCATCGTATTTAGAAAGCGATTTGTGAATACGATTAGTCACATCGGCAGTTATTCTCAAAATCTCGTGCGGCTACAGACTCTTTTTATGATTGTAAAAACACTATTTATAGTATTTTTTTTTGCAAAAAATTGAATATTTTGAGCTCAGAAATCAACTATTAATTGAAAAAATTTTCGTTTCCAATTTTTTGCTCTCAGTTTTTAGTTTCTAGCAGAGGTAGAGAATAAGTTATACATATTAATAAATTTTAAAAATTAGTTCTTCCTTTTTCACCAAGTGGGAGAAATAATTCATTTTTTGAATTTATTAGATGTGTTCCACCAAGTGCCGACTACAGCAACACTTTTCCTCTTCCAATTATTGATAAATTATATCATCTTTCATTTGTTCTGTAATTTTTATTTTCAATCCGTAAGACAAAATTAACTAAACAAAAACAAAATATTAAAATAATCTTTATGTCATATACTCGCTATAAGAAAGTGCATTCAGCAGAACTGCTCATCGTTACGTCACTGATTACTAATCATTCAAAAACGATTACTAATCGTATTTCATCTGCTGAACGCAGCCATTCACAATGAAATGTCAGTGTGGCCAACTTATTTCCCACACAGAGACTGTACATGTGTACTCGCTTTCACACAAAATTTCAATTCCAGTTTACAACAATGTACACATCTTATAAATATAAAGTGAGTAGCTTAATTGAATAATATTAACGAAATGACAATTTTATGTTATATTTTAGGCTATGCTCAAACATTTTCTGCAATAAAGTATAATGTCACAATGCCCATGCATTTTCAGCACAAAATAGAAAACAGGCATATTTTTTGCAATATAAATCCTTTCAAACAAGCGATCGCATAAGTTTCAAGATGATTTCAACATGTAATTGTTATAAGGAAATCGATTCTTATAATCAAGAGATTTATTTCTGTAATTTAAGTGTAACTTCATGTAATATTTTTAAGGTTATGCTCAAGGACTTATTGGAAGCTGGTGTAGCAGAATGCTTGATAAATACGATTCCAAAGTGATATTGTTGCAGAAAATTCAATTATTTGTGGGCACTGAAGAAGAATTCATGAAGTTTGAAATGTTTGCTCAAGTGATATGAATTTAATTCACTGATACCTATTCATCTATCTTCCGACGATCCATCATTTGATTATACTATTTTCAAGATACGATTTATACTCTAATTTATAATATTGTTCCCCTGTAAAATGAGTACTGAAGAATAAATGCCACTTGGAATATGTCAAGTAACTATAGTTTGGTACATGTGGTGAATATTCTGCAATGAAAAAATGAATATTTCGATTAACTTTGTATTTGAGATTATGCGGAAGATAATCCTCCTAAAACCTGAATTGCGCTGATGAAACACGGTTAGTTTGGGTGTGAACGATTCAAATAATAAAATAATACTTAGATAAACTGTACGTATATACCTATTCTGTATATCCACTACAATCATTCAACAATATTGAAAATTTCTCGAAAAGTGTAGGAGACACATGATATAAATAGATTAAAAGTAGTTATTCTAGAAAGAGTTTATTCACTGTTGTAATCAGCTGATTTCAAACAATCAACACAGACATCTGTTCCAACAGTTGGTAACATTGTCAGGTGTGACGTAGACGCTTGGGTGCACATGCGTAATATAGAGTGGATAGAGATGTTTTGCAAGAGTCAGATATTATTGTTCTTTTACTGTTTGTTTATAATATCTGTTATTGAAATATATTGTAATTGTGAAGAACAAGAAAGTTTTGTTGAATATAAAGGAATCGGATTACGAGTAGTCAGATGATAGAACTGCTGTCAGCATTTTCATTGCTTCATTCATCAATTTCATTATTTTGATCAATCCTTAAATATTGTATCCGATTGAATAGGCACTTCGAACAACTAATATTGATTTAATGAATAATTTTGCTGTTCTCATCAACAAGACTGCAACAGCAATTTCTTTCAAACTAGTACTGTTATTGTTGTGAGTATTATGATCATATTATCAACAATAATTCCTGAGTAGAAATCATCGATTGTAGATTATTACGGGCAACAATCATTTGTTGTGATCAATTCAATTTTGATTTTAATTGTAAAATTATTGCTGATTCATTAGATTAACGATGAAAACTTGGTAAAAATTATTGTTGTCATTTACTAAATTCCAATTGTGATCAATGGTTGATTGTTGCAATCGGTAGAATGACTATTCAATGGATATTGTATTATCAACCACATACTATGATGGAAAAGTTATTAGTATAATCAACAAAAAATGCTACCTACTAGCCACTATCAACAATTGATAATTAGGATTACCTTCTAAATCTTATTCTCATCCACTCAATCATTATAGGGATGAACAAAATATTGTTGCAATCGATTGCAAACTGATAGCTGTGATCATTCAATAATCACTGAAGCGAAAAAATTCCAAAATACAAAACGTAGATGATTTCATTCAACAATTCAGGGTTGTTTTCTGATTTATTTCTATTGTAGTCAAGAAACAACCGATTGATTCTCTATTCAAGCAATTTATTCTTTATCTTTTAATGCTGTTTCAGATGTGAAATATGAGTCAGCATAACAACTGAGACGTTAATTATATTTACCAGTTTTTTTTGAATAAATACATTCAGGCTACTAAGTTGAGTCTTAACTTTCAATTGATTTGGACAAATTCGCTTCGGATTTAAAATATCCTTGGAGATGTATTTGGAGCCAATTTACTTTTTGTAATAAAATTTTGCACAAATATATGAAAGTGAGATTCATAGCGTTCTTGCTTGTGTGGAAATAAGCATCCTGAGAAAAGTTTGAATTCTCAAAATAACATTGAAGATAAAAAACGCCCTTATTCTTTGTTCAGACCTGGAAGAAAAGCTTCTTATTGAACTCGATCATTGTGTCACATCGTATATCCTGATTTTGTTACAAGGGTCGAAATTGATAGGAAAATGAACTTATTGAATGGCTTATAAATCAAGTGTAGAAGACAATGGAGAAGAGATGTGTATTATTGTGATAACTCTCAATTTTCTTCCCGCTATTGGTTTGCAACTTCAAAATTGAGATCAAAATCAACCACTGAGATGCATTCACAAAAAAGTATGAGGACAGTTCACGCTTTCAATGAATCTCTACGTTTTAGATCCTACTGAACTCAAAAAAAAACATAATTTAAAAGAAAGTCAGTCGTTGTGTTTGTTTATTTCTAAAAGCACGATAACTTGAGAACGGCTAGAAATTTTCGACCAGAATTTCACATTCAAATTTTTTATCAAAAACATAGGTTCATATTCATGAATAAGATATATTCAATCGGTGGTACCAAAACTTCTTTGATGGAACTTTAAAGTCCTTTGCATTTATTTCATAAACGGTAATACTTATCCAAGAATATAATAGTATATTGTGCAACAAGTGCGATAAGTTTTCGATTGCCCTCGAGAGCGAAGTGGGCAATTGACAATACTGCACAAGTTGGGAATACTATTTTTTATTACGAATGCAGGATTGGTACTATTTTGCACTTATTTTTCCGAGTGATAAATGGTTTGCGTGCGACAAGTTTCAATCAATAATTTTTCTCAAGATAAATACATGAAATAACATTGAGAATTGTCTACGAAAAAGAGTGAAATCACGAATAGGGAAAAATGCAGAAATATAATATGGAGCAGGAGAATTCTGTACGCTGAAATTATGATTGGGACTAATCTTATTAAGAAATTATTTTTGCCGGAGGCGGTTCACATATGGAGCTGCGAAGCCTAGTGCTTAGACCTGCGAAGCAGGTCGAAACGCTAGTCTTATATACTAAAAGACATAAGATACACTTTCAGTTAGCCACGGCTACAGCCTAAACGAGAACTCTGATTAACATGATTTTTTTTTATAAATTTGATATTCTTGACGAGCAGTGCCTTTTGGGGGTCTCAATTTTTTCAGTCCTATAGGTTTCGTGTGAAAAATCAAAAACCGTCAAAAATACATCCTGGACATAGTAGGCATGTGCAAATAATTGTTGAACATCGATGACATCTGTCAGCTTTGACGTTTAGGTTTCAATATTATTCCATTGAATATTGCAAAATGAGAAAGATTTCCGCAAATTTATGTATTAATACATCTATTACAAACATGAGCAAATCACTTGTGATACATTTTGAGCTAATATTATGCTTAAATATTTAAATTGTTATTTTTTTGACATTTCGATGAATTCAGTATTGCCAACTTATTTCTCAAGCGAAGAATGTACATGCGCACTCGCTTTCACGTAAAAATAGTAGCCATGTACAAATAATTGTTGAACATCGATGATATCTGTCAGCTTTGACGTTTAGGTTTCAATATTATTTCATTGAATATTGCAGGATGAGAAAAATTTTCACAAATTTATGTATTAATACATTTATAGCAAACATGAGCAAATCACTTGTGATACATTTCAAGCTAATATTATGCTTAAATATTAAAGTTACAATTTTTTTGACATTTCAATAAATTCAGTATTGCCAACTTATTTCCCAAGCAAAGAATGTACATGCGTACTCGCTTTTACGCAAAATTCCAATTCCAGTTTTCAACAATGTACACATCTAATAAATAGGAAGTAAGTAGTTTGATTGAATAATATTAACATAATGACAATTTTATGAAATATTTTTTAGGCTATGCTAAAACATTTTTTGAAATAAAGTAATATGTCACGATATTCATGCATTTTTAACGCAGAATATGCCTGATCGCAACATGGATTAGTTGTTGGCTAAGTTATAGAATGATTTCAACATATAATTGTTATGAAGAAATCGATTCTTATAATCAAGGGATATTTTGATTCATGATGTTTCTCTGTTGTGGATGAAATAAGTACTGAAGATTGAATGAAGTTTGAAACATGTCAAGTATAGTTTAGCTGGTACATGTGGTAAATATTCAACAATACACGAGTATTTATTTAGATTTTCAATATTGTTTGGTAATAGTTTAGTTCATGCTATTCTCACATCTCTTTCAGTTGAATAAATTTGAGTTGAAGACTTGATAAACCCAGCCAATCGAACATTTAGCTTGAGTCAACAATGAAGCAAGCAATAATTAACTGATTATAATATTACGATAATGGAGCTATCAATCAATATTTTGTACTTGTGGAAAGATATAAATCATACATCACTCAATGAACATCTATTAGAGTATGAATATTTTCGATAACCTCGTATTTGAGGTTATGTAGAGAGTAATTTTACTAGAGCTGATGAAACACACTAAGCTTGGGTGAGAACGATGATGAAAATATCGATTGTCATCATTTATTTTTTGAAAAATGTAAATTATAACATATAACTGGAATAAACTGTACGTAAATGTTCTGTATATCATTTTATTACAATATCAAAGAACACTAATTTCTTATTCAGTGTGGATGTTCCTATTCAATTGGTATACAAAATTGGATATGAAATATTTTCTTGATGACTCTGACATAACAAGTGCATTGGGGAGAGTAGCAAATCTCAGTGGCTCTAAAACTTTGATCTGTAGTTTTTGACATCTAATAGTCTAGGCTCTAATGTTGATTCATTTTATGAGCTAATGTTTTAATACGTAGTATATGCAATTCTGATGTATGCACTAGAGACTAGAGTGTGATTGTTGGGATCATGAGTTCATTATTGTACAAACATAGCCTAAATGGACTACAGAAGATAAGTACCTGAATAATGCTTTTTTCAAATGATTCTCTTCTTGAAGAAGTCTTCAATAATAGCGTTGTACGAATTATTCAATTCAAACATTTTTGCTCTATTTACGTTTCAAATGAGTAAATCAGACATAGATATATATATATATATATATATATATATATATATATATATATATATATATATATATATATATATATATATATATATATATATATATATATATATATATATATATATATATATATATATATATATATATATATATATATATATATATATATATATATATATATATATTGCAAGGACCATGAGATCTTAAACTGAAAGTTGAAACGTGCATCACTGCTATTAGTGGTACATAAATTTCAATAACCCATAGATAAGACCCTTGTAGGAATAGACATATACGAACAAGATTTTAGAACCAAATTAATTCATCTACTTACATACAGGCCTGTCAAATTGTTAAATATTAACGAGATTCATGGCTTTTTGGATATTCTTTGCCTCAAATTGTACAATTTTATTAAACGTCAACAAAATATATCTTTGTATTTAAAAACTACAAATACGGTAAAATGGTAGATGATGTGAACAAAGATAAATCGAAATAAAAATTATTGGTTGGAACCTCCAATTTAATAATAATCGGTAATATCGATGAGAAAAATCATATATGGGATTGGAAAAAATTTATTTCTCAAGAAATGTAGGAGACACATGATATGGATAGATTCAGTGCTTTGTTCTCAGATTATACGTATTCAAGAAAGGGTTTTTGCGAAAAATGTTGATAGATGATACGGGTTGCTGCAAGTGAAATTTTACTGTTGTAATCAGCTGATTTTAATGAATGTCATTGAAACAATCAACACAGACATCTAATTCCAATAGTTGGTAACATTGTTGGGTGTGACGTAGACTCTCGGGTGCGCGTGCGCAGGCGCGTGCGTAAGAAAGAGTGGATAGAGATATTTTGTGAGAGTCAGATATTATTTTTCTTTTAGTGTTTGTTCATAATATCAGTTATTGGAATATATTGTAATAGTTGAGAGAAATCATATATGGGATTGAAAAAAATTGATTTCTCAAGAAGTGTAGGAGACACATGATATGGATTGATTCAATACTTTATTCTCAGAATCAACGTAGTTATTCAAGAAAGGGTCTCCGCGGAAAATGTTGATAGATGATACGGGTTGCTGCAAGTGAAAGTTTACTGTTTTAATCAGCTGATTTTAATGAATGTCATTGAAACAATCAACACAGACATCTATTCTAACAGTTGGTAACATTGTTAGGTGTGACGTTGACGCTCGGGTGCGCGTGCGCAAGTGCGTGCGTAAGAAAGAGTGGATAGAAATATTCTGTAAGAGTCAGATATTATTTTTCTTTTGGTGTTTGTTCATAATATCTGTTATTGAAATATATTGTAATTGTGAAGAACAAGAATTTTTTGTTGGATATTAAGGAATCGGATGACGAGTAGTGAGATAATACAACAGCTGTCAACATTTTCATTGCTACATTCATCAATTTCATTATTTTGATCAACTCCTTAAGGACGTTCACCCGGCGAGAGAGTGACAGAAAAATTCGTGCGAGAGAGAGGGAGTGTGCGTAGTTTGATGCGGCAACATAGCCTTACATGGACAGACATAATCTGTGCCTGTGTGAGTTGAGCGAACATAAGATGCGCAGAGCGATTCCGCAACGTTGCAACCTCTCTCTCATGTCTCTTTCTCCCAGCGTAAAATTGTGGTGTTTACATTTTTATTATGGCTGTTTCTTGATAATGAATATGGAAAGGTGGAATATTTTGAATAGTAAATTTTTCTCACATTCTATTCTATATTATATTGTTTTTTCAGAGATATGTGAAGAAAACTTCTTTTGATATTAGTAAAAATGTTCATTTTTACGATGCATATCTCATATCTCCCATGTTAAAGTCGCCAACTTTAACGACAAATTTCTCTAAATTTTGCATGGATAGCGATATTTTGAAAAATACTACTGTATAGAGGGCATTTTCATCCACACAATTTTTCAATTTGAGGAAGATCAGAAGAAAATCGATTGAACCAGTGAACGTCCTTAATATTGTATGTTATTAAATAGGCACTTTGAACAACCAATATTGATTCAATGAATAATTTTACTGTTCTCATCAACAAGACTGCAACAGCAATTTCTTTGTTATAATCAACGAGCCATTATTTTCATCAACATTGGTATTGTTATAATTGATAGTTTGGACGTTTTGGTTACCATATACTGTTGTTTGAGAGCTACGACCAAATTGTATACTCAAATCCACAATTTTATTGTTGGAAAAAATGATTTGATTGTTGTATTCAATAATATTTTTAATATAATCACATGACTCTTTCAAACTAGTATTGTTATTGTAGTGGTTATCATGATCTTATGATCAACAATAATTCCTGAGTAGAAATCATCGATTGTAGATTATCACGGGCAACAATCATTTGTTGTGATCAACTCAATTTTGACTTTAATCGTGAAGTTATTGTTAATTCATGAGATAAACGATGAAAACTTACTGAAAATTATTGTTGTCATTCACTCAATTCCAATTGTGATCTATGGTTGATTGTTGCAATCGATGGACTGACTATTTAATGGATATCGTACTTTTGCAGTTTTCGATGCAAAAATAGAGCATGTTAATCCACGCATCACGGTCTTATATACAGGTCTTAACACTAACATCCCACTACCGTTGGTAGGGGGTTGACTCTTATTCAAGTATTTAGTTATTATCAGTTCCTCAAGATGTGAGAAGCTGTAATATATTGTAGTTGATGATTATAAATCTACTTATGATAATAGTTCAAGGGAGATTATTATTATTAAATATAAGATATTCTATTGCTATTTGATGGCAATATTTTGAATATTATTGATGTTGAGTGCTATGTATCAATAAATTTTGGGATATAGAATCAAATATTCAATCCAGACTTGAATGATTCGAGTCGCTGTTTCTTGTCTTTCTGATGCACACTTTCTTTTTCTCGCGCACACCTATTCTGTCGATCGTAAGGCCGTCTGTAGTAGTTCAAATAACTAATGAGCTGCTTTAATAATGAATACCCCGACTGGTAAATATCAAGACCTGTGTATAAAATTAGAAATTGTGCGGCAAGAGTGGTTCTTTTGAAGAGATCGTTCTACTAGAGAAACAATCTTGCCATCTCGTCGCTAATCCTTAAAGGGAATGAAATGGATGATTTTCTTGAGGATTCATACCCAAATATGATTGGAAACTGTCAATCAATATAATCACGAGCAGAGAAAAGTGTAGTAATATAATATGAAGCAGGGAAATTACGTGAGCTCAATTCACATCCGGAATTGGTCTTGTCAAAGAAGAGTTCCTGTCAGAGAGGCGGTACATATTTGGAGCTGCGACGCCTAGAGTCTCTGTAAATCGTGAAGGAGTTGAGATCAATAATTTTTCTCCAGATAAACACATGAAATAACATTGGAAATTGTCTATAAAGAAGAGTGAAATCACATATAGGGAAAAATTCGGAAATATAATATGGAGTAGGAGAATTCTGTAGGCTGAAATTATAATTGGAACTAATCTTATCAAGGAATTATTTTTGCCGGTGGCGGTTCACATATGGAGCTGCGAAGCGGGTCGAAACGCTAGTATAATACTAAGATAAATAATATTATTTTCAATAATGTATTGAGCACACCACATCAACATTGGTTTTCACCCAGGGCTTAGAGTCGACTGACTCGTGTGCAACGGCTGTTCACATGAAACCCTTCTCCACATCAGTCCTCCAGGGCCTTGGTGGAGAATTTGCCACTACCACCAAGATCTGCACCAACGGCGGCTCCAGACAGGCTCACACCCAATCCTTCTGCGCACACCGTTGCGACCATCCTACTCGTCGGGACCTAATAACGCTTGGATGTACTTATGCAAAGCAAACGTTCCTATTGTCCCGACGGTTAAGTATAAGTACGATGCCTCAGCGCAATCCATTTTCAGGGCTAGTTACTTCGGCAGGTGAGATGTTACACACTCCTTAGCGGATTCCGACTTCCTTGGCCACCGTTCTGCTGTCTTAAGTTACCAACGCCTTTCATGGTATCCCATAAGCATCAATTTAGGCACTTTAACTCAACGTTTGGTTCATCCCACAGCGCCAATTCTGCTTACCAAAAATGGCCCACTTGGCACTCATTGATTCAATCTCATAGCTTTACATAAGCAAGCCAGAGTTCTCACCTATTCAAAGTTTGAGTATAGGTTGAGGTCGTTTCGATCCCAATGCCTCTAATCATTCGCTTTACCGTATGAAACTCATACATATATATTCATCCGAGCACCAGCTATCTTGAGGGAAGATTCGGATGGAACCAGCTACTAGATGGTTCGATTAGTCTTTCGCCTCTATACCCAGTTCGTACGATCGATTTGCACGTCAGAATCGCTACAGACCTCCATCAGGATTTCCCCTGACTTCATCCTGACCAGGCATAGTTCACCATCTTTCTGGTCCCAGCGTGTACGCTCTTGGTGCGCCGCAACTCGCAATGAGTACGCGACGCCCCACCAATGAGAGGTAACATCAATAACGTCACCCATATTTCCTTAATAAATAAATCACGAAAATTTATATATATATTTCACTTCCATTACGCCTTCAGGTTTTATAAAATCCCAATGATTTCCGCACATGCTAGACTCCTTGGTCCGTGTTTCAAGACAAGTCCTGTAATTACCCAAAACATAAACGCCGTTGACTGATGATGAAAAACTGTTCGAGAACACTATGACTAACATACTATATGTGTAGAATCGTCACATGGTCCAATTTTCCACGATAAAAATCATGTAAGAATTGGTCATAGGTCTGAATGCTCACTGAATTATAAGCGATCCATCATCATAATTATACCATCGGATAGATGTCGGAACATTGTAAGTACGGTTCGCACATGCCGAAACATGACGCCACGGTCTCCATTATAAGTCTTAGACAACAATAATATCCAATGGGTCACGACGTCCTACAAGAGGAGAAGTGCACGCCTCTGTCTATAAACTATACATTAAACCGTGGAGCAGTATATAACACTACGAGTATCAAATCGCAGTAGCCTAATGTCTCATTAATGAATTAACACTAATCAATGGTCATAGACGGCGAAGCAATTGAATCTCCCCGTTCGAACTTTGGGGAACCACAGGCTTACCCCCGAACAGTTTTACGTACTCTTGAACTTTCTCTTCAAAGTTCTTTTCAACTTGCCCTCATGATACCTGCTCGCTATTGGTTTCGCAGTCAGATTAAGCCTTAGATGAAGTCTACCACCCACTTAGAGCTGCACTCTCAAGCAACCCGACTCTAAGGAGAAACCCACCCAAATATACAAACGGTCACTATGGGCCTGGCACCCTCTATGGGCGAATGGCCCCCTTCAAGAAGGACTTGGACTCGTTCATAAATACTCAGGTTAAACGGGCTCTCCCAAACACTACATTGCCCAACAATTGTTTACAGTTGTGGGCTTCAGTGTTGGGCTCTTGTCTGTTCGCTCGCTGCTACTAAGGGACTCCTAGTTAGTTTCTTTTCCTCCGCCTAATAATATGCTTAAATTTGGCAGGTAATCTCACCTCACCTGAGGTCGCATAGTTATGTTATTTCACATGCTGATAAAAAATAAATTATACAACATATCTCAATATAATGAAAAATAAAACAATTTTACCAAAAAAATAAATATTATTTGTGTATATTTCAACAGATGGAATAATGAAAATTTCTACATATTTGATGCAACTATTGATTATTTATGTCTTATATAATTATTATACCTCAAAATGTTATATAAAACAAATCATGGATACATCAATTTGTTGCCAATATAGATATGCATCAACGAAATAATCAATATTATTTTGTTTTGAAATATACCACTATCATATTGGTAATACAATATGATTTATTTTTCATAAACGTGTACCGTTTAGTATCATTAATATAATATCATAAACAACATAATAATATAAAAATACTTTACCAGTGACACTATTGACATATTTAAGAGCACAATACAAAATATATAAAATTATTTATATATTATATGTACTGAATAACTCTATGAACGATTATTTTTCAATATGAAAAACAATCAGTCTAGTTCAAATACAACACGACCCCCTGTCAGGCGTGGTCTGGAAATAGTTATTCTAAGACCGCAATGTTCGTTCGAAATATCAATGTTCATGTGTCCTGCAGTTCACAAGTTGACGCGCAATTACCTGCGTTCTTCATCGATCTGCGAACCAAGTGAACCACTGCTCAGGGTGATTTTATAAGCTTCTCATTTCTTTTTAATGTAATATAATGTCTAATATAAAAAGCATTATTTATGTTATGTTCGCTAGTTATAATAATTTATATATATGTCATTTTTTAATGGATACAATTCAAATAGGAACTTATAAATATTATGTAATTTTTATATTTTTATTTTATACTGTAATATTTAGAATATAAAAACCACAATAATAAGTTCATCCATAATATTGTATTTTAAATATACATATATTATGACATATATATAACACATAATTACTGATCAAACATATATTATATGATCAAATTCACATGTCTATACATTATTCTTATCTATAAATATATGTATGTAATGTTCGCTACGATAATAATAATATTTCACTTGAATACGAACAATGCCTATTGAGGTTATAATAAAATTCAAATGGATTTTTGTATAATATAATATAGTACCCATAAGAACTTTCCATAAATTTTTCATTGTTCTCAGTAAGAATAATCATTTCAAACATATAACATATAAGAAAACATATTAAATGTATGGATATTTTTTTTTGTAAGCCTCTTCCACAAAAGATATCATATTTTTGTTGTTTACAATCATTGTAATTTATTTGGTTTGGGCGATAGAATCCTTTACGATCCACGTATAATAAAACATATAAATATAATATATAAGTATTTATAACTTATATATTCTTATGTTATAATATATATGTTTATTACACTTCCGTAACATATAGAATATCATGAATAATGATATTGAAGCATATTATGAATATATCCATCTATTTTCAATTATGAAAAATATAGATAAGTAATGTTTTTTAATATGGATATTGGTTACGTAGGTACCCAAAATACCAAAATATTTTTCACTTGTTTGCTTATAATATTAACAATACTAAAATGAATATAGTATCATAAAATAATTATATAATTCATTTAGTATTTATTACAAGCAAAGTTATTTTTTTTTTAAATATATACCATATATCATTATATTGTATAATGGTGTAAATACATAAATGATAGAATATTTTACAACCATATACTTTTTCATAAGAATGGTACAATATATTTAAAATATATGATGATAAATAACTAATGAAAAAAAAAAAACCTTCCATAGAATAAATATATAACATATTATTAACTATATATATGAAAGGAAAGAAGAAATTTTTTAACAATTCAATATTTTTTTTTGATATAGTTTTGTATTAGTAATATAATACATAAATAAGGATTTGGTATAAAATATAAGTATTAACTAATATTCAATACGTTAATGATCCTTCCGCAGGTTCACCTACGGAAACCTTATTACGACTTTTACTTCCTCTAAATAATCAAGTTTGGTCATCTTCCCAGCGACATCGGTTATGTCAATATATCACCGCGTATCAGTCCGAAGATCTCAGTAAATCATTCAATCCGTAGTAGCGACGGGCGGTGTGTACAACGGGCAGTGACGTGATCAACGCGAGCTTATGACTATCGCTTACTTGGAATTCCTCGTTCATGGGGAGTAATTGCAAGCCCCAATCCCTAGCACGAAGGAGGTTGAGCGAGTTACCCGGACCTTCCGGCCAGGGAAGACACGCTGATTCCTTCAGTGTAGCGCGCGTGCGGCCCAGAACATCTAAGGGCATCACAGACCTGTGATTGCTCAATCTCGTGCGGCTAGAAGCCGCCTGTCCCTCCAGAATTACCACAGTTATCCAAGTAATTGTGGTACGATCTGAAGAACCATAACTGATTTATTGAGCCTTTCGCGATTTCACTTCAATATAGTTTGTACTTGGACATGCATAGCTTAATCTTTGAGACAAGCATATGACTACTGGCAGGATCAACCAGGCAACTGTTTCATATCTTATTTATATAAAAATGAGTATATATTTATTATAACAGTTCAAGAAAATATAATAAAATATTTTCTATATTTATAACATAATCTGAATTTAGAAGAGTTTACCGTCCACAAAAAAATAGAATAAAATATTGCAGACAACTAGTCACACATTTGACTATTAATATTTAAGAGCTTACAGTCAACAGAATCCATTGCAGACAACTGGTCACACAATTAACCAAAATTTACGGGTCATAATGTCCCAAATATATTCCATTTGATATCACTTTACTCTTTTTAAAATTCATCGCTAGATAAATTAGCGTCTTTGAAAAAATAACGTATTATTGTTTACCTTTCTACTATTGAAAAAATAGTTCAAATAAACATATTCCCACTAGGTATGTTGTAAGTTATTGTAAATTACCTATAATATATATGTCCATATTAATAGAACTTATAGGATTTTTTATTTTATATTATTTGCATAAGAGTCATACGTATGAAAACGTTCACCCGCAAATATGCTGTTGGCCATGCCATATTTCAGGAAAAACAAAAAATAACCATATAATATAATTTTTATAATTATTATTCTTCCTGAGATATGCCTTACATATACAAAATATATAATTTAACGTGTTAGGATTAACGTGCGTAAGTCAGAAAACGTATATCCTATTACACAATAATAATATAGAAGCCAAATATAAATTCAATAAGCGAATGTTCCATTATTATATTATGAATATCATTCGCATTATAATTATTTGCTTCACATTATATAAATAATTTAATGTGTTAAGATGTGTCGTACGTAAGTATTATTATATATTGATACATCCCATATTACACAAAAATTTTAATATGGTAGTAATAATAGATGATGAAATATTTGATAAAATATGTTACTTGTTGCTAACTAGATTGCGAAAGGCTTTCGGAAAGAAATATATTTTCATTCTCACTAACCTCTACCAACAGACACAGCATTTCACATATATAATTGAAGAACCCTCCGGATAATATTTTACTCCTTCTAAGTTCCCTGTATCCATAATACAACATGATATCACTACCATAATAATAATTATTATTATATCATGTATGTGTGGATACATGAATAGTGAGCCAGAACATATTGAATATAGATTTCATCATCAAAATATATAAATCCATTAATTTTGTTAATGTTAGATATGTAAAATGAATACCACAACAAAACTCACTCCACAAAGCATATTATTCCATGATAAAATTTAAATATATAAATATGATTTGTGTTATCGCATCAAGTAATATTATAAAATAATATATATAAGATAAATATACTTGATACTAGATAATACGTAGGTATTGACAAGAAAATATAGATTAGATAGAGAAAGTTTATATTATAATAATTTCATAACCTACTAACTGTAATACAACTCATATATGAACATAATCTATAAAAATATATATATCTTGAACATTTGAGTTACACAGCTATCATCCTATAATACATATCAGGTCAAATTTGACACAAAAATACTTGTCATCACGGTAACATATATAATACCGGTAGGTAATGCATAGGTGGCTAATAAAATATCCAAATTATATTTTAACCGTTGTAATGAATTGACAACCATAAAATAACACCAAATATAGAATATATGACAATATAAAATCTTCTATTATTTTTATATCGTCAAATAATATATATGGAAAATTTTTATTATTTGACACTATAAAACTATTTTCATGAATTTTGTTGAAATTTTATTAATTCAAGTAATAATATGGACTTATATAATTTATTTTGTACCCAAATATCTTTATTCACAAATATTATTGACACTATAAAATTATGCAAAAACATTCACAACAAACTTACCTTATAGTACAAACCATGTCATATTTGACCCAAGAATTATTGAAGCTACGGTAAAATATGATTTACTGGTGTTCAATGGTCAGGTTGCCAATGAAATATCAAATAGACACTAAATTTATCTGACAATATAAAATATAGAATATAAATAAATTTTTTTTTTTCAATTAAAATTTCATATCGTCGCATAGATTATCACAATTCAAAAATAACAATGATTTGAATTTCACATCGTGAAATAGTATTCAAAACAAATTGACTAAATAAGAATTCTTTGAAACATATACCTACCTTATAGTACAAACCATGTCATATTTGACCCCAAAATTATTGAAGCTACGGTAAAATATATTATATCGGCAATCAATGGTTAGGTTATCGGAAGAAAATCAATTATACACTGATGTATTTGAATTGTTTTCGAATTTTTATAATCTCATATCGTCATACATCATTTGACGATATGAACAGTTTTTTGATTCCACATCGTTAAATTGAGTTTTCAACGATATGACGATATAAAGTATTTTTCAATTTTAAAATGACAATGTAAAATAAGATTTATCAATATTTAACTTCGTTAAATTGAATTTTTTACTATTTGACGATATAAATTTTTTTTTAATTTTACATCGTCATATATTGAAATGACAATGTAGAAAAATCTTTCGATATTTCACATCGTTAAATTGAATCCATAATGATTTGACGATATACAATTTATTCTAATGTCACATTGTCATATATTGAAATGACAATGTAAAAAAAAAATATTTGGAATTTCACATCGTCAAATTGAGTTCATAATAATTTGACGATATGAATTTTTTTTTGATTTCACATTGTCATATAGTGAATGACAATGTAAAAAAATTCTTTGAAATTTTATATTGTCAAATGGAATTCATCATGATTTGACGATATGAAATTTTCTTCAATTTTACATCGTCATATATCGGAATGACAATGTAAAATGAAATTTTTCAATATTTTACATTGTCAAATTGAATTTTTATAGATTTGATGATATAAAATCTTTCCTAATTTTACATCGTCATATAGTGAAATGACAATGTAGGAAGTATTATTTGGAATTCTACATCGTCAAATTGAATTCATAAAGATTTGACGGAATAAAATTCAATTTAATCTTATATCGTCATATATTGAAATGACAATGTAAAAAAAAAAAATTGTATTTTACATCGTCAAATTGAATTCATAATGATTTGACGATATTAATATATCAATAGGAATTCCACATCACCAAATAGTATTTGAAATCATATGACGATATAAAAATAATTTGAAACATATACATACCTTATACAGTACATACCAGGTGATATTTGACACGGAAATCATCAAGACCACGGGTAGAATACAATATATCATAATTCAAATGTTCAAATAATGTTGGCAGGCCGAGCTCACTTCGCAAGCACGGCAGCTTGTTTTCAACGAAAGTTGCATTGCTCACTCGGCAGCGACAGCTTATCGATAGAAAAAAAATTCAAATAATGTTGGCAGGCCGAGCTCGCGAAGCGAACATCGCTAGCCTAGTGATGCAAATAAATTTGCAACATTATATTGAGCATTCCGACTCTCGATGGCTGCAAGAAATATCGTTGCCGAAACTGTGTCTAGACGAGATACGGCCTTAGAGGCGTTCAGGCATAGTCATACATATGATAGCTTTGCACCACCACCCGCTCGAGCGAGTGCGTGAACCAAATGTCTGAACCTGCGGTTCCTCTCGTACTGAGCAGGAATACTATCGCAACGACATGTCATCAGTAGGATAAAACTAACCTGTCTCACGACGGTCTAAACCCAGCTCACGTTCCCTATTGGCGGGTGAACAATCCGACGCTTGGCGAATTCTGCTTCGCAATGAAAGGAAGAGCCGACATCGAAGGATCAAAAAGCGACGTCGCTATGAACGCTTGGCCGCCACAAGCTAGTTAGTCCTATGAGTACTTTTTTGACACCTCTTGCTGAAAACTCTTCAAGCCAAAAAGATTGATAGGCCGTGCTTTCGCAGTCTCTGTGCGTACTGAACACCGAGATCAAGCCAGCATTTGCCCTTTCGCTCTACGCGAGGTTCCTGTCCTCGCTGAGCTGGCCCTAGGATACCTGCGTTATTCTTTGACAGATGTACCGCTCCAGTCAAACTCCCCGCCTGGCGGTGTTCTCGAATCGGATCACACCGGGGTATAAAGCGACAAATCCACAAAAGCATACTCATACACTACACCACCACCATATGTTAAATCATATAATGGTATGCAAATGTAATGAAATATAACTTTAGTTTCAATGTCACCCCAAATAATATTTGAATCAAGAACAACGTAAACATTAGATACCGAAGTATACTAAAGTACGAGGTTCCGCTTTACCGAGTAAGTAAAGAAACGATGAAAGTAGTGGTATTTCACCGGCGATATATAACGAGACATATCTCCCACTTATGCTACGCCCTTCATGTCTCCTTACAGTGCCAGAATAGAGTCAAGCTCAACAGGGTCTTCTTTCCCCGCTAATTCTTCCAAGCCCGTTCCCTTGGCAGTGGTTTCGCTAGATAGTAGATAGGGACAGAGGGAATCTCGGTTATCCATTCATGCGCGTCACTAATTAAATGACGAGGCATTTGGCTAGAGTAAATTTGAACAAATAAGTTTGGATAAACATTTCGGCAACGGGCCGTCCGGTCGTGTATAAGTGCGAGTCTTTTAAGAAGTTTAATTAGCCATTAAGTGGAGAATGAGAAAAAGTATGCTGTACGGATGCATTGCGAACAAGCTATGCCTCGTCATCTAACAAAAAACAGGGTAGACGAAAACGAAACAATAGACTGTTCACAACAAACAAAAACTACAAAAACTTGAATTCATGTGCATATCACATGCCAACCTAGCGAATAGGGTGTGACGGCAACTAGAGACCAACCATGTTTTCGTCTAGTATGCCTCCAGACTAGGCACAATGGTAAACCAAACGGTGGTGCTTTGCCGGCATAGGAGCTTACAGCATAACAGGTCTTATTGCAAGTGAAACCTAGCAGGCCCATGACCGTTCATGAATGGAACCGCGTGGAGGTGGTTCACCGTTTGGCTTCTGCGAAGATGTTAAACAGGGTCCCAAAAGAGTTCAAGTATACGGATGTCTGACGTTATAAAATAAAATGAAATTTGACAAATGGTCGTAGCTCTCGGTGTGGAAAGGAGTTGATTATCTGGTGTATTTCCTGGATCAAGTTCTTCGATAGAATGCCCAATGGATTGTCCAGGCAGCTTTGAGGGTGTCGGTGATGATTTCCTCCTGCGCAGCTTGTGACATGGGAATAAGTTCCACGATTGTTTTGTTGAGGGGACACCAGGTTCCTCAAGCGCCAACGATACAAGGAGCGATCATAATGTCCTTGTCTTGGCCGTACCTATTTCGTAGACCAGCAATAAAATTAGGCTTGCCGTAAAATCCTACCTTATTCTCATACGCCATACTCAAAGGTCTTGAGCCTTCCCAATGAATTCCTCCATCCACGACTATCAACTGATTGTCCTTGACAAGGACTGAATCAGGTTCTTGGAGTGTGTGATCTGGTCACCTAATCCGAGGTTCAACTACGACCGAGAATCCATTCTTTTCAGCTGCTTTGTGGACTCGTCTAACAATGAAATCATGTTGGTTTATTCTCTCCCAATGTGTAGCTGGACATGCTTGTAGGACGTGACATAAACTCTCAGTCCTAAAGCATCCGGCTCGGCAGCGGCAAGCATTTGGAGGATTGGAGGGAATTCCCATAGCTGAGAGCATGTTGCTTCGGAGTTGGACGGCGCGAACAAAGTCACGGCCAGACCAATATGGTGGAGGATTAGATACCCAGTTGCTGCTGACCTTATTGATGTTGCCTTGTAAGAGGCCATTGCCTGAGTAGCCCTTGTCCAGTTGCAAGAAGAGCTTATTGCGGAGTTGAGTCGTGGATACCATGTCAGGCACTGCTTTCTTAAGCCTGCTCTTAATCCTCAATCCTTGAGCACTAGAGACTGCATCACGAGCTAAGGGATCCGATGACATCTCCAGATTTGTGAGTCTCTTAATCAGGATTAATGGAATTGACTTTTTCAAACAAGCAAGACCTAAGCCTCCGTCTCGGGACTCAGCGTAGAAAAATGCATTAGGCGGTGACTTCGGCAGGTGAAGAAACTGTTTTGCACATTTCCTGATTAAGAGATCACATTCTCCTAGAACCTTGCACGTAATTCCAATATTTACGGCTAGACCCTGCTTATGAATAAAATCACTGACAGAATCAAGCGTTTCCTGTGTTTCAATGACAGATGGGCCCATTATCACCAGATCGTCGGCATAAGCTAGCATCGAAACATTGGAATTACCGACTGTAAGACCAGCTTCGCCCCTATCAGCAGCTAGAAGTTCGTCGGTAATAAGATTGAATAATGCTGGAGATAATGGGTCACCCTGTTTGACACCTCGTGTCATTGGGATTTGAGGGGTGGTGTTGCCTCCGCAGGATAAAGTGGTGGAACAATCGATGTACATATTTTCCAGCAAACCAATGGTCTTTTCATGAACACCGACTCGTCAGAGAGCACGGGGAATGCTATATATGGAGACTGTATCGAAGGCCTTACGCAGATATATGGTCACTATATTAAAGGGCTGTGCCCTTTCTTGATGATCCTTTATGATTGTCTGGAGCAAGAAGGTGTTAGCCAGACAACCATCGATAGGTCGGAAACCTTTTTGTGCGCAATTAATAGAAATGTTGCTCAACCTTCTCGCAATTATCTTATTGAAGCAACGAAGCACCAATGAGGTTACTGTTATAGGCCTCCAATTGGCAACATCAGACAGATCACCCTTTTTTGGTATAAGGGTTGCTCGACATTTCTTAAGAAGAGTAGGGACACAGCCACTGTATAATATAAGATTGACTAATAGGTGTAAGACTTTTAAGTCCATTTTCTTGAGGTCTTTGGCAGTAATTTTATCTGAGCCAGGAGCTGAAGGTTTTGTATTCCGGATGACCTCAGATCTTTCCTTGAGAGTGATCGGACAGTATGTCCCGTCTGGACCATAATCAACCGGCACAAAGAGATGTTCGTCAGAAGGTGACGGAGCACCAAAAATCTTGATATATTCCTTATATATAGCATCAATGGAAGGGAAAGCAGACAAGGATTCAGGCGTATGAGAATCAATTATATTATTGGCAAGGGCTTTTCTATCTCTCTTAAACAACTCTTAGTACTTTTTGTAGCGATAAGCTCTGGCATTATATGATTCATTATGTTTTTTTGTTAACAGGTCTCCGGGTACTCCGAGACGAGTTATTAAGAGACGGTTGTTTCTTGAATAGGCCTTTATCAGGAATAACTACTCCGAGAATTCTAGTGAGCGACAATTCTGGAGAAGTCCCGCTCACAATGTTTTGAATATCCTGGGAGAATTTATCATAGTAATCATCTTGAGCTAATGATAATACATATTCCCGAAGAGGATCAGTATCAGGAGCCAAGTTTGATCAAAGTTGAATGCCGCTCAAAATCTGGAATAACTGAAGAGTTTGAATTAACCGGTGATAATGTGCGATGTTGAACATCCACATCACCAGCAAATAAAGGCAAGGATGTGTAAGTAGAAGCAATAGAGATATCAGCAACCGAATCGTAAAACTCGTCATCAGATCCCATGGAGATCTGTAACGACTCACTAGTTTCCATGGCAGAGAGAATCTTTTTATATGAAGGATTTTGACGCCTTTTTTAATGGCTTCGCTTGAACGTCCGATGGCTTTAGCAAGTTCAGAAATTAGTAAACGAGGATTAGAGAGCTTGTCTCGTAGGCCAAGTTTCAGGCGAGCAAGTTTCTCTTCTTCTGCAGTTGTCCATAGACGGCCTGAAGCATGAAGTTGATTTTCAGTCTCATCATCAGAGCTTGTATCGATGTTTGGTTCAAAGTTGGGCTTTAAGGCCTCAAATTCCCTCTTATATGATGGATTATTGCGCCTTTTCTTGATTGCAGCAGCAGTACGACCCATCTTAGTCGCAATGGCATCATTGAGATTAATTGAGGGGGGCTTAAAATGAAATCCGAGCTCTATTCTTGCCATTTTGCGCTCCTCTGCTCTAGTCTAATGTAGACGCGTGCCACTAGCCTCAACTTCGTTGTCAGCATTATATTCAACAGGATGAGCGTGACGCCGATGTTGACTGAGGCTTTGAAGTGAGATAAAAAAAAACAGCACAATTAGGGCAAGGTAAAGTGGGAGCCTCCTCAATCAAGGGATCCACTTTGCAGACTTTGCGCCGATGTTTGCGCAAGCTAGACTCACTGATGAGGATCGTACCACATGCGCATGGAAAAGGCATCTTGTACCAAGAGTATAATAGTCAAGAGAAAAAAGAAACTAAAAAAAAAAGGCAAACGATGAACAGATGACGATAATAGGTTTTGCCGATTATAGTATAACTCAGTTAAAGTTTTGAATAATTATACAAGGAAAAATTCAAACAAAAACAATGTTTACAAAATAAGAAACGTCACAGTAATCAGTGACGCGATATCAATATGAAAGAATTTACTCAAGTATTCTGAAGGATTATTAAAATACGTAGACTCGCACTAAAAATTAGGTGTGGCTGTGAGACTGGAATTGGATCTCAGCTCACTATAGTTCATAATAAAATATCAATATATTTGTGTTGTAACCACAACTATTCGCTCTCTCAACATTTGAAGTTTCGCTGACAAGCGCGGTTGCAACACTAGACTTACGAAATGGATTATTTGAATCGTTCAACCTAATCCAAATATAGATCATGAAAGAAGTGAAAATTGCTATGCGTAATAACAGTCATACGTAAGCAACGAATCAAGGATTAAATCCTGCTTACGATGAGCAAGAAAGATGAAAATTTTAATGAATGGAAATTTTTTGAAATGTTGGAAAAGAACAACAGAATTCAATGGAGATCTGTAGTTTGCAATCAAATCGTGTAGAGGATGCAAATCGAAGCCAAAAATTGGAAAAAAATTCCAGAAAACTCAAGCGATAAGCACGTAATTCACAAAAGTTGCATTTGCATTCGTGGTATATTTTGACAGCTGGGCCACTCAATAGTGGGAGAAAGTGCAAAATACTACCACAAAACGCTTGATTATTTTGCTAATATTGCCCACTAATTGTCTTAATTGGATTTTTTCACTTTGGACCTTAGAAACTGAAATAAAGGGTGAATTTCGATTGACATGTAAGCACTGAAGTGAATAGGACCAAAATCAACAAAATCGGTCAAGTGGTTTGAGAGTTATTGACCAATGAACTAGTTTATAGTAACTAGATCACTTTTGACAGGGACGACGTACAGACGTGGAAAAAACTTTATCTTGTGTATTTTGCAAGAACAAATTGATTGCGACACACAGTTACCAGGTCAAAAGCAAAATAGAACCACAAAATTAAAAAAATGAGTGCACATGAGCACAAGCCAATTAGTGAACGAGAGCAGATAGAGTGCTCATATTTTGATAATATGTGTATAAGAAT